>RSEF01000004.1:60152605-60177322 GCA_003993805.1 Himantopus leucocephalus | reverse complement strand
TTTTTTTTTGGTCTTAGGCATCACCACCAATGATTATTCTACACTGTCGCATGATGAATTTTGCCAATAATGCTCACACTGTAAGAAAGATTTGCTTCTCATTCAACTGTGCTAGTTTTGTGAGAGCAGTTGCAACAAAAAGTAGCATAAAGAAAGTATTTTTAAAAACATGCAAAGAACGAGTCTTTAAAGTAGGAAGAACTAACAAATGCAGTTAGGTTTTCCAGTAGAACTTCAAAATATTTTCCATCAATTTCAGAAAATAATTCGCTGGAGAGCATTTCAATTATGTCTGCTTTTTATGAAAAATCAACAGCTGAGTATTGATGTTCATGTATAATTCTTAAACTGGGATTGTTCTGAAACATTTTAATCTAATTTAGAACATTTATTATATGATAGCTTAAACTTTTAAAGCGTACAAATCCCTTACTTGACACAGATTGTGGTTTTGTAGATACTCTTTATTCCTTGTAGTTTCATTTCTCAGGATCTTTTTTGTAATGTAATCCTGTGACTACAGATAGTAAACTTTGTGTTGTCAGAAAATGGATGGAATTTGTACGTTTGCTATAAACTTGCATATGCCTTTTAAAAACTTTCGGATTTCACTGATGAAATATGAGAACAATTCTTCACAGAGGCAGGGAGTGAAGCTGTACTGGATGGAAAATGCTCTGGCACGTCTTACCCAACGATTTTATTACTGAATGTATTCATCACTATAAGCCTGCAGATGTAAAATATTAATGCATTTTGCCCTGGAGAACTGAAAGCTTGAGACTCCCAAAACAGGTGGTTTTATATGACTGTTCTTGGAAATAGATTTTTGGCCCCAGTGTCCTTGTGTTAAATCTCATTACGTGTCTTCAAATGACATGTTTTTACAAAAATTTATGAACGAGATTTTTGGAGATTCAGAGAGTCCATCAGTCTTCCTCAAATGCTTCACGCCCCCTGAGCATATCCACAACCCCATTATTTTACAGGCAGCTATCGCTTTGAGGAGAACAAACTGTAGCTCAAATCTGTATGGTGTCAATTTTTTTCCTGGATGTCTGGAGATCATTTTAGTTTGCTTCATCCAAAAATAGATCAAAACTTAAATATTATTATTTTGCTTAGAAAAGTGGTATCCATGGCAACTTGAGGACAATACCAGAATTCTGTTATAAGCTAAGTGGCAGTCTTGCGCTAAGGAACTTGACCCTCCAAAACTGCTTGTCGCAGCCAGAGGGATAACACAGTACATACACTAGGATCCCTCCCATTCACTGCTCTCCTACACACTGCAAAAGAGTTACTCAAGAACACACCATCAAGTACTTTGGAAAGTTGTTTTGAAACACTTCTCAGCTAATAATGACAATATGTGAATCAGAAATAGCCTACGCCCCAGTGACCAGATGGTATTAGCACAACGCCTTCCCTGTCAGTTGTGTATAACCCCTTTTGGCAAACACTGCTGTCAGCGAACAACGCTGTGAATACAGAAAAACGGTGTGATTTGACCTGTAGGCTGCCTCAACAGTGCAGTTTCATAGCCTGGCGGGGCAAGTGGTGTCTGTGTGCGTGTCTGCCTTGCCTCCAACCTTCTGAGTGTTTGCCCTGCATCCAGACAGATGGCCTGGGCCCAGAGCCTAGCTGTGGGGTGAAGCCACAGCACAAAAGTTCACATTTCTGTATGGCAGGAAGCAAAACGAGGGCAACTGTGCACCGTTCAAATGGAAGAAAAAAATATTTATGCACCAAGATCCAGATTCTCAGATGGCATAAACTGGCAAAACTCTTTTGCAGTTAATGGTCCTATGCAAATTTAAAACCTACTAGAAATATAACCCATAATATTCTGTTAAAAGATGCAAAGTTGACTTTCCTTGAGACCTCTGAACCAGTATCATCAGTAGGACTACAACAGTTAACAGCCTGTTAACTGTTAACAGCCGAGTGCCTGGAGGCCACCTTCAACAGCAGTAACAGCAGCAGCAGCAGACTGATTTTAATTAACAAGATACTGTCATATATATCTTGCTACTTATGCATAGCAATATGTGCTTCTCACAACGTGAACTTTCAGGATACTGTACTTTTCTGCTTAAAAATAAACTGTTCATAAAATGGTAGAGTGGTTGCAATATGAACATCATAAATACAACTCACCATGATATTTTTGTGGATGAAGCCTCGTCTATACCTTGCAGGCTTCAGATGAGGGTATTCTTCTGTGCTGGTAACTCTGATATTCCAGACCTTTTTCCAGGCATCATAAAGTTGAACATGTACTGGATAGACTCCAGAATGGTGTGGAGCCACCGCGTAGCCCAAATCAGTTGGAATACCATGTTCCTAAAACATAAAGCAATGACTGCTTTCAAAAATTTAAGAAACTTGGTGTTTTGGCATTTTTCAAATCCTTTGTTTGTGAGAGATCAAGAACAGGTCTGAAATGCAAATAATGGTGATATCAAAACATGCTGATATGTAAGGGAGATGGAAGGCAGCATGGTGAAGATGAAACGCAGGATTATAATACAAAAGCCTTTTTAATAAATAATTTTATGAGTATGGGGGGAAGAGTGATATAGACGTATTTTATGTTGATTTCTTCAATCAACATTAAACAGAAAGCTGCACTCTTTCAAGTTCTTGCAAGGAATTTGCTCACAAACTAAGAATTCAGAGAGAAATTACTGGCACATACTCAACACAACAGGTAGCATTTGGCAGTTACAATAACAAAAGTGTGATTTCCACTACATGTCCCTACACAATGACTTGGGATTGTTAGCAGAATTTCACAGAGACACTGCATTTCCTCTCTAGTCCAGCTGAAACATAAAACCATATTAAAAAACAGCTTAATCATTTTGGTGTCATTTGAAAAAAGGAGAAAAGATAACGACTTATAAAATTCTGAGGATAACAGCCAGATGTTGCAGACTAACCCCTTTTGTAACACATCTTCTATTTTTGCAGATTCCTCTCCTTTATCTTGTTTACATACCGACCTTGCTGATATTACCTTCTCTTGACTTTCAATATATTTTCTTTCCAGTTTCTGGTTTCCAACATACTCCAATGAATTTTGACACCTTTTCTCCTTTTTTTCAGGTTACTTTTCAAAGAACAGTATACAGCAGATATTTCTTTGATAGTCTAATTAGCAGCGTACACTTTCCATAAGATGTTGTGTCGCCATGATCTAGGAAAACTGCCTTTGCACAACCTTTTAATTCTGTTTGAGTTTTTTTATACGGTTTGTATTTTTATGGTGTCAGGGTCATCTCCACCATATTTGCTAACCATACTTGCATGCAAAGGTAAGAATTGGTTGATAATTGGCTCTCCTCCTTTGAATAAACTAGTTACTAAGGAATATGAAAAACTCGAAAGTCTTATCTCAAAGAAAAATGGGTGTGTGGCCTTAGTGAAACCATATTTCTTCATCTTTTCTGGAGCAGGACAAGACTACTGCAGGAAAGCTAATGTACTGGACTTAAAAAGCTTAAATAGTCGGGATTCAGTATTAGATGTATCTGTTATAATTTCAATATGACAACTTTACTAACAGCTCAAAACAAAGTAAACTCACAAAAAGCAGCATTTGCTTCTGCTCTGAAAGAACATGAGAAATAAGACATTACAGGTGTGAAGCCTGCAAGGGAGGAAAGCTATTTTTTCTCATTAAAGGGCTACTTTGAACCTAGTGCAATGGCATGTGTAACAGACATGTATGGTTTAATCACAGTTGAGAACCCTACTTTTTCTATACCTAAAAAACTGGTGAAATTATTATTTCCCTTTAGCAACCTATGGCACACATAATGGGGCATAAGATTTTACCACCCTGATGCAGCTTTTGGAATTCTCGTAAGGCCATACCGCTCCTGGGTAGGATCCAAACCCCCCATCAGTGACCCTGCTGCACCCAGGGAGCGCGTCAGCTACTGCTTTACAGCTGGGGCGCACCATACGTAATCTGCCAAAGTAGGAATTCGTAAGATCTGGCCTATTGGTTTTACTGCATTGGGGAGATAAAGAATGGATACGCCATCAGTTACACAGCTTTACACTATTTAATTCCATCACAGATATTTCAATTCCTCTTCATTTTATCTTTTCTACTTCCCTTAAGCATGCATAAACATCAGAAAGAAAAATCTTTACAGAACATGTAAGAAATTGCATTTTCTAATGTGCCATTTAATCTCCATTCAGCTATAAACAAATGTCTGATTTTTAAGTGTTTTTTCCTCAAGTTTTATAATAGGCAGTAATAAATATGTAATTAAAATCTTTCATTCTAATTATGAGCCTATCATCTTCAATGTATCAGTGTCTCCATTATTTCTTAGTGACTGTAATTCCCAAGTTGAGCATTCACACACAATATACACATTCAGTTTGATCATGCATGAGGCATCACCAGTTTCAGCTTCTTTCAAAAAAGCAGGATAATTATCTTTGTTATTAATTTAAATGTTGTAAGGAAATGAAACATAATGAGTAGCTTCATGTCTGTATGTCTATACATAGCTTCGGACATGAAAAACATTTAGTATAAGGTATCTGTAAGTATTAAGAGCATTGAAAGTAGTGAAGAAAACAGAAACTGATGAAGTTACCTAAAACCAGGGTTGAGTATGAATTATTCCAATAACATACTTTAATGGTTACATACTATAGACTAATCCCAGAGGATGTCTTAGGTCACACCAGAACTAGAAGAACTAATTTAATTTCCAGTGGAGCTTGCAACAGTACACAGGATCACAGAAAAAAGGGAATTTTGGGCGCATGATTTTTAAATTTTCATGGTTCTAACTTCTACTGAAATGCTTTCTTAAAAGGAAACAGTAAAACTGAGCTGGCCTGTACTCTGTACAACTACAGTTTACAGTAAACTTGGCAAAATCTTTGCTTATAAGAAAGCATATACCTTACTTCCTTAAAAGCAAAGTTTTCAAATACAAATTTTAATTGCTTGATATTCTAGGTCTATATCTTCCTCCTACACTCATCCTACACTCACTGACACGTGACCATCAGCGCACTCCTTTTTGTTCTGATATTTCAAATCCCGCTGCTCTTTCAAGGAACAAAGGCATTACCTGCCAGCTGAGGAGCCACCAGCGTGGTTTGAAAAGGGAGAAGGAAAATTAGGCTGTTGGAAGAGTAGATGTATTTCAGCAAACAAATTAGGTTTGCTGAGATATTGCGATATAACACTTTATGTCTTTACATTGGACCATTTGTTCAGACAAATAATATGTACTACGTATGGCAGTTTGGTTGGGTTTTATTGTATGAAATTAACTGTAGGACAAAGGTAAGTCTGTTTCTCTAGTATCCTCAGACCTAAAGATCTGGCTTTATTTTTTTCTTATATTCTCACCAAAACATGTTTTTTCAGAGCTTTGTGAATAAATAGTAAAGGCAATGCTTTTCCAAACAAGGTTTTATAAAGCTAATCCAAAGGAAATATATAAGATGCTATTAGGTATCACCGCAGAAAAGCATCTTTGAATATGTGGCACACTTCATTAATCCTAACATGCAGTGTTTTCATAAAGTCATTTAACGTGTTTTGATAGAGTACTTATTCTTTCAGAAAACTGTTTTTTTTTTTCTAATCTCAACAATGGGTTATTTGGACAAAGTTTTATTTTGGAAAAATATTGAAATAGAAGAATTTTTATCCATATTGACTTTCCAAGATGGGAACATACTAACTCTTCCAAGAATTTTTCCATTCAAAATTTTTCATGAAGTAATACAAAAAAATCAAACATCAATTGAGAAGGAAATCCAAACTGTAGAGAAACAGATTTTCAGAGCACAAAACAGAGTGATTGCAAAAAGCACTTTATCAAAACTCTTTTTGTTTTAATTCATTGAGATTACAACAAATTCTACAGGATTGATTTTTCCAACAAAATAGGAATAATGGTTTCTGAATACCTAAATTCAAAATAAAATGCAAAAATATAACTTACTAAGGCAAATTTTTTGTTAAGGATCATCTGCTCCACCAGTGACGACTCATTGTGGAAGAGGTGAGGCTGCATGTGACTCCACATATGGGGAAACCACCAAAACTCATCTACAGATCTCAACAACAGGTCATCGCCCTCATCTTCCTCTTCAGTGCCTGGAAAAAAAAAAAAAGAATCTCTCTGAAGTAAAACCTCTTTTATTAGATTTTTACAAATGTTTGAAAATATAAGAAAGAAATTAGCATAACAAAATGTGACCATTTAAAGTACTGAGAATTTTAAAGGTTTCCAAGTACATATTCCTTTTCCTGAAGTAATTATAGCCAAGTAAAAGACTGAGAGCCCCGTTTTCACAGCATTTTGAATGCACGGTGCAACACTGTCCTCACATGCATGTGCTAATCAGTAACATCAGTAGCTAAGGGACAGAATCAGAGGAATTGTATACAAGACAGTTTAATACAGAGTATTAATGAAAATGTTGCCAACTCTCTTCTGGTATTCCTCATCCAAAGTAAATTCACTCCCCAATCTAATTTCTTTTCCTCTCATTACCTATGATATGTGGAAGTATTTTTTCCAGCAGCCTTTTCAAGATACTGTGCACAATACAATTATTTTCTCTTCCCTGATAATTCCTACCTTTCTGATCACGGCCTATTCAGGAGTTCACAGAAATCTGCATCTTTGAAGAGACTTTAAGGGTGGCTGGAGCTCACCGAGACATTTCTCAGGCCCCAGGCCTGTTTCTTCAGACGCTCTTCTGCCTGTTCCTGAGGATGCAGTGTGGGGAATGGGCCTTGCAGCCACTTCTAACTGTGGCGCTGATGAAGAGGAATCGCTCGGGCAGCAGCCTACGGCCCTGCCGTTCTCCCATGCCTCTCGTGCTGCAGCTACAGCAGTAAAGAAGCCAGTGGCGGGGCCTGTCCTCAGACCCTGAGCTGGTTTGCTGCTTTGACGCTCGTAAATCCTCCCAGCCTGCAAGAGAAGCAGCTGCACCCCAGCTTCCCCCTGGGCCGGGCCAGGCCCCTGCCCCCCCGGGTGCCGGCAGCAGGGGCTGGCAGGGACCCCCAGCACTCCAGAGGCCATTCGCGTCATCCGAGGGCAGTGACAGCCCGCTCTCAAGTGCTCGGGCCCATGCCTCGGCTCTCTCTAACCTACTCGCACAGACTCAGCCCGGGTATCTGACAGCACCTCTGGGATGGGAAGTGTCAGGGTCTAAGGAGCTGGCAGACCAGGACACCCCTTCCACCCCCAAGCCCAGACATTTATCCTAGTCCCAGTGCACTTTTAATGACAAAGTCCTGTCAAAGGCAGCCAAATTTAAATAACCCTTTCATGGGCTGCCGCATAAAGACTGTATGAGCCGAACTTTGACAACCTATAGCTTAACACATCTTCATGTCGTGCCTGCTTCCTGCCTTTCTGGTCATTCCTACTCCCAACTACCAACACAACTTGACAAATCCTTTCTCTCTCTCAGCATTTTGCAACATCTATTCTCCTTTTTCAGCCTTTTAGCCGAACGTTCAGCTAAGATGCTTTCTGCACCCGTATGGCCACACCCTCACTAACCCTATATGCCTTTTATGTTTTCCTCTTTCCTTCAGCAAACCTCGTCTGACATACCTTCACTGTGGTGATTTTACTCCTCATTACCTCTGAGGGAACTACAGCAGTGAATGAAAAATATGGGCAGGCATATGTAATGATGTGTCAATATTTGTAGGATCATTAGATTTTAGGACTCCACGTGAGTCTGTAGGGCCCTGTGCGATGTTCACATGCTATCAAAGAAAGTGACAGGAGTGCCTGAAGGTCATATAGCCAGATTAGGGAGTGGAAACTGTATCAAGCAAGGCAGAAAGCCACAGCAAGGGATGGGCTGTAACAGAGATGGGCTAAACTCATTCAGTTTACAGCCAGTAACGGCATCAGTTTGTACGACAAACCATGCAATACCTTTGCCAAATCCTACTCAGCCAAAACCAGGAAACCCACGCGCATGTTCCCTCCAGAGCATCTGAACTGTCAACTGAGGCAAAAGAAATAGTCTGCAAAGTACCTCTGCCTGCTGAGACACTGGCAGGTGACAAACTTGGCAGTCAGGACCGTTTTGCTGGGCCATTCTAGGCAAAAGAAAGGGGAGGAAGGGATGGGAATGGATGGAGCAAGTGATGTCCTGAATGTGAAGAAGTTAAGGCATCTCTAGTCTCTCTGAACCGTGCAGGTGACAACTGGATTGCAGGGGACCTTTACCAAGTGTAGCTGAAATCTGCTGAGCCCAAGAGAGACCTGTGGAGGGACTGTGCAGCCCCGGCTGCTTTCCTCTCCAGCTCTTCAGCTCTAAATAACAGACTTCTTTCCCTGCCTCTTCTCTCCTTAATATGACAACTAATACTGACCAAGGTGCGCAGCTGAGCATAAGAAGAGGAATGCTTATCCCTCTGCTATGTAACATGCACAGCAGTTGAGCATATTCAAGCTCTGTATATCTTTCCTTAGTTTTGAACAAACCTGGTTTTGGTTTCTAGTCTCAGCTAACATGTCACTTCACTTCCCTCTTTACATATTAATATCCCTCAACTATGACGTTATCTTGTGTCGTCTTTTGCCTCTCTCTTCCAGGCTCTGAGGTTGTCCTATTTCACATGCGTGTCTTTTTCTTTCTGTTTGTCAGTAGAGAACACCTTCTTTCTTCTATATCCCATCTTACGTAATACTTTACCTTCTTTTTCTCCCTATTTCTACAGTGGTTTAAGTATTAAATTATTTTAATGGGTAATATATATTGCTATATTTCCACCGTAGAGATTAAACTATCCAAAAGGATAAACTGTGGTACCTCAATAGATCTCTCAGTGAAGTCAATAGAAAATTTCATTTCATCGGTGGAATTTACCAGTCAACAACAGGTTGAAAGGAACTGAATTCTAATAGAAGGGAAGGATGAATTCAATCTGTTCCACACCGGCACCTAATGCAGGCACCGCAGCTTACTAGAATTACAGGTGCCTCATCCTGAGATGTTCCAGCCCACCTAAAATTACAACCAAAATTCTCTGTGTGCTCAGCAAACGGATGCAGAGAAAAATCCAGTTCACCGATTCTATGTGCCTCTCTCTCTCCACTTCCTGGGAGAGGTTCTGTAGCGAGCATCTGAGCTAGCTCAAATTGAATGAAATTAAAAAGAAACAGTAAGAAATGTTTTTATTCCACCCTCAGGATTGATTTCACTGTTACCCAATGACACATATGTAACATGTATAGTCCCTACAGAAAGCTGTCATCCCAAGCTTGGAGTGCCTCTTGCAAGGCCTTCTCCTGGCCCTGTGCCTGCCATTTCTGCACGTCCTGGCTTGCAGGAGGAGGAGGAACATTCCTCTTATTCAGAAAACTTAATAGTCTGACAGGACACTTTTCTCAAGGGCTTAGTCCTTTCTCTTAGAAACTACAGCCTGGCTCTCCTATTTCCATGGCATTGCTCTACTTATTGGACTATTATGCAAAGAAGGAGCACCACCTCCTTTTTTCCCCACCCTTTTTTTAAAAAAGAGAAACGTTGCTACAAAGAGGTGTTTACAGACTCTACCTACATGGTTATTTCCAGCCAGACTACAGCTCAAACAAAAACTTAATCTGGTATAGAAACTTCAGGAGAAAAATTTGATTTGGCAAATCACACAAATGTATGTCCCAAAGCAACCTGGAAGAAAGAACAATTTGATTTTTTAGTTATCCTATTATGAAGGAAACTCTTCTCTCAACTCAGACCCTTAGTCTCTATCATTCCTACTTTCCTCATACTACAAAGAACACCATCAAATGAAAGTGATTTTAGTATTTCATTCTTACCTGTGTGATAAAATTTCCCTGAAAATCCCAGGTTGAAAGTAAAATTTGTAATCTGAGCTCTCAAAAGATTCTGAGTGTCAAGCAGGGCCTGAAAAAAAAAAAAAGACACCCCACCATATAAAAACATCTGTAGAAAATGACACCTGGCACAGAAATTTAACAATATAAATATTTTTACAGGCATATATATTTTCAAGGGGGTTTGTTATTTAAAAACAGCTCTTTATATATGAAAAAGAAGTCATAGGTATTTTCATTACTATTTAAAGACAGCATGCAAACTCCATTGTTTTGCTCATAAAGGTGACCAGCTATTAAGTATCATTTTACTCCCTGGATAATGACACATGAAAACAAAGGCACACGCCAGAGAAAAGACCTTCCACTTATTACTCAGTAAGCCTGGGACACAGCCAGGAATGAAATTCAGATCTCTTGTGCCCCCGACCACTGCTCCATTCACTGGGGTGAACAGCACCTGTTAGAATAACGTTTCTCTAGATGAGGTCAAGTACACACACATTTTAGTCTGATTTCAAAATTACTGGCGATGAAAAAAATAATCCAGAAAGACAAAGAAGCTAAATGAAGCCTATTCCACATCAAAGACCTTAATCCTAAATTCCCGCAAATTCTGGCTCATTTCTCAAACAGTTAGCATACTGGCTGTCAGCATACACGTACTTCCACGAAATTAGAACAAACAAAGAACCAGCATGCAGGAAGAAAGGGGAAAGCTATTATTCATCAGATACAGCTTCACTCTTTGATGTCAATATGCTCTTCTCGATTTGTCACTTCCAAGATTTACATAGTACTCTCAGGAGTTATCTCCCAAACTGTTAACACTGTTGTTGTTCGCTCTTTCAGTGTTCCCGGCGTAACGAAGACACCTAGCTCTCCAATGCAAAATAAAACTTTGCAAATCAAGAACAAAACAGAAGAGCAAAAAGCCTCCTCCAAAGTGAAACTTGGAGTTCACATTCCCCCAACCAACCCGCCTTCAACTGAGCACTCAATACTCGGTAATTTAGGAACACATTGGAGTCTGATTCAGAGATTTGTGACACTGTAGACAGCACATCGGAAGTGTACAGCCAGCTGCAACACACACACACGCACTTGGTAACAAGCACTCATGCGCTACCTTTGAAAGAAAGGAAAATATTTATACATCAAAGGTCATCAAAGAATTTTCCAAGTAAATACACATTACAGCACAACAATTTTAATAAAGTAACTCTAAGCATGTTATGAAAGGGGAATGTATTTAAAAGGACAAAAATATTAAAATCACTGGAGATTTTCAAAGTTTTAAAGGCGTAGTGAGGCTCCCCACTCTTGAAATTCAATGACAATTTGGTGCCCTGAAAAATATGAGCCAGTAATTTTAATTACAGTTCCTTTGCATGTTTTCATTATATGAGTAATTTGTCTACTTTTTTTGTTTTTTAAACTGAATGACCAATTACAACAAAATGTTAGCATGAAAGTCAAGTCCAGCTTCAGATATAGGCACAGCATAGTCACGTTACAGTTCCTTAAAAGATGACCCATTTTACAGACGGAGGCAACATCCACCTTATCAGAGAAACTTTTCGGCATACCAGCTCTTCTTCAGATCTTTTCTAGGGCTCATCTGTATCGCTTCCAATAAAAGTACAATCTCCACCCGCAAACTCTGCCAAGCCTGCTTCCTTACACTGTCACACCTACAACAAACATTACTACGACAAAATCAGGCAAAGGGTGACAATAGCAGGGGCTCCCCTGTGCACCAACCTCACGAGAGGCCCAAGACAGCAGGCCCAGCAGAGGTCCCGTTCCCAGTAAGAGGTGGCCACACGCCACAGCTGGTGCATCTGTCCCTGCCCTGTTCTTGCCTTTCCCAACGCTCCCTTTCCAGAGCTGAGCATTTTCACATGGCCCCATTGAGACAGCAGCACCGCCCGAAGCGGGAACACAGCCTGTCCTGGTTTGAGGTAAAACAGAACCAATGCTCTTTTCAGTAATTTTACTCGCCCAATGTGGGTCTTGACCAGGTTTTAGCGGCCAGCCTAGCCCAAACCATGACACAGCCACTCTCCAGCCCTCTGCTATCCTGCATCCGAGGTCCCAGCGAGCTCACAAGCTCTGTGGCTCCGGCTGCCTCAGGGACGCTGGTGCTCGAGGGAGCTGATCTGCAGCAGCAGGACAGCAGACATTTGTCCCTCTCCTGGGGGTTACAAATTTGAGTTTTGCTGACATGGCTGACGAAACATGAGTGGTTCAATTCTGAGTCATCTGCAGTATTTGCCTTGTTCACCATTTCATTGTACCAGAATATTATGCCTAAGCATATTTATTAAATATAAATTAATCACAAAACTAAATCTGTGAAAGAGCCATCATTTTTCTGCCTCCTATTTTGTAAGGTCCTCTCAGATCTGGAATTAACTTGCCTTTCCCGCTGGCTTCTTCAGCAGCGTAGCTTCAGCAACAACAGCATAGGCAGTTTCAAAGAACAATACTAGTAAGGTAAAGATCATCTTCTTTCACTGGCAAGCCTGAAAAATGTCTTGCGAACAAGGGACTTTCTAAAGGAATGACTAAAATGAAGCACAGAATACAGATAATTGAAAACAAGCTCGAAACTTCTGAAGTAGAATATTAAGAGAAAATCTTGCAACACTGTAACGAGGGCTTTTGCACAGTCTGAGAGTGCAAAGATCACTGAGGAGACTTCTTATTCTAATGAAAGGTAGCAAATCTGCAGAGGGTTTATTATGAAAACCATCCTTGAGCTGCTGGGAACCTATTCAATGAAATAATTTCATCTTTGCACCGTTAAAAATGTAGGAGGCAAATGATATGGCTATACACTTCTTACATTAACAGTACACATTGTTGAATGAAAGAGATCCCAAGTGCAGCTTGACAGCAAGGTGGCATGAATGGGCTGCACGGTTCTTTCCCTCCAAATTAAGTTAACAACCGTGAGTATTTTTTGAGCTAAAGGTCTTATCCTGTACCTTTCCAACACCTTCTCAGCTTGGCAGCTGCAGTCTCGTCTCAGCATGATGGAAAAACAGAAAGGGAAAACCGAAAAGTGGCTGGAAACGCCAGAGGAACACAACCTGGAAGATCTTTGCTGCACCTCCCTGGCACACTGCAGCTACAGGGCTGGCGGGAGAGTCGCAAACCCAGGCTTTCGAATGGGAGGAGGGAAAAGGGTAGCAAAAAGCCCGTGCCATTTCTATGATAAAGCTGGGAATTAATTTTGCTAGTGTAGTTACCACCTTCTCGCCTCAACGACCGCCTGGTGGCTGCATTTTATTTAGGCCAGCAGTCACAGTAAAGACACTCCAAATAAATAACACGAAACTCTGAAGGAAATCTGAAGCTCACCTTCTACAGAAAAAACTCTGAAAGGGATGCCGTTGGTTTTTTTGGCCACATTACTCTCATTAAAATCAAGAGGAGATCTTCTGCTAAAGCCTTGCGGTGGTGGTCGAAAAGGTATCAGCTGATACCAACGGTGTACCTGCTCCGTCTGCAGAGGGAGGGCACAGACCTGCTGTGAACCACTGCTCGTACAGACAAGCTGAGAGAGCATTTGAGCTGTCGTGCCTATGATTATTTTCTGGGTGACTTGACATTTTACTCATCTTTCAGGTTCTAAAAACAAAATGTTAAAACTCATGAAAAATATACAGCAGCAGATGGCAGGGCCTATTACTGTGAGTTTCTATCAGAAAGACAGAAAAAGAGAAAAGTAGGGGAAGGAAAAACCTGAAATTTCATTTCTAAGTGCTGTTTTATATGCTGAAGGTAAGCTGGTGATATTTTCTGTATATTTTATGATTGGTATATAAACAGTCCCTCTGGGTATCTGTATGAGATGTTATATAAATACAGTAGTACTAAAGATTTTAAAAAACTCTTTAGTAAAGCCTTCACATGTTTATAAATAATTATTTAGTGCATATGTTATACTTCCACTGGTACTATAAGAAAAATAAATTGCTAGCTGCGTAGTCACTTTCATGTACATAGCTACAACGGAGTACTTCTTTTCAAGTTTTCCTAAGCTCGCATACCAGGTTGAGGAAACTCCTTGTGCCAGAAACCAAATGTGAGAATTCAATATGTGATGAAAGACCCTTTTCTTCAGCAGCAGTCCAAAATAATCTCAGAAAAAGGCCCTATTACAATCCAAGGAATAGACAAAAGTTATCCCAACAGCAAAACAACAGAGTTCTTTCAATCCTCGCATCTGAGAAGATTACAGTACAATGAAAGGAACATAAGAAATCATCTATGTTGTAAATAAAGCCAGATTCTCAGATGATTAATCAGCATCATCCCATTTAAGTTATTTCTATTTCATTTCTGATAAAACATGTCAGCAAATGTACGCTGCTGTAATTGCCAGTGGGATCTCAGCTGACTAAGAATTTAGGAGAAAATGGACTCTAAGATCCCAAATGGAACAGAAGGAACCACAAGAATTATTCTTTAATTGAAATATTCATGCAATGAAAATGTATGAAAATTCATGCCTTTGTATAGATAGCCTTTTTCTTTCTTGACAATCATAATGTTTAGCTCTTTTTATCACTTTTCATTCAGAAATATCAACTTTGTTTACAAAGGAAACAGTTTTCTTTTTCTCATCTTACAGACAGGACAAGCAGACGCACAGATGACTGGGCTGTCAAAAGCTCTTGCTCATATAAATCAGCAGTAAAGCCAAACTCATATTGCCAAACTTGCTTCCATTTCCATAGCCAGGAAAGCATCCTGCTTCCTGTCCTCAAATACCTCTTACCATGATCTCACTTTATAGTCTGTCACAGAGAAGTCACAAGTGTCAAACTGTCTTTGGTAAACAGACAGTAGTAATTTCTTCAGCATCAAGAAAAATATTCAGACTCAAACATCTTGGCTGATCAAACAAATAAATCAAGAATGCTTTGTTGAACTCTGCTTCACCAAAGAGGAACTATGACTTCTTTCTGTAGTCATACCAACATATTTACAACAATTTTCCTACTCAAAGGCTGCTAAAGAACTTAGCCACTTGAAAAGCAAAATAGTTCAAAATGCTGTTATATTTCCTTGTAATCACATGGATTTTAACTAACTTGGCAAGCAGATAGACATAGCCTCATAATGCCGCAGCATTAATATCTTAAACTTCAAATCAGTGCACGCTTTCATGTCAGTAACAAAAGCAACAAAGGTCAGCTTCATAATTTTCCAAAAAGCGTATCTCCTCCCCCTTTATTCGGGAAGCAGATCTCATCTCTCAACGCTTCCTTTACTATTCCGTCTAACAATACTATAAAAGGAGCCGTTAAATTAGGAATTACTTTGCTTTTGAGGAAAACTTGTAATGCCATACTGGCTCTTTAATAAAGGCAAGGGCCTTCTGAAAAGGTAAAACAAATTAATAGAAAGGGTAATATAAAAGCACACAAGTTAAGCACGCGAAGCCCCTTTATATGGCCCTCATTCTGCTCTTATGCAGAAGTAGCTTTAATTTTCCGTACCATATTTCTTCTTTAGTTTAATCCCTGCAAGAGAGGGAAGAAGCAGAACTAAAGCCATTTTAACTTCCGAGTGGAGTTCTTAACATAGGCGTTTAATGAGCTGTAACTGATGTGATGTCCTTTTTACTTTGCACTTTTTGTGACATCATTCCTCCCTTTCCTGAGCACGTCCATGCTCTGAGAAGAGTCCTGCAACTGAAGCTGCCTGCGCAGGTATACGCACACCACCTGCTGCCCTCGAACCTTCCTTTCTGCAGAACCTGACCTTTTCTAAAGTTTCTATCCACATTGCAAATTCACTTGCTTATAAGGGGAAAAAAAAAAAGAAAGAAAGAAAAGAAAAGGGTTTGGGGAGGAAATGGAGAAGAGAATTGAGGAACGTAACATCTACATCACTGAAGTTTGCATTTATGATGCATACAAAAATTATGATTTTTAGAGCATTGTGGTTCTCTTCAGAGTTCAACAATCAGTATTTGAAATTTCCCAGCTATATTTTGAGATTTTCTTTATCGTGCTTTATATGCCAGTCCCTAAACTTAGAGGCGCTGGCAAAGTGCCCAACATTAGAGGTAATACGTAGCACAGAAGAGAGGCTGTGCCCGATTATCAGTCCTAGGTTTGTCCTGGCACTGCTGAGGTTGATGGCAGAAAAGGGAGGAGAGGGGACACGCTGCCCAGGGAAGGGAGAGATGAGGGGGAGGGAGCATTGGTGAGCCCCAAGAAATGCTGCAGCAGCAGCGTGGTAGGGGCCTGAAAGCGAGAAGCACTGAGATAGTGATGGCAGGCGCTCATGAAACTGTGCAGCAACTGGGGATGGGAAGGCAGCGGGCAAGAATTTGGGGTGTTTGGAGGGAGCGAGAGGCAGCATGGCAAGAAGAAACAGAAGACAGCCTCAATGAAGGTCCGTCCCAAATGGCTGGGAATCATTATTTTATTAGACAGACTATTTTGCTTCTGAGGAAAAATGTTTCCCTCATGATAAATTATGTATTTTGGAACATCATTGAAATTCAATGTCTATTCTTTCTGGATTTCCAAGATTAGCATTTTGACACCCATTACCATAAACATTTAATCTCTGCAGGAGAAAGAATAATTGCTTTGGGTATACGGGGTGTATCTGAAAAAATATTTTGAATATCCTTCAGACAAAAGGAGAAGAATGCTTAAATTTTCTTTGTGCACGCTCTTAACAGAGCTGATGCTACAGAGAGGGCAAGAGAAGAAAATGAAGAAAATCTTCAGCTTTTTCAGCAAAGTATTTAGCTGGCAAAGACCATAAATTATAAATAGACTTTAAACTGTGTAAGTGGGGAAAAGACACTGCTTTACATTTTGGTGAAAGCAAGGTGTCCAAGAGGACATGATCCAGCAAAAATAGAAAGACTGATTAAACAGGGATGGAAAAGCCAAACTGCTGACAATACCTATGTTCAAGTTTATAAAATATTAGATTCCATGTGAGCTGAAGACAACTATTCCTGCTACTTTATAAAACAAAATTAAAATGGGGGGACGGGGACAGATGGAGACACCTGTTTATAAGATACAGTAGCATCAAGAAACAAATTATTCTTTCAATTAAAAACATGGATTTTGATAAGTCTACCAAGTCCTTGAAAAGACGTAACAGTTTGAAAGTACCACATGCCAGTGGGATGCCAATTTACAAAGGGTCATGTAACATGGTAGAATTTAAAACAGAAAACGCATGCAAAAATTCTTTGGAGACAAAACAAAACACCTGGTTTCAGTTATTTAAAAATTATTGTAGTTTACTGACAGCTAGGTTCTACCTGCAGCAATCATGGTTTTAAATTTTTAAACAGGGATGCCTTGGAGCCCAAGTCTTTAATGTGCAGGACAGGAAAAGCTCCCATAGATTGCTTGCGTTAATTTGGAGTGTTTGCCAGATCCATTCGCCTGCGTATCTTACCTGACTTCCTATAATATTAAGGCCCATATTCAGCGGTTGAAGAACTCAGTGTGAGTCTTCCCAATAAATTCAATAAGCACCATTAACTGGGTAACCCAGCTTATCTTCAAAGAGTCAGTAAGAGATAGCAGGCTGGAGTTCAGCTACGTGCATCTTGGTTTTTCAGTGTCCAACACAAGACACATTGTACCCGATTTTCAAAAAATCCAGGTGCCACAACTTTATTTTATGTGCACAGACGCTGTCACTAGGTATCTGAACTTGAGGTCCACTAAAAGATACTAAAAATATAAGCAGGCACTTTGGAAAACGTCTCAAATGATTTCAGTCAAAAGTTTTTTCATCACAACACACCGTTTTAATGTTAGTGGGTCTTCCTTTGGAGGTTTTTTTGTATCATGTACAATAATGCTCTTGATGATGGTCCAATTATATATTTTCAAGTAATTAGGCTCTTTCATCTAGGTAAATAATTTGTACAACCAAGTGATTTAAGAAATACTTCTAACTTTCTTCACCAGTTTCTTCCTTGTTGGAGGCTGAGATAGCAGCTAATGAGAATAAGCTAATTATGGCAAGGTAAGCTGAAGGTTTTAAATACTTGGTGCCCACACTATTTAATAAAGTAAAGTAATTAGCATGCTGTTTTCAGGATTCTATATGAAATTATGTATTATTAGCTCTTAATTAAACTGTACTTTGGCGAAAGAGGTTACTATTACTAAACAGCTAAATGATCTCATTATTCTGCAGTCAACAGAAATAAAATCCTGCATTTCTTTTAATTAAAGGTCAAAAAAACACCAGGCCAATTGAAAAAGAACGAATAATCACCCTACTGATGCATAGGATATTTTTCCCTGGATTTTGGTCACGCAGGATACAATAGAAAACTTGTTGGTTCTTGTATTTTTGCCTAACACTTTATCTGCTTATGAAACTCCAAGTATGAAGAGGTAAGTTCTCAGAGTATAACAGAACTCAAAGTGAAACCAAAGGGACCCTAAAATACATTTAAAAATCTCTTCATATTTAATCAGTTAAGTTCGTGCGATCTGGTGATTGTTGATGAGCCAGTACAGCGGGAAACCGAGGTTTGTTAGCCACACGGCAAGCATTTGCGTAGCTGTACTGCAAAGTCACGCACGCCCCTGGCTGCCTCAGCTCCGAGCCCGACAGGTCACCTCTCAGGGTGACTAGTTCAAATCCTGTTCCAGTTCACTTCTGGGCCACTTTGCTGTGCCCTCTTAGTCTGGCTTGTCTCCATTGCAACCCATCAGCAGTGGGTAAATTGTGAGAGTTGTTCACTGATTCGCGTAGACGCTCGTCTAGCTACCAGTATAAACATTAGGCCTCAAAAACTCAGATCCTGTTTGGTAGGATGCACAATATTTTCTCACAGAAGTTAAAAAAATGGCATGGCTATTCAGTCTAATGGTGCATCTATTTTAGAGTCATCCAGCTCAGACAGAACAGAGATCATTATCCAAGCTCCTAGGCCCATGTTCATCATCGACAGCACGTTCGCTTCTTATTTAATGCTTCCTCAGACGCCAGCTCCAGCTTTAGTTTTCACTACAGCCAACAGGCACAGCAGGCAGAGCTTGGCTGGAGGACAAGGGCTACGCTCCAAACAAGGCAGACCTTCACTGCATGGGCTGGTCATGAGCTTCTCCTGCGGCGAAGCCTGCGCTCCCTTACTCGCTGCACACTGCTTAGGGCCCTTCTACCCCACTGTTGGCAACATGTGGCTCTCCACAGCCACCAAATGCTGAAGATATCTAGGAGGTTCAACACTGGAAGAATTTCTAGGCCTAATCTCTCAGCAGCAGAGATGACGGTGGCCTCACCTGAACACACAGGAAGCTGCAGCTGGGTCACTACCTCTGCTTCACTCTGAGGAGTTTGTCAGTGGCTACATTACTGTGTCCAAAATGCCAAGGCTTTTAGAGATGCAATTTAGATTTCAGCTTCACCTTTATACCCACGGCCTGCATACATACCAAGAAATCTATTCCATAAAACCTAGTTTCCTATAGATGTTTCCCAATTTGCTATTCCCACAGTGCCTGCTCTCCCTTTTGCACTGCTGCCTGGGACCTACCCTCCCCATCAGGTCTCCAAAGCACCTCCCTCCCTTCCCACTCTGCCCCACACACCCTGTCTAGATGAAGAAGGGACAGTACATGCTATCGCTAGCTCCAAGAAAGAGCACGCAGATTAGCCAGGGGCAGGTCAAAGTGAAGGATAAATGCAGAGCTCACTCTGAAACCTCTGCTTCAGCGCAGGCACTGCTTTGCGTACATGTCTTGCCACACGCTAAACTCCAGGACGCCAGCAGGAATTTGAGAACTGCCCGCATTTGTCACATTGGACTGAAACTGGCCAGCAGGTTCAAACATCATTAGATTGAGCACAGAATCACAGAATGGTTTGGGTTGGAAGAGACCTTCAAAGGTCATCTACTCCAACCCCCTGTCACGGGCAGGAACTTCTTTCACTAGATAGGTTGCTCAAAGCCTCGTCCAACCTGGCCTTGACACTTCCAATGATGGGGCACCCACAGCTTCTCTGGCAACCTGTTCCAGTGTCTCACCACCCTCATCGTAAAAAATCCCCTCCTTATGTCCAATCTAAATCTACCCTCTTTCAGTATAATTGCTGTACTGACAGAGGCAAACTGGGACATTAAAAATACCCGATTTCTTTAGGAAATGAAAGTAAAAATAGGGTGTCACTGTTGTATACATCAAGCTCCAACAGTCTGTGAATATGGCCTTCCACAAAAACTTCAGTCTTACTTTTTTCTTCCATGTCAGTATTCTCTGGACCTCAATGCCCGAGCCTGGATAAACTAAGACTCACCTGTCCCCGTAAGCCCGAAGCCTGTGTTTCCTGCTCAGCAGAATTTTAAATAAACAAGATTTCCAAGTTTTGTCTACATCGTTATGTAGATGATCACAGCTCAACAGTGGGTGGTATTTAGCTGTTTTTCCAGGGCACACAAAATTCAAAGCATTTATATTTTTACAGTATTTTTTCCAGCATTTAGAAAGAGATCACTGAGTAACAGTGGCTACAATTACAATATAAATCTGTTACGTGATCACAGGAAAACTCCCATCCACAGACCAAGGTATAACAACTGCTATTTAGGTAGCTTGAAAGAAATATTGGACATTACAAGCTACATCTAAAATGTTGGTACCAATCAAAGAGAAACACTTTGGGGTTTGTTCACTTAGTTTATACTTTTTTTCCCTCTAGTAAGACCAAAGCTTCTAGATAAGCACAGTATTTGTGTTAATGCTTAGTTTTACATATTAGAGAACAAATAAATGAAGACTCAAACCCTCTAATTTATGTAAAAACCACAATAGAGCTGGTTGCTCTCCCTGTTTAGTAAAGCACAGCAGAGTTACCACATCACTGGCACATTAAATAAACTGACTACTCTGTGGGCTGGGCAACGCACCAACAACCCAATCCATTCACAAATGCTTCTTAGTTGGTTGTTGGGTTTTTTTCTCCTAATAGAGGCAAAAAGATTCCTGTGCTACTCTTAATACCGTATCTGATTAAAAATATCTGTCTACCTTTGTCCCTATGTTTGGCGTGAGCTGAGGCATACCAAAAAGCTCTTTTGCTCTATGCTCCACCTTTATTGACAGAAAAAAAAAATAAATCTTTGACCAAAAAGATTTTCATTTTCTCTTTCTGCCTGAAAGTTCCATGTTAGAAACAGCTGGGAATTCAGCCTTCAGCTTGCTCACCAGCTAAGGGTCACAAATATTTTTTTTTTTTCTTCTCTTTATGAGTAGTTCTGAAGTTGCTGAATGTAATTCCCCTGCTACATCAGCATCAGTATCAAAGAAATGACAGAAAAAGAGCAAGCAAGCAAGAAAGACAAGCTTGCATAAAATAACAGATATGATTTTTTTCCTCAAGCCATATTTCTTATGATTGTATGTAGTCAACACAGAAAAGACATGATAAGAACTTCAAGTTAATAAAAATTTGGACAGTTTCATTGACTCCTACATAGTACCTAGTCTAAGGGATAGAGTTCAGGAAAGAAAACCTCAAGACTTTAGTGAAATATGGGACATTAGTCAGAGAAACACAGGGGGATGATTTTGTTAGAAGTGTTAAAACACACCTTTCCTGTTTTTGCATGAGTGTTTGCATTTCTAAAAACAAGATTACAGAAACTAGATCTACATGAGATAAATATCCCAGCTGGCCAAATCCTACACTTGCAGACTCAGACTGACACACAGGAATCCAAACTGAGCTCTGCATTTGATTATACTGTAAGAGATTGAGAATACATCTTAGTACAAATTCCCTGCCAATATTAAATTCTTTCCAATAGCATATTTCATACCCTTTTGCCAAATCTAATTTTTAAAGACTTGCATAATCCTTTTACTTCCTTTTGGATATCAGCCTCTATTCTGCCACTTTTATTAGCTATTCAGCCTACACTTAAATGTCTCTGTGCCTTACATTAAATATTTTTATCCATCCTCACTGTTTATACCCTGCAGACACGTGCAGCCTATTGCTTTCTGCTTTGGTCATCATTACTTACAGAATTCTTTAGCTTTTATTTTCTCATTTTTTGCTCAGACATTTCCTGGCTATTCGTGTGTCTCTAAGCACTCTCTAAATACTTCTGATTAAGTGGTGCAGAACTAAGCACAATATTCTAGAAACCTCCTCACTCAGTAAGATGAAGTACTTTCCTGATGTAAAATGATATTTTTCATAGTCAGCTTAAATTTCAAACCGGCTTACTTTACGAATTCATATATATTTTAGTATTCATCTTGGGTTTAGGATATTTTCAGGATTACCATTTTCAACATTTCTATTACCTTTAATGAAGGCAGTGAGAAAGGACAAGGGATAAGAGAAACATTTTGCACCATAAAAAACCCCACCTTTTATTAAAACACAAAATTATTTTTCAGGCTCCTTTCCAGTTCCATTAGAGTTCTATCAAAGGCAACTCTGAGTTATCTTCAGTCCAAGTTCACTTTAAAATGGGAGCAGAGACACTTGGGTTATTCCCAGGAGTGCCAACCCTGAAAGGGCAAGTGAACGGGAGCTTGATGTAGAGCCGCGCAGCTTATTAGCTCCACAAAAGTGCAACCGGTGTTCCCAGCCCTAACCCGTTACCTCTGTACTGCACGGCACAGCCTTTGTCGCATGAATTTACTGACTTGGGTTGGAACAATTCTGTGGAGCCTTACTGTGCACAGTCACCAACTTTTTATTTGTCCTCTCCACTATTTGTATTTTCAAATGTATTGCAGCATAGTTTTTGCAATATAAAATGGTATTTCATTTATGATTTATTCCACATATGAAACTACATTTTATGGAGCAATACTACCCCATCTTCAAGGCCATAAAGTATTAGAAGGAATCTCCTAAACAGTAAATATTTTTTAAAATTGGTCGTAATTTTTTTATGCTCTGTCAAACATAATTTTTAAATAGAAAGTAACACTTCTACCTTGTACAAGTGTTGAATTTTACACAGAAAAAGGAACTAGAACTGGAAACAGATAGGGCATTTTTATGCCACATGGGATTAGATACACACTGGCAAGCAACTGCTTTTCGTTTACTTTGTTTTGTAAGCATAATTACCAAGAATCGGTCACGCAGTTGCACTGACTTCTTCCAGAATGACAGGTAAGAAGAAAGGACACTTTCCATGCAGCTGTATTGTAAAAGAAACTAATGAAATAGAGTCCCACTTCTACCCTCATTTTCCTTTTTGCCAGAGTGCGCTTTCTTGATGTCACTGAAGATCGGGAAGGAGGCAGGCCCAATATTGGTATCATGTTTTACAGTTAATTGCTTCAATTTCTGTGTGCAGTGTGTTTTTATTTGTCGGTTGTGAATATTTTGTTCAGTTCTGTTAGCAGCAGGAATTGGATGGTTAACTTGTCATCTGAAAAAACCCAGAATAAACCTTGCAGCAGCCACTAGTGCGGTGATGAATCTGTACAGCTCTGTGGTAAGCTGTAGTGGCATTATTATTATTTGTATTATCAAAGTGCTTTTGGAACAAAAAGCACAGAACAAAAAGAGCCCCTGACCAAGAGACCTTGTAATCTAAGGAAAGCGAGGGACTGCCAGGATAGCTGAGAGGTACACTGCCAGGAGGCTGGAAAGCGGTTTCAGCACATCACTGTTTTTAATTATACCTCCAGGAGTGCCACAGACAGAGCTAAAACCCTGCCCCAGGTCTGGTGCATTAACTCTGCAACATCTACATCCAGCAAGCGCCTTCTCTCAACTTCCTTCTTTCTTTTGCTCTCTGAAGAACAATGGGCAGCTTTTAAAATACTGATCTTGAAACTTTGAAAAAGCTTTTTCAGTGGAGACAAATTATCCAGCAGATTTGAACATCTTACAGTGCACACTAAGGTTTCAGTATGTCTTGACACACATTTCACTCACTTCATAAATTTTGGAATGGCAGATTTTGCTTTCATAGCCAGATGGATCAACCCAAACAGAGCCGAGCTTAGGTTATGTTGACAGCACTCAAAGTGTGCAGAATCACATGAATTTCCATCTCATCCATGAAAATATTAATGTACATTCTCAAAGTATAAGTTTCTGAGAACAAAGAGGAAGACTGAACTTGCTAACTACATGGCTGTGAACCAGAAATGATCACTGAAGGCTGGCACACTGGGTGGATGTAAGAATTTGTATGGATTTCTTCGGAAGGGAAGCCTTAATGCTCAAGTATAAAGATGTCTCTGCATAATAAACTAAGTCAAGGGAAAAAGCAGAAACAGCCCACTTGATCTCAGGTGAGCATAACTGCTTAAGTTTGAAATAAAATAGCTCTTGCATCACACAACTCTATTAAGAACAGGAATCAGAATACAACAGGCAGACACCACTGGTAAGAGAGTTCCTTCAGCCTAAGGCCAGCAAAGTATTCACCACTACAGAGAAATATGGGGAATTAAAAAATGAAAAAAAAAAACCCTGTCATTTTCTGGCAAGGTGTATATGACTACATCTATAGTGCACATCTACTTATTTGGGATTGACAGAAGCCATGATTTCCTTACTTTGGTTCTATCATGAAAACAGACTAAGGACCAGAGAGCATGTAACCAATAGTCAAATCTGGTGCTGGGGTAGAAAAGCTTGAACCAAATCATTCTCATCACCCTCAAAGATCCATCTCATGGGATTTACCATGCTGAGAAGCAGTTTCTGCAATCTCTTTGACAATAAAAAAGCTGCAGTTGAGATGAATTTCTCTTCTATTAGTTCCCTGCCACTGAATTCATAACAGGAGGAGATGGCGCAATCCTTGAAAAATCACTGTTTCAAGATTTAGGTTTGCATG
>RSEF01000004.1:60133150-60152505 GCA_003993805.1 Himantopus leucocephalus | reverse complement strand
TAAAGCACGGACCAGGGGTGTTTGAACACACAAAAAAGGCAGCCTCCTCTCCGTTTGCCTGGCAGTCTACAGTGATACAATGAGGAACTCGGTTATTATTAGACACACAATTACCCCTCAAGGTTTTTGTCTCCATGGATAAGCAGTGAAATTAATCTTCGCACCAAGCTTATTCCATGGGCTTTGGTTGTATCTAGCTCTATGCAGGTGCAGAACAGGAGGAGGAAGCACGCATGGAATTCCCAGCATTGCCCTGGCAGTCCTAGAAGTGTCATACCCAAGACAGAGCCAGCTCTCCTGTATCCCCGTCACCCCTCCACAGCCAGCCTCCTCTGGCTGAGGACTTTTATCCAGCTTTCTGTTTCAAACATCAGTACACTTCTTTTAAGAACAAACACTGGGCTTTGTTGAGCAGCAGTTGTGTCAAACTTACTCGATTAAAATTCACAGAAGTTGGTACATAAACCAAATTGCTTTTAGAAGTTAAATGTTAGGATGCCTGGCTGGTAGAGCATTCTGTATGCTGGTAGCACCCCATAAAATATATAAAACAATGTTTTTAACTTGTTTTAAAGTTGTATTTTAGTTCTAAGATCTAATTCTAATTCTCTACTGCCTCACAGTGCATAATATTCCACATTACTGTACCTGAAACAATATGCTCAAGAAGTTATATCAGTCTTTGAAGAGCATCAGACAGCTACAGACACACCACAGTTAATAATATTCCCTTTCTTTGACTCTTTTTAAGGACAGAATGGAACGGACCTTTTACTTATTATTTCAGCCAAGTCAATATAAAATACCTTAGGAGCTTCAGGTCAAATTAAGAGAGAATATATATGTACGTNGGTCAAATTAAGAAAGAATATATATGTACGCACACGGTAAGCACATTGAACAACGGCATAAAGGCACTATGGCTAATGGATTGGGAATATAAAATGATTTAGCAGAACAAAAGTTCTTAATAGTTAATTCCTTATGTCATTTAAAAAGGTGATTAAAAAGATTTTTTTCAATCTCCCCAAAGGAAAGATTTATGGCTCAGTGCAACCAAAGAGATGTGAGTATCTCTGGTGGTTCTGCAACTGAAACATTTGATGACACATCTATTGTTTCTTTACTGATAACCTTCTACATGATCCTATAGATAAAGAAGCAATTAACTTACAGAATTAGACTTCCTCCTGTGACAGGAACCACCCTGTGTCTTGACAGTTCAGCCTTTCTGCACCTTTTAGCCGTTCTGCCTTAATGCAAAATATATCTAAGCCTTTCTTCTAAGGCAAACATTTAGGTCATTCTTATGCAAGAGTAACTGAAAAGATATGCCACTGTATTTTTTAAATTTATACCCAAGTGGTATTCTTTACCATGGGAAGTTCTGATTTCTTACCATATATGCTACACAGGGTGAAAAGACATTTAATGGGTTTTAAACAACCGTAGTAATTTAAGCTATGCTGACGAATATGGGCAAATTTGTAATAGTGAATAAACAATTAGCTCTTAGGGGAGAAATCTGTTATTAGACAAAATTATGTTATATTAAACTATTAATGAAAGATTAGGCCACCAATGCACTAAGGAAATAACAAAAAAAGTGACAGCACTGACTTTGGAACACAGAATAATACTGATCTGACCAAATGCAAATGTTTATATTTGATCTCAGTCAATCTAGGGATCATTTTATGAACAATACAAACAAATCCATACTTTCAAGGTGCAATTCACTTAACCAGTGCGTGCCTAAAGATGAGCTATTTTTCTGTGTTGTGTACTACGGAAAGTCAGAGGACTACCTCCAATACAGATGTCTACATTATAAACCTCAAAATCTGGGCCAGATGACAGACTGTGCAAGTGATAGAGACTAAAATGCTACGAATTTATTCTTTCTGGCTAAATCCTCTCCATTATCAGAACACTGTTTGGCACAGATGATAGACAAAGAGGATAGCTCTTGTTTTCCAATTCTTCAATGGCTCTAATGCCAAAAGACTGCAGATGCAAGCTTGTACTGCCCATTTCAATGCACTTACACTAACAGATCCATTGCCTAAGCACTCGCAAAATAGAAAGAGGAAAAAACACATCTCATCCCCCTCCCAGTAATTGATATGGTGATTATGAAGCTTTTTCCTTGGCAATTATAAAGGAATAATTACAAGTGTAGAAAAAGATCAGGCTTACATGAAGAAAGTGAAGAGATCCCCATCCTGCCTTCAATTCAAAATGTCTCTTGAAAAGCACACGAAGGACAAGACAGTCAAGAGGAGATCACACAGCTAATTATTTGGAAAAAAATAATTTCAGTGTTCTAATTTTTTCATTTTGAAAATGTGATCAACTCCCAAGGAAATACAGAAAGCACATGTATTGGGGAAATGAAGGAAAAGGTAGACCAACTTACTGCCTAGACCATCAGCACTGCACAAACTGTCAATAGGAAAAAAAAAATAAATCACATTTAGTCTTCCCCCTATTATCAGCTGCTTTTCCCTTGGAAAAATCTCAACACTTTATAGTCATAAAAATTTCACAAAGAGGAACTGTAACAAAGAAATTAAATTAGTAGACTGTCAGCCAGGACAATCATGGTCTATTAAGATGAACTTACTCTGTGGATATCTAGATACGATTTTTCTCTGTATGTCCATTTAAATGAATTATTTGCACTGTGCAGACTCTTAGTCCTCTAAAAGACAGAAGAAAAATAAAATCTAACATTGTCACAGCGTAATGGTCTCTCCTGCCTGACAGACATTAGGAGAGAAAAAAAGTTACTGTAAAATGAACATCAGGATAACATTACCAAGCTTATTTTCAAAGTGGGAAATAATTAGACTATGAAAATGTTCTCTTCCATTATTTCTATTACGCCAGAGGAAGATAAAGTAAGTAAATATGAAGATGGATGGTCATTGTTGATGCACAGTGACAGCTACTCAGTATGTTATATTGAAGAACTATGTTCTACCAGTCCAGATTTTATATAGTGACAGGCAAATCTGTAACAATCGGGTAGTCTAAAAATCTTAAGTACAGTTTTGAGTTGTTTGGGTCTTTTTTTTTTTGTAATTGAAGAAGTTGTGGTGAAACTGGAATAAACTTCATCTGTTGTTTAATAAAACAAATCATTTATTGGTTTACAGGATTTAAATTGATAAACTATGTCAAAAGATTTTCAGAAGGGCCCTTCACACTTGTGTCACTGACACTATAGATACTCAAGCTCAAGTACCGCCACTTTGCCTCATCTTTAGAGGTGCAGAAGACACTCATTTAGAGGGTTTGCTTTTGACTTGACCTCTTCTGAGGTCAATATATAACACTGATAAAAAATTACCACTTAACCTTATGAGAGCAATTGTCGTAAGTGCTCAACTCGAATTCACAAACTTTAAAGTAGAGGGCAGTTTAGCCTAATGTCTAAGTATTAACTATTCTGGCCACTTTGCAAGTTTCCTTTAGGTATCTGAAGAAGAAATTCCCTCAAAAACCTGATCTTACATGCAATCAGGATCCTGGAGATAGTCCTCAAGGTCTTGGAGACAGTCAAAAGGGAGGCTGGACCAGATGACTTCCAGCCTCAGCCATTCTGCGATTCTGTGAATTGCAATGTAACAACTATCCTGTACTTCTGCAATCCTATAGGGTATCTTTGGCTATAATAGCCCTCTGTTTTAACTCTTAGAAAGAAAGAACAGTACAGACGTAGCTTTCAACTTGCTCGGCTAACTTGTGCCTGAACTTTACGGGCTTAATGAATCAGTCCTTCTAAAGCAAATCTAGGTTCTCCATACACTCAACAGAGAGAAACCTTTTTCTCAGAAGACCCTAGACAAATGCTGCCTTCTTGATTAGGTAATGAATTCTTAATGAGAGGTTATTCTTGCTATCAGTTCTGCATTAACCCTCCAGTTTCCAAACTTTGTCCTATCCAGAGAAACGGGCAGAGCCAACGCTAGAGATTCTCTGGATGTTNCAGAGCCAACCCTAGAGATTCTCTGGATGTTGGGAGCTTTCTGAAGTGTTTTACATTACTTTGCATTAACAGAGAACATGTAGAAACATTCCCCTTACTCTCAGCAAGCTCACAGTCCTACCAGATGTGAGTATACCCAGAAAATATTAAATAGANCCAGAGAAACGGGCAGAGCCAACGCTAGAGATTCTCTGGATGTTGGGAGCTTTCTGAAGTGTTTTACATTACTTTGCATTAACAGAGCACATGTAGAAACATTCCCCTTACTCTCAGCAAGCTCACGGTCCTACCAGATGCGAGTATACCCAGAAAATATTACATAGGAGACATGTCAAACAAAATTAAAACACAAAAAAGCATTATAACCAATTCTATATTGCTAGTATTTAAAATGTAAGCTTAGTAGAAACGAGTTAATCTTGAGTACTGCAATTATACAAAGTCTACATTTAGCAACCTATTTTCACACTTGCAGTGTGCATTCCCTGTCACAGTCAATGCAGCAGAACTCAGTAAAACACTCCTGTTTAATAGGATGTCATTTATCCACAAATATACTTTACAATAACGGATTTTCAACTACCACAAATTGATTTTATTTCATTCCTTCCACATGTCATTGTGCCACAGAGGATAACTCCTTTGATATTAATAGTAATGAAGACGCATTGCATCTGACAGCCCTAACAACATGTTTAATAGAACATTTTAACTTTAAGTAGATGAAGAATCAGAAGGGAACACTTTTTCAGATTCCACTGTTTCAGAACACAGTTCTGTATAAATGAAATTATCCTACTTAAAAGTTATTTCCACTTTGATATTATTTCTATTTAATTTGACAGTTTTATTTTGGGAAGATAACATTCTGACATACTGCAAATTATTCTCCCAAAACAATACAGCTTATCCTTTTGTATCTGCTTTAATCAGATTTGTCTCAATAGCCTCCTGTTTCTGGTAAGTAATTCTGGCAATTAATCATCCTAACTTATCCTAAAATGACAATCCTGAGGTGTCACTCACAAAGAGAAACAACATAAAACATACTGTTTCCAACTGCTACTGCACAACACAGCGAGAGATTTATTCAGGCTTTGATTTACATACTTTGTTACCAGAAACTGCTGCTTTTGCAGAACAGGAGTTTTGCCAGTGATGTGGGTCAGACCTTACTTCTTTCCTGCAATTTGAGTTTGCATTTAGGAGATTCTAAAAGCATGCTCACCTACCTAACTCAAATGCTGCCATCGTGTTCTACACAGAAACTCCATTTATTGAGTTTCACCTTTATTCCAGCTCTCTCCCATGCAATTTGTTTGCATAAGAAAAACATCTAGTGATCTAGGAGGTATAACTTATTTATAATTGCATGTGCACAGAATGTTTTGGAAAAGAGTATATGCCACAATTTTAAAGCAAACTGAAGTGTTACTACAAGTTCAAACCTTTTGTTTAAGGATGCAATATATGCAGGGTTACTGCAGCTTGACAAATATATTAACACTGAAAAAAACAAAAAACCTAGTTAAAAACGAAACAAGAACGACCACAAATTGCACGCAGTGCTGTTGTTGCCTTTCCTTTTCCCTGTTCCTCCTTCCATTATGAAAGTTGTGACAAAACATTCTCTCTTATTTTTAGCACACGGGGCAACAATCAGCATCTTACAGGTTTTTAGCTTCTAGACCAAGTACCAGTTTTGCAAGGTGATGTCTAACTACCCGCTTTTAACAACTCTTCACAAAAAGACAGCGAGATATACAGCAAGAAATAATGTTAAGATGTTACTCCTACTGGCCCGTAACTACCACCTCACTTGAACAGCACAATAGAAAGTGAAAAACGACCTTCAGCAACGTACAACTTAAAATGTTAAAATGGAAATTGCCACGTTATTTAGTGACAGAACAAGCTTTTAAGACCAATATTAACACAAACTTTGCTTGCAAGCAAGAGCCATAAAACAGATAAGAAAGGTGAAATGTTGCAACCAACTGCTGACATCGGAAACCTATTTCAAACAGCTAATAATCCAGTCTATCCTTCAACATTTATGTTGACATTTACTTTTGGTCACCACATTTACCTCCTGCTTGTAAGCTAAGCAACATGCACATTACATGTGAATAGCTCTCGGGTCCAGCCCTGAAATCCTGGGCTGTTTTCAAATGCCACTGAAGCATGTGCTTAGATAGATGCTATCATCAGATCAGAGAGTTAAACACTCTGCAATTATGCTTAGAATTGTGCGTGTTGGGTGGGGTGCACTGTGTGTGAAAACACTACCACCCTTACCCCTTTTCTTTATCAGTTACTTAGCAACTAGTTGTCTTTAATTTCCTTTTGGGAGACTGTATTCCACATATAGTAAGGGGACAGGAATTCAGAGGTGCCCACCAACCCATTTATAGAACTTAGCTCAGCAGGGACTTGCGTGTCACTTGAGAGAAAACAAGTGATAGTAACCAGTGAGTCACATTATCTTACATTGTTTTCTAGCACAGGTACAAGTGACATTGCACAGACTCTCCTCCAGCCTGGAGGCTGAAGGAACTGCTACAGCTGGAATCAGTGACTACTCAAAGCCACACAGACTGGCTTCTCTCTCAAGGCCCAAACAGTCTGCATCGCTACTTACTGATCTGCATCCTCTGCGCATTACAACTATTAATAAGTGTTCACTTCAAGATTAAAAAAATGGTACTTTGCTGTCACGACCATTAGTTTGTGCACATACTTTACCTGTACATCGTTGGTGTTCATTCTTGTTCCCTCCTTCCCAACGAAGATGTCATCTATGTCAACCAGAATGTACCTATCCAAGGACAGTCTGAGCTTCTTTCCAGACAGGAAAGAGATGGCATCTATGAAAATCAGCTTGTGCAGCCAAAAATTCAAGTTATTGCCGAAAAGGACTCGTTGAATCCCATCGTGGAGCCCCAGGTCATGAATTACTGTGGCATGGAGAGCACTTTTAGCAGCAGGTGGTGAAAGGTTTTCTGGTGTCTTTACTTTTGCAAATATCACTGGTTGATAAGCTGTATGATTAATCTGGAAAACCGCCCAGTCATTTCCAAGCAAGGGACCTTTCTCAAGCTTAGAAGATTTAGTCACATGGAGCAGTGGGGAATGAGGGTTAATGCAACAGTCCTTAATACCCAGATTGCTGTGGACATGGAAAGGAAAGCCCTTCAACTGAAAGCTCTGCAAGCTGTTCTCATTGCCTTTGTGAAATCCAATAACACCTACACCATATTCTATACAGTACTTATCTAGAAGGCCTCTGTTCCAAGAGTCCATATTCACATACTTTAGAATATTTTCATATACTATGAGAGCATATTTGCCTTTATTTTTGTCGATAAGCACTGGGAGGTCACCTTTCCCAGGTGCAATCTCAATGTGAAACTGAAATCTGCTAGATTCTAAAATAGTTATTATGTCTTGGCCTAATGTTGAGTACTGACTTTCCACAAACACCAGCACTACAAGATCTGTCCTCAGGGGATCAATAGGCTTCACGGTCTTCATCTCCATCAGCTTGTATGGCAACAGTTGAAGATCACCACATTCCACTTCTGAGGAGATTTCAGAAAGTTCATTTTCCTGTTTGTAGCCATTATACAAGTAGTACGCAGAAATAACTATGCTCACCATACAAAAAGTGGCCAGCAAAATAACTGTTCTTTGAAAATGTCTGTGAAGTTTCATGATAAAACTCATGTTGTTTACTTGCCTTAGATTGTTCTTGACAGCAGCATTAAAAACAAACACAGATTCTCAACAACTTGTTCCAGTCCTCTGAAATATTTATGTCACCATTGCAGCACACACATCTATCTTCCACAGAGCTTTACAGAAGGTATACTCTAGAAGAAAAGAAAATCAGAGATTTAATTGGGGCAATTGTGAAGTTTAATCACACTTTAATTGCGAAGTATCATCACACTTTAACTAACTTAAACTAATGAGCAAAGAAATCACTGCTAAATAGAGGTTTGGAAACAAAGAGCTCAAAACTTTGATAGTTTCTTTTTTGCATTCGTAGCGTTACCTCTTCCTGCTCCCACCAGTTGCCACGTGCATTTGAATGTCTCTAAATCTCACAGGCTCCTTACCCCAGAGGATTGAGTAAAAGATGGTACACGCAGGAAGCACTGACAAGCAAGATACAGTGCCAAAGAACTTACTGTTTTTCTGAAAATTTTTTACCCAAAGATAAAAGTTAACTCCAAATAGACAATTACCAACAACCTAAACACTGAAGAAAATTTATAACCTTCCTCCTTCCACCCCCAAGGAGCTGGGGGAACATCAGTCTATGTGATTAAATGAATTGTGTCTTATATTAATTTTGCAAGAACCAAGGAGTTCTTAACAAAACATGCACGTTTTAACTGTTGTATACACACATGCTGATATACTCCATAATACACGTATTATAGAAGTATTTTTAAAACAAAACTACACTTTTTCCTGCAACATTAAAAATAAACAAATAGCATTTTACTGGACTGTGTAGTACTGTTTTGCAAATTGTTGGAAGCACTTTGTACTTCTTTATATTTAAAAGAGCATAAAATATTCCAGCTCTTAAATTTGAGAAAACAGAACAATAAATCAAAAGCTAACTTAAGAAGCAGATCACCTAAGGATATACTTATGCTTTAACTTGTACCTACGGAAAGCAGTCATTTTTCAAGCCAACAGTACAATTGCTGTCAAAAGTTTCTAGCAAAACAACTGAACAATGTGACAAGCCTAAATTAATTAAGTAACATAAGTTATAAAGGAAGCTTAACAGCAGATTTTGAAAATTATTAAGGGTATGAAGATGTAGAACATGCTCTTCTAACTTCACAATGTAGTACGCATCCACCCCCATTTCTAAATGGGACTAGGATAAGCTATGTGTTTAACGTTAACATGGTCATTTCCCAACTAAGTGCTTCATCCTTCCACCCTCATTTAAAAAAAAAAAAAGTAAGACTTAAAAAGTGAATACCAAGAAAGTCCAGAAGTATAACCAATATCAAATATGAACTTTTCTGTACAGATTGACAGAGAGAATTAAATTTTTCTTGAAAGATCATGACAACAAATACAGGCTGGGTGGAGAATGGATTGAGAGCAGCTCAGAGGAGGAGGACTTGAGGGTGTTGGTGGATGAAAAGCTCAACAGGAGCTGGCAATCTGCACTCACAGCCCAGAAAGCCAATCGCATCCTGGGCTGCATGAAAAGAAGCATGGCCAGCAGGTAGAGGGAGGTGATTCTGCCCCTCTGCTCCATTCTCGTGAGACCCCACCTGCAGTACTGTGTCCAGCTCTGGGGCCCCCAACATAAGAAGGACATGGACCTGCTGGAGTGAGTCCAGAGGAGGGCCACAAAGATGATCAAAGGGCTGGAGCACCTCTGCTATGAGGACAGGCTAAGAGAGTTGGAGTTGTTCAGCCTGGAGAAGAGACAGCTCTGGGGAGACCTTAGAGCCCCTTCTAGTACCTAAAGGGGGCCTAAAGGAAAGCTGGGGAGGGACTCTTAACCAGGGAGTGTTAGCGATAGGATGAAGGGTAATGGTTTTACACTGAAAGAGGGGAGATTTAGATTAGGTATTAGGAAGACATTTTTCACTATGAGGGTGGTGAGATGCTGGAACAGGTTGCCCCAAGAAGCTGTGGCTGCCCCATCCCTGGAGGTGTTCAAGGCCAGGTTGGATGGGGCTTTGAGCAACCTGGTCTGCTGGGAGGTGTCCCTGCCCATGGCAGGGGGGTTGGACTTCAAGGTCCCTTCCAACTCTAACCATTCTGTGATTCTACAAATGATACCTACTCAAGCTCTATCCCATGTTATGTACTTTATGAGGTTTACTAGGTTTTTATTAGAAATTTTGATTCCTAGAATGGCTGACAACCTTCAGTACTGAATCAGGGAGCAGACGATAACAGATGTAATATGGTCAGCTTCTGATCCAAAAGACATTGAAGTATTTAAAAGAAACTACATACTAATAAAGGGGAAAAAATGAGTTAAAAAAAAAAACCCACAACAAAAACCCCAGCAATGACCAACTGAACAACAGACAAAACCAAACATGTCATATATTTGGGCCACTTAACAAGACACCCTACATTGTACATTACATCCTACATTGTAAAGAAGGTGGCCTTTCACTCCCAGTTTTCAAAAAAGTTAAAATATACCATGTACTTAACAGCACCTATGTAACTTCCACAACTTTAATAAAATCTTGAAGATTGATCCTCTCAGTGCCGCGATGAGCAGAAAGTAAAACTAAATGAGTAGGAAAATGAGATAAGGGGAAAGAGAGAAACTACATGGCATCCTGTTTATCAAAACAGCAAAATTAAGCACCAAGAGTAAGCGTACACAAGCTGTCTCATTCATAATTAAGATTCCCTTTAAACCTGCATCTCACCAGATAAGCCTGCTTTCTGGAGATATTCTACACCCTTCACCCTAACTCACAAATACTAGTATATTAACTCTTTCTATTCTGGATGGGCTTCCACCCAGCCCTGAACCTTACCTGCAGCTGCACAGAGACTTGCACATAGCTTTTAGACAGGAGACTTGCCTTTCACCCAGGCTCATTAGTGTTAGTCAAAAGCAGCATAATCCCAGCTTCTCGGTTTCTAGGGGCATGTATCTGAAAAGTTAACGCTTAAAGACCAAATGACAATCTGATAGTACCTTTAGAAAAACTCAAAGAACATTTTTAAGTATTGAGATGTCTGATCCTTGTCACACTAGCTTCAAGAATATCAGTTTAGATAGCAGAAAAGGGATATTTAATATAGTAAGAAGTCAGGTGACAAAGAAGCAGCTCCATCCTGAGCAAGTAAAACCAGAGAGGTATTTCCAGATAGATGATTTTTCATTAGGCACACAAAGGATTGTCTTCATTTTGCATTTCCAATTCAGCTGCCTGAATGCCAAGAAACTCATCATTTTAGTGGCTAAAATAATACTTACTGCATTCTGTAGAAAAGCTGTACATACGCCTACTTATCTTCAATAACCACAGACCTGGCTGGTGTACCCCACATAGAGCTCAGACCCGGTTTACAGAGAAAAGAGATGCAAGCCTGCAAAGTGGAACTCTTACTGACAGAAGTAGAAGGAATCACTTCTTTGAATGACACAAGCACCACACAACCAATAAGCACAATGCTTCTCTGCTCCTTTTAGCCGTAAAATACCCCTGTTCTTCTGACAGAAACCACCAAAGTCCCATTGAGAGGTAGTTCCTGGCAGCGTGATTTCTAAGTTTCTTTACCTGCCTCTGCTCCCAACCAGACAGTCACCTGAGCCTGAGAATCCTGCCTGGAGCAGGAAAAATTTACAGTGATCTAAGCTCATGGCAAGAAAGCGCTGATTAGACAGAATTGTTTGAATGAGGTATTACAGAAGGGTTACAACCCAAGGGCTGCTAAAGTAAGCAGCAGGAGCGCTTGAAATATTTGCAGCAAGGACGCAGTTCCTAATGCCGTTCCATAGAGCAGAAAATCTGGAGGCAGCTCAGAAACCAGTATTTTCTTCAAGAAAACCTCTGTCATTTTATCCTTAGCTGCTAATTGCAGGTACCTCCTGGGGCTACAGAGTGCAGCTGTAAGGAGGAGTGGATGGAAACGCCAAGACAGATGCGAGGTTTGAGTCTGAGGAATGAGGAATTCTCTGAGACCCAGCAGGACACAGCCAGACTTGGCATCCACCGCTGAAGACAGGAAGGAAGGGGAAGGGAACAGAGTAAGGCGCAAGTTTTAAATGCATGCTGTCTTGAATCAGCTTGATGCTCACTAATTTTCACTTACTTAAGGACTATTTTGCATGGCATGAGTTCAAAAGAACATAGAAAGAAAAAAAAAAACCACAAAGAGAACACACATTTAATAACATCAAAATAGTTTCAAAGCCTTGACAAGGTACAGTTGCTTTCCTAGGGCAACACCAGCATTTTACTCTGAGCAGCAGCGCTTACTAGATATTCCACTGGTATCTTACAGCACCATGCTAAAAACTCACCACGCACCAAACTTGACAGTGGTACAGAGATCTTCGGAGTGCATCACCCACAACACGCTGTGGGACCTATAGAGACCACTGTAGTGACCTTTATCACAACTTTAGACATATCTTCAGGGAAAACAGTCCTTGTCCCCTATCACTTCCAACAGTCAGACCAGACAAAGGGTGCAATTCAGACCATATCAACAGTGGGTAAGCCGTTAGAAGCAGCATTTTGGAACAGGACTGTACTTACGGAGTCTTACCTTCATGACAAAAGAACACAATATTTTACAAAAGAATGAAGAAGTCATGATAGCTTGAACTTCAACACAAAAAACAATTAAAATAAATCTAGGTATAAGCAAAAGCCTTAAAATAAAAATAATCGAGAGTCTAAAAACTCATCACAAGAGTTCAAGCTTGTTAGTATTGTTTCAGTAAAAAAACATGAAAAAGAACCTGTAGATAACATAAGCAGTTTTGGCTCATTAATTTCAATGGAGCCATGTGGAGTTCAATGAAAGGAGGATATGGCCCCACCTGTACCTCAGAGCACTTGAAAACGGGTGTCTGACATACGCCTCCAACTTTCCATAAAGGTGATGCTGAAATAAATTTTACCTATAAAATTATTTGTATGTTACTTCCCACTGTCTGAAGCAATGAAAGCTGCCTCATTGTTCTTTACCTAGAACCTTGTTATTTTAGAAGAATCTGCATCTGATCTCCTACAGAACTTGCATTTTCATGGCACCATCTGAAAATTCAGACCAGAACCTTTTACCTGTGTTGTTCCAAGTATGAGGAACCAAAACGCTTCCTTAATGTGAAAATTAGCGTCTTTGAATACTTAGAATTTTGTTTTTAACTTGTAGACTCACTATGGAGGAGAAGATCCTACTAAGAGACAGACGAGTCATGGAAATAACTTGTGCCTTTTATTCTCAATACAGCAAGGCTCAATATCATTCTCATCTACCATAGGAGGGATTTCTGCAGCCCAGGACTAGTTCACGTGAAACTCATGGGTACAGGAAATAAGTATCACCTTATTAATTGGAAGATTTACAATTCTAAGCAATACTGCTGTGTAGTCACGACTACAGGTATCTTCAGACAGCCAGCATGAAACAGATGCATTAGAAGAGAGATCTTCAACTGTAGGTTTGTTTGGGGTTTTTTTTGATTGTTTTGTTTTTTTTTTAAATTCACTAACAAGGTAGTACTGAGGAGAGAACAAATACCATGATGAACTCAAAAGAGCTGAATTGCACCATAAGAGTCTGGTGAGTTCCTACCATTTGCAGTTTTCTTTCATTTGTTGTTTCATTGCTAAGCATAAATGACCAAATTCTTGGCTTCTATAAATCATTCAGCACAATAACCCTAATGGCAGTACTTACATGACATAACACTGGCTGGGGACTCAGCCTACTAATCAGATGCAGTAAGTGAACATAAAGAACATGAAATCTTAAGTTTTGATATTAGTGTTTTCTGGCAGTAAAACGTATATAATAAATACCAAAGCAGCTTCCCCAGAAGTCTTTGCAGTCCCTGGGTTCAGACTCACGGGCGGCCGTTGGCAGTCTCTGCTCTGCGAGTGTCATGGAAACCCCACAGACGCTGTGCCCTAGTTTGGTATCTTTTTTGCACTAAGACTTTCATGGTGCACACAGCTCTTTTCCATGGCCTTTGTATGACTGGCTTTTCCACGCAGCAGAAACATACTATTTTCTGGACTCAGTAGTTGAAAAGAAATGTAGTTCTGACCATTCAGTTTCATAATTGGTATTTATATTTTCTGGAACTAAAAAAAAAAATAATAATCCCTCAAATGATATCAATTTCAGGTTCATATGATCGTACAGTAATGAGCAGATGCTCAAATAGAAAACCAGGTACCCACATAAAGACAGACACATAAAACTGCATACAGTTATACAATTAAAAAAAATCCCAAACTATTAAAGTTGTATCATGAATATCAAGTAAGATTCTTACTACAAGAAACATTTTTATTGAACATGTGCTAAAAACTGTCAACATTAAAACAATGGGCTAAGCTAATATATCCACAAGAAAATGAGAAATTGCTCTGAAATCACATTTTTCAAAGCCAAGTAAAAAAAAAATTGGTTTAGCGTTACCTCAAGCCTGTGCAAGGGCAACTGTTTACTGTGGCCCTTGATTAGAAACAATGAAGTTGTGTCATACTTACAGACATAAAAAAAACATTGTTAAAGGGTAACAAAACCCCTTTTCATCAAGAACTGCCAAAAAACAGAGCTAGCTCAGGATTGATTAGTTGTCAATATTATTCAGCTATATCACATTTGTCTGGTTATATATACCTGGATATATTTTTAAATCTCTTTCTCCTCTTCTAATAATCCCCATCACTATATTCTGGTTCTGTTCTTTACCAAACTGGCCACTACCACAGTGCTAGCGTCATACTCCCGGTATATTAAATGAAGGATGAGTTTTAAATGAAGAATGGACAAGAAATAGACATATTGTTCAGCATATTAATATGGGCATTTAAATATCTATTGATTAGAATGCTATTTAATTGCTTTGAACATAAAAGCCTGCTTTGGCCAGCCACTATGAAATATGACCTTCAAGGAAGTATTCTGAACTCATTGCATTAGTGTTACTAAAATGGAAATGTTTGGATATATGAATGACATGGTAGGAAACAGCAAAGTGCATTTGAAAACAACCAAACCTGGGCTGGATAGTAGTGCTCAGCTTTTTAAATCCATTATGAAAATACAAAACTCCAAATACTGAGTACCCCTACTTACAACATTATTCTCCTGGCTGAAGTAGTCCAGCAGCGGTAACTCAGACAAGGAAAGCCAGGCTAAGAATGAGATCTTACAACTGCATATTAAGATGACATTTTCAACTTGAAAAGATGGTGATATGAGACATGAACTGTCAAGGGAAGTCATCAAGACCCTTTAGTATCACATAACAAAGCCCTGTAATGTGTGAATATTGAAGGGCTACGTTCCCTCATATGTGTTTTANTGCTTTGAACATAAAAGCCTGCTTTGGCCAGCCACTATGAAATACGACCTTCAAGGAAGTATTCTGAACTCATTGCATTAGTGCTACTAAAATGGAAATGTTTGGATATATGAATGACATGGTAGGAAACAGCAAAGTGCATTTGAAAACAACCAAACCTGGGCTGGATAGTAGTGCTCAGCTTTTTAAATCCATTATGAAAATACAAAACTCCAAATACTGAGTACCCCTACTTACAACATTATTCTCCTGGCTGAAGTAGTCCAGCAGCGGTAACTCAGACAAGGAAAGCCAGGCTAAGAATGAGATCTTACAACTGCATATTAAGATGACATTTTCAACTTGAAAAGATGGTGATATGAGACATGAACTGTCAAGGGAAGTCATCAAGACCCTTTAGTATCACATAACAAAGCCCTGTAATGTGTGAATATTGAAGGGCTACGTTCCCTCATATGTGTTTTAAAAAAAGGGAATGGCTTAGGCAGAACAAAAATTCTGGTAGATAGATATGCTTTTTCAAGTCCTCGGGGCGAGCAGTTTTCAGTTTCTATTGTGCCTATAGTATCCTTAGCTCCATGCTCTACTGCTTCATGCTTTACTAGAGAACCTTACAGGATAGGAGTTCATGCCTCAGAATTTGTCATTAAAATATATTTATAAAGATTAAATTCATGGTATTTTAAAATACTTTAAAAGAAGGCTTGAAAGACTTTAACAGAATATAGAAGTTGGGTTTGGTCTTCAAATTACCACTTTACCTTCATACAATACTTTCTACCGAAAGATCTTAAAACACATTACATCTCATACAGTTTTTCTGAGACAAACCCTATTATTTTTCAACGCTTGCAGAAACATTGTTATCTGAAGACTGAATGATTTGCCCAAGGTCTTTACCATAAATGTACGGCACATTCCCTAATCAAAGCCCATACCATTAATTCTGCCTCTCTTTTCTCCCACAACTGCCAAGCATGAGCCAAGAGTAAAGAGTTAATAAGGCAGAGTTCCATCACCATTCCTCCTGAGACCCGAGTGGTGATGCTGACAGTGAGAAACCCAATTTCTTCCACTACCACTTTTATTAAAGAGAAAAAAAACCCACCACACCAAAACCTGAAGCGCTTATCTAGCAGATCAAGTAGTGAATTAAATAATATAAAAGTTTTCCGCCGTTTCCCAAAGGTTGCATGTGACAGTTGGAACGAGCAGTAATACACAGCAATTTCTGCGCGGGATTTCGGGAATCCGAGTAGCTGTGAACACCTGAAGTTATTAATAATTACTGCACTACGCTGACTAATTTTGCTCCCCAACCCAGCAATCGACCGACGTCCGCAAACACTAGAGGGCAACAGCGTCTCACGGAAAAAGTCCAGGAGAAGAGGAGAAAGGGAAAAAAATCCCCACCAGCGGAAGGGTTGGTGTGGGTACCACACCAGGCAGGCAGATGCTAAGTGAGCGAGGAAAGAAGAAAAACCACACAAACCCCAAAGAAACACCCCCAAACCAACCCGAAAACGCTCCCCCGCGCGGCGGGACACTCCCGCGTGCCGGAGCCCCGGCAGCGCTGCCGCCACCCGCCCCAGCGGCGCAGGAGCCTCCGGAGCGGGCGGACACCGCCTTTGCCGGCGGCGCCAACAACTTCGCGGGGGACAGCGCGGGGCGGAGAGGGGGCAGGCGACCGCGCACCGCCCGCCCGCCGAGTTGGGAGACTTCGCCCCGCCGGGCCCGGGGATCCCGCGCGGTGGAGCCGCCCGCCCCGACCGTTACCTCCAGGCGCGCTCCGCCGACATGCCGCCGCCCCGGGGCCCGCCTGAGGGCGAGCGCCCGCCGCAGCTCCCGCTCTCCTCCGCCGGCTGCCGAGGCTCCTCCGGGGAGAGGCGGCTGCACCCGGCGGGCGCGGCGCGGCACCGCCCCAGCCGCGGCCCGCCCGCCCGCGGGGAGGTGCGGCGGGGCTGCCCGCCCGGGGCCGCCGGCGCCGCTCGCCTCCCCTCGCCTCGCCCTCCCGGAGGAGGGGCGCCGCGCCGCCGCTCCCGCACTCACCGGCGAGGGGCGGGCGGGGGCCGCGTCGAGCCGCCTCCCCGCCACCGGCGGCGCTGCCGCTCGCCGCCTCCTCCTCCTCGGGAGGCTCGGGCCGGGCCGGGCCGGGCCGGGCCGGGGGCGGAGCGGGGCGGGGGCCGGGCCCGCGGGCACCCGGGGCACCGAGAGCCGGGGGCTCCTGCCCAAGGCAACTCGTGCGACCGCCGGCAAATCGTAAACTCGCTCTGCCGCGCGCGTTTTTACCCCCTATTTTAAATAAAGTATGGGTTTTTTTGGTTTTTTTTTTTGNNTTTTTATTTTGCTTCTCCCCCCAAAATTTGTAGCAAGCCCCTTCTACAGCGATGCTGAGGGGAAGCTTTACTCAAATCCGCTCGTCAGACCCAGCGCTGCTCCTGCAGGTTTCAGATCTGGCCGATTTCCGAATGGTTTTAAATGTAGCGCACAACGGCGGAAATTCCATGAGGTCAATTATATTTTCTTAAGACAATTTGGGGTTAAAATCTCGAAAGAATGCCAAGTAACGTGTTTGCAGCCTCACTGCTTTTCTTTATTGAATTTTCTAACCCCCTCTGTATTTCTCACTGACATTCAGCATCCTTCACTCCGGAGACGGGGCTATTCCATTACCGCGGGTTAGGGAGTTACGATTCCCTGCCTGAACCGCATTAGCAGACTTCTAGCCTTCACAAATGGGAAATAAAATTAATAAATTTTACAAGTGGCCTCTTGATCTAACTAATTTACTTCACAATTGCACTGTGATTGTTAGCTCACCTAATGGCTGACAATTCAATACGCCGGATTAACTCCATCGCTGGCAGTTGTCTGTCCAAACCCTTCTTCCTATGACTCACTCAAGACAGAAACTTAAAGGAAAAAAGCTAAAGTCATCTGAATGTTCATTTTCCAAACATCAGCAGAATTTACAGCTCTTGATTCAGGAACACTGTTATTTATTGCTTTCTCCTCTTTTTTCTCCCTTTTATTCTCATGACACGCCCTGAAGGAACACCCCAAATTTTAAGGTCTAAACTAAAAAGCAGTGCAAGGTCCCAGGCCCCATGAGCTAGACTTCCAGTAGGACAGAGGACTTGTTGACACAAGGGCTTACTCTGCGTGAGGTTATTAATCCACAGAACAGAGAGTCCATCTGAAATCCCACCGCCCTCTCAATATTCTACACAAAGGGGTTTTCTCCCATACTAAGCTTCTCGACTGCGTGGATATCCTCACACAGTCTTTTTTTGGGACCCCTCTATTACGAATGATTTTTCCTGCAACACGCTATGAGGTATGAGATGGAAGCCAGCCAAAAGTGACTGAAATTCTTGGATGCGAGTTCAAACTCACAAATGTGCCTGGTTTCCCTCCTACCATCCTTTCGGAGTAGCGGGCACTGTTTTTAAGTTATCGCTGGCCAACATGGACAGAAGCGTGTTACATACTGCTTGTCCTCAGCAGCACTCGGATGCTCACAGAGATGTGCTAGACATCTCACAGCTGAGGGCTTCGGCACTGCAAGTCAGCAGCTGTGGTACCGAGCGGCTCTGGCAGCAATATTAACAGCTTTGATCTTTCCTGGTGCTACTTTTCAGTTTTTTTGCTCTTGAGCCGTCATTGCAGCGTGAACTGGGCGTGATGTCTTAGCCATTCTTTTAGCAACACATCTTAAGGCACTGGTGAGCGTGCTTCTGGCCAAGGTTTCTGCTTGGCCCCCAGCAGCTCACAAAACAAACCACAGTAATGTGGTGTTGCATTATCACAGAGTGCTACCACACATAGCATAATTGTGGCTGTTTGCAACATCTGAGGTCACATCTGATGTGCACCACCCCAGAACTGGGGTAAATGAATAGTCAGTTAATCCAGACAAGAAAGTAGGTGGGAGGGAAACTGGTGGGCTACTGAACTGCATGCAAAACAGAGCCACACTCAGACAACTGCTGGTCCATACCATGAACTAAGGCAACACCTATGCTGCTGCTGCTGTTACGCAAGGCGGGGACTGAACCCTAGCTCCCAGACGTACGTACTGACTTGTGTCCATACGTTCAGTAAAGAACAGACATTGAAGCAAACTGTCCTCTGTTCCATGCCTGGGAATGTTTGCCAAGGAAACTACTTATTTCAGACTGGGTCCCCAAACCAACTATATTCCAGCTGAAAGATTCAAGACTCTAGGATGTAGACCAACACTACAGATCACAGAATGGCTGAGGTTGGAAGGCACCTCTGAAGGTCATC
>RSEF01000004.1:60071923-60133050 GCA_003993805.1 Himantopus leucocephalus | reverse complement strand
CCTTTCCTCATAGGAGAGATGCTCCAGTCCCTTAATCATCTTAGTGGTCCTTCACTCAACTCTTCCCCCACAGCTCCACATCTCTCTTGTACTACAGAGCCCAGAACTGGACCCCACACTCCAGGTGTGGCCTCACCAGTGCTGAGTAGAGGGCAAGGACCACCCCATCGACCTGCTGGCAATACTCCTCCTAATGCAGCCCAGGATGCCATTAGCGCTCCCTGCAAGGGCACATTGTTGACTTGTGTTCAACTCGGTGTCCACCAGGACCCACAGGTCCTTCTCTGCAAAGCTGTTTTCCGGCCAGTTGGCCCCCAGCACATCCTGGTGCCTGGGCTTGATCCTCCCCAGATGCAGGACTCTGAGCTTCCCCCTGTTGAACACCATGAAGTTCCAGTTGGCCCATTGCTCCAGCCTGTCAAGGTCCCTCTACAGACATAGCACAGGCATTCAAATTTGAATTCCCTGATTTCCCGTTAATGGGTGCCTTCGGTTTATATGAACACAAGTCACTTCAGCGTGAATTAACTAAACTTGGGAAAAGTAAAATGCTTTGTACACACAAGCCTTTACTCTCCTACTGAAACATGTAACTTAGGCACTGAAATGCCACGCAGTATCTGGCGTTGAATCCTTACTTTGAATACCCGTCCCGGTTCTGATGAATTGGTTATTTTCAAGCTAATTACTTTGAAAATTGTACCTTAATGAATTCCTATTTATATAAATTACATTGTGTTCTGACAGCACTGCTGACTACTTACGCCCTTATACACACATAACTATGTGTGCACACTTACACACAAGCTGGTAATTCCAATTACGCTCTTTCTCTTGGAATATTACAGTGAAAAGAGATGAAAAAATGTGTTTAAGAACTTCCAGCAACAGTTCCATCTCAGTTCAGCTTGGATTTTTAGTCATCTCCTATCTGAAGCATGTTTAAACATGTTTTCTTGCAACAGATAGGCTTAAAAAAGCGGTAGCATACGTTCCCTGGTGATAGCCTCAGCTTTTTGCCTTTCTTACCGCTGGCCTCTACACATGAATGGTCTCTTTCTCATTCACATTTTTCTTCAAATTCAAGTCTTCACACAGTATTTCATCCTTTTGCATAAATGACAATCTTCCTATCTTTCTCAAGTGAACTGAATCCTATCTTGTGTTGTGGTCTTATCTCTTTGAGGCTATTACTGCAAGAAATCATTCTAACCGCTGCATGGTTCTAAGTCTGCAGATGAACTCTTGGTCCTTCCAAGTCCTGCTGAAATCTGTGTAAAATTTAGGCATTTTTGTTATGGTGGTTATTACTACAACTCCCACCACAATTTGCATCTATAAGATGGTTTGATTACCTTGGGCATTATTCTGTAAGCCACGGAAAGGTTATTGGTTGGAGAGTTACATGTAATAACAACAGTTTTCAATTAATAAAGACATACTTTATCTAGTCCTGCCATTTCAAACATTAAATACATCTTTCAACCAAACACTAATTATTATTTGTATTATTTTTGTTGACATTTTCTTGCAGGGAGCCATTACAGTGACCTAGGTATTTGAAAACAAGGAGCATCTAGGCAATTGCCTGCTATTAGTCATTTCATTATTACTTTTTTAAAGCTATTACAAGTACTGCTAGCCAAAAGGCAAAGTTACTGTAGACTCATTATGCTCTTTGGATTAATCAGAAACTAGATTTTAAAACAAACCAATAAATACACAATACTAACAATGCTTAATATATTTATCTTTTAAATACTATTCAAATATTAATTATGAGTCCTCAAAGGGTATTTTTGTCATGGGTATTGATATTAGCTTTGCTCTCCGCACACTTGGCATAGAATATTACTCCATGAAATTGCCAAAGATCAGGGCAGTGACTCAGTGAAGGTTATGATTAGCAGTCAGAGGTTCTTGCCTCAGGGCTGAGTTCGGACTACGAAACCCCATCGCACCATACTAGAACAGACACCGTCAGATGCCAGTGAATGCTGTTCCACGGTAAAATGCAAAGACCTAATTTCTCCCCTTAATTAAACTGGAAAAGGCTTCCTTCACAAGTTTCATCTATATAATGAAGAGAAAAATGTGGCCTAAGACTTAAGAAACACACGTGGTCAAAAAAGTAATCAACTAAGAGGCTGTCTCGGAGAAGAAAAAGAAACAACCCAGTGCTGTTCAAGTTTATAATTGTACTACATTTTTTCCATGTTATTACAATACCCTTCATTTGGGAAGTGTTTAAAGATTATTCTGTAGCAAACAATATGGGAAACAAGCCACGCTTATGCATTTTCTCTATAAAGGCGCTAGCTTTCAGATGGAAAATACATTTATTGTTTCTTTTCAGTAGTTTCTATTTCATTTTCAATACCTTATCCTAAAAAATCCTACTATCTGCATACATTGTAGTAACATCTTTCAAACCAGTGGAAAGCAAGTTGCTAATTACATGCCGTGGGTGATGACTACTTGGCAGCAGAAAGGCATTTTTATCTCTAGGCTTAGAATAAACCATTGTTATAAATATGTTTTGTTCAATTTTAATCTGGGTACCGAGACAATTGTCATCTTTGTACGATGATCAAATGGCCAGCTTTGGAATTCAAGAAGCTCAAAAAATCATTAGGTATTTCTGTTCTAAGCTGCAAAACCATCATTTACTGCTCAAGTCACATGCCACGTGAAGTGTAAGACAGATTCATTAATGAGGAGGACTGAGTATTTTCTGTCACAATTTACCAGGAAATTTGCTTATGAAAAGAGAGGAGAGACTCTTCCTTCCCATTATATCAGGTTCATTGATTTCAAGTTAATAAATATTAAAAAAAAAAAAATAGCAGCACAGATTCAGAATGTATTAATTTTAGTTAGCTGTTTTGAATGTACGTCAATTTGAGTGAAAGCTCCTTAGTAATATTGAAATTGGTTACAGGAAAGTGATAATGGGGATGGAAGCGAATTAAAAAGAAACCAAGTTGCTGTAAGCACAATGAACACTCTAAAGCATCTTTGCCCTTTTAAAGAAAGTAATAGGTAATTAAAACTTCTGTTAAAAAATTATTTTAGGATATGGAAAAAAATAGGGCATACTCTGGGCTAAGAAGAACTTGCATTATTACCCTAAAACCAACTAACTTTTTCCCATCAATAACAGAGGAAAAGTTCTAAAAAAACTTGTAATTTGCAAAGGGGAAAAAAATTAAATTTCTGTACCCAGCTCTTCAGTCCAACAATAATCCAAACTCTTCCCAAAGCAGAACGTCATTTACAGTCAGCTGGAAAGATCATTGTAATTTCATCTTTCCTTTCCTCAGCAAAAGTAACTCTGGAGAACAAGGCTAATTTAGCTAAATTTTTTCAAAGAAAAGAAGCATCCTTCAGCACTGCCTTCAACTTCCTCGTGCCCTTCCCTTTTTCCTATACAAATAAATTCCTCCCACCTTCTCTGCTCCTTGAACACACACCACCTAAAGCACAGCCTGGCTTCCCCGCGCCCTTGGAGGCAGCAGACAAAGAGCAATAAACAGAGGAGTTTGCAGAGGGATGGGAAGTTATTCAGAATGCAAGGTAACGCACTGCCGGATCAATGACATGAATGTCTGCTATCAACTGGGAGCTCATCAGCTGGAAACCACTGAGGTGAGAAAGGACGTGGGTACTAGTCAAAGTCAGAGAATGTCTGTCAGCTGTCAAAGTGATGTGTCTAGAAAATACCACAAGCAGCGCTGGCAGAGGAAAAGAAGAGGTGGAATATTGAAAGTGTTGATGCTATTGCATAAGGCTGCGGTGCGTCCTCACCTGGAACGCTGTTTAAAGTTCAGAGAAAGTGATTCAAAGTGGAAGAGGTGGAGAGAAGAGGTGGTACCATGATCAGGGGAAGATGCAGCCTGTCGTACCACAGGCAAGGTGAAGGCTGAGAGGTGATGTAGCTGCTGCACCTGAGGGGGAGAGAGAAATACGCAATGGTAGCTAACAAGTATTTAAGACGAAAGAGATTCTTGGCATAAAAATGATTGGGTAAAAACTGTGCACATATTTAGGCTGGAAATTCTAAGAAGCTTTTAAATCACTGGACTGAAGCAGACTCATTCTGTGAACAGTGAGAACAAAAGGCATAGCTACCTTTAAGATGAAGCTTCGGCAGCTACAGGACGTTATTCATCAGAGTGCTAGATTGGACTTGATGACTTAAGAGGATCTTATCGATCAGTGACCCTGTATTTTTTATTGTGCTGGGATCAACAACAACGAGAACACTGACAATAAATCCTCATCGTTGACATTTAAAGTTGCTATCAGCTGATACAGCTGCAGGGTTTTGTTTGTCACATTGATTGTTTCAGGCTGTCTGTAGGCTCTAGCAAAGAAGAGCACCTGCATTCTGTTCACATGAATATGAACATCACCTTCCAAGTCATAATTTTTTAATGAAAGCTTATATCCTGGAACACAAGATGTTAGCCTCCAGGGAAATGTATCAGGTTGTCATCTGTCCCAGAAGTCAACAGGTAAAGAAAAAAAAGGAAAGAATTGGGGGTTTTTTTTCCCTGCTAGAATTAATTTGAATACTTTATTTTTCTGCTTATTAATATTTCAGTTCACCCCAAACATGAAATGGATTAAAATATCAGATAAGCTGGTAGAACTCTTCTTTTTGTCATATATTATTTTGATTTAATCACAACGAATTATGTCAATAGGTTGCCCACATGTAATCATGCACCATGTGCAGAGATCTTAATTACCCTGTTCATCAAGTAAGGATATTCATGATAGCACGTATTATCCAGGGTATTATCCTATATTGTAATATGTGATGCCACATGAATACCATATGGGAGAGGGATTTAAAAAAGGTTACAGGCTAATAAGAGTATTTTATTCCACTCAGAAAACTCAAGAGAAACAGTTCTTTTCAAAAATCCAGAGACTGTAATTACATGCAAAAAGTTAAATCACCTTAAAGGTAAATGGTAACTCAGGAAGACTGCAGATTAAAATTAAAAGCCGAAATTTCCTATTATTATTAGTGCCCCACTGTACTAGATATTGTGCAAATATATGAAAAAAGTAGCTTCCATCACAAGGAGTTTAATTCTACCTTTCAGCTTGTGTTGTTCTATAAAAGAAATTGTAGTAGGTTTAAGCTAGCAGCTGGTGGTCATAGAATAGCAGTGAATTATAATGCTTTATAATGCCATGAATTTTGTATGTAATTTCCTGTGAAATTTACTAGGAGCTGTGCCTAAAAACCGATGCTTCGGCATAGCCCCAAATGTCAGACTTGCCATTTCCTTTTATTTACCCACTGTGCACCACAGCCCCTGCGCATCGTGCCTTCTCCTTGGTCATGAACTCCACGGGACAGGGCGCAGGAGAACTAAGCTGACTTACACAAAATCCAGATACAGCTCTCTGCCCGTTATTTGTGTCATGTGCATCTGAGATTATATAGATATATAAACAGTAAGTGATGCTTCTATCATCCTTCAGTTCAGCAGGGGGAGCACAACTGGTACCTCTGATGCATGACAACACTACCGTGATTCTGTAATACTACGTTGTGTCTTCCAACACGATTTGTAATGATCTGGATTGTATATAAAGTCTTGATCCTGCGAACGAATCAAGTAGACACGTGACTGTACACACAGGAGTAGTCTCTGTAGCAGTGAGGCCTAGTAATCCCTGTGTGAATTCAGGTTTAGAGGCCTGGGCCCAGTTACGGTGTGCCCCTGCTTCCCTCCTCTCTTGCATCGTCTCAGTCTTACGCCCCTGTGCAAGAAATCGATGCAATTTGCAATGCTGCGATGAGGACACAAATAATTCTTGTGCTGCAGCAAGAGAATTAATTATGGCTTGAGTCAGGGGGCGAATGTCTCTTCCCATGGCTGTAGCTGCTGAAGCACGTTGACGGTGGCACTCTGCATCCCCTGCTTCGGTGCCTGAGTGCCGACTCGGCTTTGATGCTGTGCTGCTGGGGGCTGGGGGGCTCTGCATGACCCATCAACACAGAGCAAGGGCTGTGACTACACGGGAGATAGTCTGTCCCTTCCAGAAAACAAATGAATCACTATCGTATAAAGAACAAAACCAAACAAAAATAGCAAGCTACTTACTAATCTTGTGTTTCCTAAAGTATTATTCTCCCACCACAGTGAAAGCTCTGATGAATTCTCAGAGCCTCTTCTCTTCAAGAGGCACTTGAGGAGGGCTCGATTGCCAGGGACAGGCCTGCGCTGCTGCAGTGTGATCACAAGGAGCACGCGCATTTCTCCGTGCACTCAGCAGAGCCATTTGCTACTGGTGTGAGTAGGGCAGAGCTCAGATAGGGACAGCATGGGAGGCAGCCACCATGTGCTCCTACCAGTGAAGGGGACAACAGCAAAGCAGCTACATCCTCATCTCTCAGAATGTCTCTGCCTCTTTGAGGAATTGTTCCTTCTCCCTTTAAGTCCTCTTCTACCAGCACACTGTCCCCATGGTTTGAAGCTAAGTTTCCTGTTCGAAGGGGCTGCAAATAGGTAACAATCTTAGAAAGTAGGAGAAGAATTCCCTTTCCCCCCGTCTTTCATTTTCCTTCCTTTTCCTGCTTTTCTTCTCGCTTTTCTCACTTTCCCCCTCCCCTTCCCTTCCCCCTCTTCTCCTCTCTCTTCTCCCCTTTTTTCTCTTTTTCTTTCCCCAGAGAAGCGAGACATAAATAAGATGTACATGTTTAAAACAAAACCACACACATTACACAGAACTACAATAATATTGACCTCAGCAAGGCTATTATTAGATGAAAAAAAGGACAAAATTTACCCCACAGTAGCAATACTCTAAAAAAATACAGAGAAGCATTGTCAACTTTTATAAGCCAATTTACACCAAAGGAAATTTAGAATGTTAGTCCCTGTTAAAATATCTAAGCCATCTGACTAGCAATCCTTGGCTTCAGAGGCTGTCAGTGATACTGCACCGAGAGAAATCTCACCATGGTGACTGACCTTCTCTCCCTCTCTCCTCCCCTTCATTTACTCTCATATATATCAGATACGGAAGTTTTACAATTTTAATAGTATCAATATAACATCCTCCAACTGAAATGTCTGTAGGCTACAGGACTTAAGTTGTAATTTTACAATGTAAGAAATAGATCCAGTAGAACCACTGGCAGTGTTTGTAATTGTGCATCTCTAGGGTTGTGACACAATAATTTAGGCAGAAGTTAAGGGAATTGACTTCACTGTGACACTGGAGGCTGATTACTGATCATCTCTGCTTATCAGTCTGTTCCATGGGTGGGCCTAATCCCCCTAGCCAGTCAAATGAGCTCCAGTCTTAGAAACACAGTGGTTTGCTGTGGTCAATGAGATGCTGAAAAAGCTTGAAGGTTTCCTGAATCTAACTATTCAGTCTATTGGTCTCCCTCATGAGTAATATGATAACATTTACCCTATGAACTTTTTCCGCTGATCTAGTACCCAAGCAGACCACAGGGCCAAAACACCTAACTGGTTTTAAGATGGACCTATCCATTAAATGCCATAAGGCACATGGCGAAGCTGAGGCATACTGAGCTTAAATAAAATGCCCAAGCTCACAATGAGTGAGCATCAGAGCCAGCAGACGAACTAGAGAGCTCTGATTCCTACTGAGGAGCTTCCACCTCAGTACATTTTAGTGTCAGGTATTTTTCACCGAGGAGCACTATTCCCTACCAGGCCCTCTCAATTAGTACAGGGCATTATTTTTAAACGATTTGGCTAGAAATCCAGACAAGATTCACTATTTGAAGCTTGCTTCTGCCTGCAGACCAGTGGAGGTGCATGTTTTGCATGTAGCACAGGAGCATTCTGCTTCTTTCGTTATCTTAACACTGCAATATTTCTTCTCTTTGACATAAACAGTGTCCAAAGTACTCTAATCCCATCCACGTACAGTACAAATAGAACAAACAAGGAATGATTTATGCACACTTGACTGCGCTCTATATCTTATTAGATGAAGATGAATTACTGTGCTGGACAGGGACACATTCTTCTGAAAAAATCCATCTTTGCAGATTTCTGGCACTCAAGCTCGTGTCTTCTGCAAATGTATTTTAGCATGCTATGGCTATTTTCCACTTGGTGATCTCTGCTGTACCACACAGAGTATACGTGGCCCTGAAGGAGTACTGAAGCTGGCTCCCTTGCTAGCAGACTGCCATAGCTGCAAGATACAACTCCCGTTGTATCACTCACTCGCAAATAATGCTGCTCTTGTGTTCTATGACAGATGTCATCTCACAATTTCTGCCAGATGTTGATGATGTTATTTAAGCAAAAGAGTTAATCCTCTCCCTCTTTCCTTCCATCATCACATTGAATACACTATACTCTGCCTTTGTAGTCACTTCTAAGAGACAAGTCCGCCAGTTTACATACAGAGCAAGAATTTAACTTTTCCTGGCATTCAACAGAAAGCCTAGGGTTTGCATCTTGTGAGAAGTCATATGCACAGCTATAGTATATAATTGATGCTTTCTTCTAGAGAAAATCTGTATTTCAAAAAGCATGAATTGTTGATATGTGTTCACTTGGTATCAGAAGAGGCCCAATACAGTTTGTACTTAAGTCACTGGACAGGTATATTAGCTATTGCTCAAACCAACAAAGCAGTAAATTAACAACAGACAAGCTATTTTTTCCCCTTCTCCTTTCATTTTCTTCAGCTTTCAATATGAAGTGATCAAACTCAAATTTAATTTGTCTCCTCCCACAGTATCTTACTCTATACCCACGTAAACACTGAATAAAACAGATTTTCAAGCTCCTTCTTCCAAAGGTAACAAAGTGACAGCATTCATGTGAGACAAGCTGCACTGCAGTTTTTAATAAATCAGTCTTTACATAAGCATTTCTAAAACTCTTCTTCTGCAACTGGCAGAGTAATGAATAACGTCCTCTACCTCTTAGTTCTCACACCAGCATATTAAAATACTTTTCAATAGTTTTGAAATGACCATGAATATTTTCTAATGGGATTTAGGGTAGTACTGTTATTATTGTGTGAATATACATATCTGTATGAGAAACACGTACCCAGGCATTCTCTATCTACCCACGAGACTTACATGTAAGAGTCAGGAACTGCACAGAAAACCAAATGAGAGATTCAGTGATGGTCCAGGAATAAAGCAAAGAGACTGGAAAGCCAGAGGAGGAACAGCTAGAAGCAGTACTTGTGTTACAGAAAGGTATACTGGCTTGCAGCACTTTGCATGTATTGCACTCCCCAAAATGGAGTGACTCATTGTACTCAGATCAAAGGCAAGGAACCACCTTGGCCAAGCCCAAGAAGTCAAACCCACCTACATGCACAGCAGCCATGTATATGATATAAACAGCGCCACAGACAGCGGATCAACAGTGTGACACAAAGCTGTATTTGCAAACAGCATTAGGAAAGGATAAAAGGACACAGCGCAGTCTGGCAAGGCAGGCAGAACCAGCTACCTGCCCGGCATTTTAAAGTTTCTTTCAAAAAACAGCTGTCTGTGCACAGCAAAACTCCAAGCAGTGAAGTATATGGATACTGTCCTAGCATTGTATTAGCATTAATCATTATGAAAGACATTTCAAAGACAGTGTTCGACTGCTAAGCAGTCCAGCGGTGACCAGTGCTTTATGGTTCATTTGGAGACTGACACATCTGCCTACCTTTGAAATGGATTGGCTGAGGCTACTGAAGAATTTCTCTACACCAAAGGGAAAAATGTTTTTGTAAAGTTTTTTTATTACAGTCTATGTTATTATTTTAATCACTCTTCAATGATTGTGAAAGGTAAGGTTCTGAACAAATGAACTTGTCCTATTTCGCACTTCCTACCTGCTGGGACAATGGAGAGGAAAACCTGTACAGCTTCCTTTGTGACAGGCAAAACACCCCTGTGATTTCAGGGTCACAGCAAGCAGCGAGTGGGTAGGTACCTGTTCATTCACTGCATCCCAGCAAAGGTACCAGACAAAACTAGCTGTGCTGGTGCTGGGTACTTTCCCTGCCAAAGGCATCCATCGGGAACTGAACTGAGAACTCTCACTTAACAAAAGCTACTGAATAGCAATTAAGAGAGGTTTATTATGAATTCCTCCCGCATACAAAGCTACCGCTGACTTAAGAGGATTTTTTGTGTGCCAAGAAATGTAGGACCAGGTCTCAGACGGTAGTGATTTCCAACTGATGCAGACACGAGCCAGCTTGAAAGATCAGCTCTAGAAGCAGAAAGTTCTATGAGCGTAATGGTGCCCTTGAGACACCAGGTTATATAGCTCTTTGCCTTAAAAATAATGAATCACATCCTTTTTCCCACCCCTTTAAATCAAAAGAATAATATTTTTCCAGACAATCAGGAGGCTGCATTCTCAACACGATCTGATGAGTGTGATGACAACTCCCATATTCTTTGAAGAAGTTATATGACTATTGCACCGAAAATGTCCCCCTATTTTGCAGTAGACATTCCCTAGTGCAACATTTTGTCTTTCAGCTTTAATTGAATTTTGAAGCATTTGCTTGTTCACGTTGTAGTCCGTGAACAAATAGAATAGAATAGTAGAAATCCAACTTTACATAACAGCCAGCACTACACATTTTTAAATCAAGCCAAGAGGTAGTATAATGCAGTGTTAATTTTTGCACGGTAGGTAGAATATGAAATATTTTATATCCCTAATCATTAAAAACAGAGTACATTAGTTTTATGTTTTGAAATCAGGCAGTTACTAAGAGGTTTGCCTTTAAAACTATTTTATGAAACCAAGTAAGGAAAAATTCAGTACTTATTCAGGAGCTGGGAAATCGTCACCATGTTGAACACTCAGTTGCTTCTGCATTAAACTGACAGCTTAGGCAGTATTCTTACAGGAGAACTGGGAGAAGTTACAACACATTAACCCTCCTGCCACCTCATGCTCACACGGTTGTGGACAAAATAGATATTTAAATTATAGTGCCTGTTCAGTTTAACTCATTTCTTCAACTGCTGACCAAAAGCAGTAGGATTTCAGAAGTGATCTCTCCTCTTGCTCTTTGTAATTATACATTTTCTGAACTGCCACTTGTACTTTTATTGTGTAGAAGAGGGAGAAGTGCTCTGACTATTAGCTGGAGTCCTGGGTTTACTGAAACTTTATGTGAGCTCTCCAGTGGGTATCCAGCAACATTCAATGGCCAATGTCAATGCAAGAACTCAGCTTTATTCTGTGCCCTCTTCCAACTAACTGTGCGTAACGGCAGCAGTCTCATATGTGTGGACATGACGGAAAACGTAAAGTACAAGAAAAAGGACGCAAACCACAAAGGCCTCTGTGCTTGCAATGATGAGTTTTTAAAGTCACAGCATCTGATACTATTCCTTCCTTTCCAAACCAAAATTATCATCAAGAGCATTGAAAACTAACACTGAACTAAAAAGAAACTGCACGTACAACCAACCATGTTATGGTAATCCGCATGCACACTTTTATTGCTAACTTTCAGTTATGTAATCTGTTATTCAGAATTTATTTCACTGACTGACTTTAGCTCAAAGCCTTTTTTATCCCAAAGCTGCCTGAAGTCTGTCACAATGTTGATCTACCTTTATTTCCTCAGAAAAAAATGTAATCTAATAAACCAGCAGAACCTTGTACCATAAAAAATGCACTGTATTTTCCAGAGAAATGGCCCGAGTATCCAAAGTCTCAGACACAAATGAAATGGAAATCTGCGGAGAAAGCTCCAGTGTTCTGTTTGTGCAAGAACACCTGTATGGTTTTCTAAAGACACCTGGCAGAACCCTTCTGAAATAATCAGCATGAAAACCTGCATGGCACTGGCAGCTCCCCAAATGCTACTCTCTCTATACTGCAAGATATTTCCTTTTGACACATTAATTGTTTTGAAACTCTAATTTTCCCTCTGTAACAGGCAAAACATAATGTTCTCCATTTGGTCTGTGATTCCGAGCAAAATCAATCTACCCAGCCACTCTTTGGGCTATGAGGCCGAGATGAATGTCCTCGGGATCTCGACTGTGGAGTAGCTGGACTTCTCTGTTCTGGGAGACTGGTCCTACATCCTGGAAAACATCCGCAAATCCTCCCTCAACTATTTCCACTCCATGATACATCAGTTAGCCTCTCAGGAATGAGATGAAGGACTTCACACTTTTTTCATCAAAAAACACATGACCTTTTCTTTGGTACTATTACAAGACAGCAGCATTACCGGTATAATCTGTCTTTGTTCAAAAATGCCCCTCCTGTGTGCTTCATAGTATGCACTTCTCCAACGTTTATAATAGTGACTTGCACCTCACTTAATGAAAGGTAATAAAAACATCACTGCTTCAATATCATCTTTTTCACAAAGTTTTCGTTTTGCTGTCACCCACCACTTCCAGAGGAAAAGCAAACTCCCCCTGCTCCAAATTCCCAGAACTTTTCTCTTTCTTTTGTAGCTTTTGTACAATATAGTGCACAATAAAAGACCACCTGGTGTTTCAAGTGGCTGAAAAACATCTACTAAGCCATGTCCAAATATTCCTGCATAATGAAACCTTTCCAGTACTTCAGTCAGTCCGTGAGACTGAAGTTCAGTCTTAAAGGCTCATTTTTGATATCTCCTCTAGCAGGAGAAATCCAGGAAGGTTTTTTTTTTTTTGAGAACAAGCAGAGCCGACGTCCATCTTGCTGCTGAATTTCATTTACCTCTATGAGAAAAAACTGGTTTCCTTTGTGGGATTTCCAAGTAGTAGATATACTACTACATTTTCTATTAGTCTTTTAAATGAAGGCAGTAAGATTCAAAAATATGAAGCTTGGACACAGATGTAAAGGGTCATAAAGCAACAAGAGTAAGCAAACTTCAGTACAGCAGGGATCCAGCGATACTGGATGTGTTCAGTGAAACTGGACTGTACTGCTGGGATAAACTGGGTGAAGGGATTTAAGTGGGTAACCTTAAAGTGGGGGAATCCATAATGACCCTTGAGAATTGTAAGAGCTAGAAGAAAAACGTGCTGGATGGGAATGTTGGTGTGGTTCTCTTTTAGTCTATCACATTTGGTCCACCAATAAGGTAACTTAACCTTTGCTGCCTTTTCCTCCAGTTCTTTGACACACAAATCTGAGACATACCTGTGTATGAATAGAGTCTAAGGGAATTTAAGAGAACAGTAAAGGATCAAACATGCATATCCTTGCATTTGAGTCATTACCTCTACCAGATGGACAGAAACCATGCTGACCTAGCAGATACTGCACCTCTGCACGCACTACTCCCCACTGACAGGCCAAATCAGACCTTGTATAAAAGCAGTAAAACCAGCAAAATCAGAATGCTCGAAGCAAACCATAGCATTTCTCTGGACCACCTGGAGTTCCTATGAGGAAAGGCTGAGAGAGCTGGGACTGTTCAGCCTGGAGAAGGGAAGGCTCAGGAAGGATTGCTCCATGTGTATGAATACCTGAAGGGAGGGTGCAAAGAGGAGGGAGCCAGGCTCTTTTCACTGGTGCCCAGTGTCAGGACCAGAGGCAAAAACTGAAACACAGGGGGTTTCCTCTGAACATCAGAAAACACTTTTTAACTGTGAGGGTGACCAAGCACTGGCAGAGGATGCCCAGGGAGATAGCAGAGTCTCCATCCTTGGAGACGTTCAAAAGCCAATCTGGCCATGGTCCTGGGCAGCCTGCTGTGGGTGACCCCGCTTGAGCAGGGGGGCTGGACAAGATGCCTTCCAACCTCAGCAAGTATTTATTCTGTGAAACCAAAGGATTTTACTCTACGCTTGCTGCTGCCACGAGGGCATTCTGTCACAAAAGTCTTAAACTCAATTTTTGTAGATTCTCGAAAGTCAGTGGTGAGATAACTGTTTGACTTGCTTGACTTCCTTGAGAACAAATTAGTTCTCTTCATGAGAATGCCTTACCTTTTCTTATATTATTATCTTGCTCCTGTAGACCTTATTCAATGAGGCAAAACTTTCACTGATTTTAATGACAATATTGCTGTAATAATTACTGCAGGGCTGAGCCCTAGAAAATCATCAAACTTTTCTCTTCTTTTTTTTTCTAATTGCATTTTTAGAGACAAATTACCTATGGTGCTTCCTGCAGTTTATTTATGCTTCAGAGTGCAGGAATACACAACTTACAAGTCTTTTGCTGCAAAGCCATCCACCCTGCTGATACCTGATATGATTAAAATCCAAAACCTAGTGTTTTGAACTCATACTTGAATCTACACTGGTGCAATGTGAGCAGCCATCCAGCCTCTCTGCTCTCAGGTATGACTGGATGGGCTTCTCTTGTGCCAACTTGACAGCTCTAGCCAACCTCGGCAGCTTCTGAGTTTTACGAGTTGCTTTGCTTTAAAAGCAGTCTGTGGTGCTGAGGCCCGAATAAGTACAAAGTATGTTACCATCAATATACAAATAAATTCTCTGAGGCACAGTAGATGTTCTTACAAGAATGTTCTGCTCTGCTTGGTTCAGTCTTCTTGGTCTGTAACTTTTAGACTATGCTGGAACTGGAAATAATTCAAAAGCTGGAAAAAAATCCCATTTCAGAGAAGGTTGCAGTCATTTTCAAAGAAAACTTAATTAGTTTTCTATCCTTGTGACCAAAAAGCATGTCTTTTTCTTTTGTCAAACCTGGAAGAATTATGGAACTTAGGCGCAAGTATATGTCATGATGCTAATGAAGCTTTTCCTTAGTTTTAATTCACTGTATGCAGAAGCAATCAGACTGAATTATATTCAGAGGAAAAAAAAAAACCCAAAACCAAAAAAAACAAAACCAACCCAAAATCCTATTTGGTCCTACCTTTGAAGAATTTAAGGGAGGAGTTTGGTGAATCCAATTTGTTTTATTCCTGTCTTGATTATTTTTATTCACATTTTCTGCAAAAAATTAAGGGATTTATTATTCTTCTTTGGACCTCCATTAGTTACAGAACTTAAAGTTGATCACCATTTTCTTCTGGTTGTTACTTGACCTATACTCAAGAAGAAGAGCCTGAAGAACAGTCCACTTCAAAAAATGAAGTGAAATTACTACAAAGTGCCATGGTCTTACTATGATGAATACTTAAGAGACTCTCTGTTCTTCAGAGAGCTATGTATCTCCTTAAAAATAATTTATTTCATGTCATTCTTTCAGGGGAAAATCTATGGAAATAGTATATGTGGGAATGTGGCTTTCTCTAAGTCAGTTTAAGATAATTAACTGAAGGTCAAAAAGCTATTTCTCTTGTTTTTGTTTTTAATATAGACACAGGGATGTGCACCTGAGATACGAACCAGATGACAGGCATAACTTTGATTCTTAGATACGCAATTCAGAGTTAAGGTCAATATAGAAAGCTTTAGGAAATACCAACTTTATTTTTGTTCAATATCCATGTACTTTCATGCCACGCATACAATTTAAATCAGTTCTTATATTCATGTGATAAGTACATGCGTGGTGATAGTTCCTTTATTACACAGTCTAAAATTATACCTTGTTAGCATGTTGGGATGGGTTCCCTCTAATTGAGTGGAGATGGTGTCTCTAAATTGCTCTACAAGCATAGAGAGGGAAGAAGAGAGAGGAATAAAAATCTGCAAAATTCATTACAATGATAAATATGAAAGGTTGGCAACTTATGCAAATGGTCAGAGCTGTGTTTTTTTTACTCAAAGCTAGGAAGTTCCTTCTACAGGCTGCAAGAACAAGGCACAGACCAAGGACTTCGCAAAAAACTAGAAGAACAGAACATGCGACCACTCAAATGAAGATATGTGTGGATACCTTAATTGTTTTGCCTTACCCCTATTGAACATGACAGCAAACCTTCCTTAAGTAACACGTTGATGAAATGGTTGTGTTTAAACTCATAACAAGGTTAGAGTTAACAAAAAATCTTGGTGTAGAAATATTTGAACACTTAGCCTACTATTTCTCGCCAAAATTATTTCCTGTAAGCCTTTGACATTGAGCTCCTTCACTTCGTTAACTGCTGGACAAACACAGAACAAAACCAACTGTGTCTACTGAAGAATGCAAACATCAGGGACGAGATGAATACAGACACACCAAGGACACACAAAGAAACCTGTCTGAAGTAATTTTAATGCTTCTAAGCAGCACAGGCAAAATTAAGGAGAAAATAACTGTATGGGATGAAGTAGGAGGATCACAACAGTTGGACTCTGGGTTAAGGAAGCTAAGGTGAAGATCAGCGGGGTTTTGAAGAGCAACGAGAAGCTGGAGAGAATTTATGAATATGGACAGGATCTCAGTATAACTGTCCTTCCTCATTAAACCAGTCGAACTTTGAAGCATCTCTATTCATGGGATCCTCCCCTCATTCCCCTTCCTCCCTCTATGCAGCAATCTGTAACAGAGCTTCCCTGCCCAATCCTCTCCTCCAGCAACCGCTGTATTCTTGCCTCTGTATTGCTTTGTTTGTGGCTGTGATAAGTGGAGAGAGAAAGCGCTGAAGGAAGCAAGATGGTGATGTGTAACTGTGCAAATGAAAAGCAGAGTCTGGCTGCTTAGGAAATAGTTGCTGCTCAAACAGGTAAGTCTCCTGTCTCCTCCAGCATGGGCAGAATGGCTCTTTGCTGCTGCCATTAGCCTGCTGCCCTGGGGCAACTGCTACCTTGCTATAACCAAAGTTGGCCCTAAGTCAGAATCACAACCACAGAAATTAAGATGTGTTACATTAATATTTCTAGTGGTTTCTAACAGCATGGGATTCTATACCAGCTACTATGTAGGTAAACAGAATACAAAGTAGAAGGAAAAAGAACGTATACCTTCTACACAGTATCTGGTCTTGCAGTCATCTAGCTTTAGCCACTAATAGTATGTTCACCATCAGAACCTTTTCGAAGCATCACGATGAACAGGGTATGTTATATTTTAATTTACTCTATCTGTCAGAAGTACTTCATAGTAATGTGAATCCCTTCCAGATATCTTGCAAATCAGACTCTTACCATCGTAAGAATGTCATTTGCAGGAGGCTGTACAACTTATTAGGCCTAACATAAATATATTTGAATAAACAATCATTTACACAGGATGAAAATATACAACTCAATGGAAGAAGCATTTTTTCTATCCGTTAAATCCTAACTCTGACATGCACTGACATTTATCTATGGTATTTCCTTCAATTGTTCTCATTAAAATTGGACTACAGTTACTTGTAGCCTTGCAATGTGTTAAAATGAAGAAGAAGAAAAAGTACTTTCGAGAGCAGTTAATTTGGAATTAAATTAGTTTCTTCACAGATCAGAAGATATGTACATAGCAGAATCTTATTGAATTATACCAGCATGCTTCACTATGTAAGAAAGAGCAAAGGACACTGAGACATTACTCCTCACAGAATTGCAAAGCTATACCCCCAATCAAATCCAATCAAGAAGAGAGAACAAAGAATATGAAAACAATTCTGTTCTGAAGGATCATTTATCTTTTTTTTTAAGGCATGTAAAAATAGAACGGTTTGGCGTGCCAAAAAATAGTTTTAAGCATGGGCCTCATTCAAGTCAGCAGGCATTTTTCCACTGACTTCAGTAAAGGTCTTTCTAACCTAAAAGGTACCGCGACCCACCTGGGATAAGTCCACTGTGACTTGGAGATGATGCAGGAGGTCAGATGAATCATTGGACTAGACACTGGCCGTGGTTTAAAGAACAGTGATCTCAACCCTTTTAGGCCCAGCTTGAGAGAATCGGAAAGCATTCCAACCAAAACACATATACATATGTACTTTCAAAGGGATTAATTTTCCAAACCAGAAGAAAATATGAGAAATGGATTGGGAAGAAAATTCATACAGAAAAATAGGAATAAAATTTCTTTAAAATGAAACCCATACTGTGAAGAAGGAAGAGCATTCCAGGCAACTTCTGGTTCAGTACAGAAATAAAGGCAACAATAAAAATAAAGCCTACTTCTAAATCTAGGGATGGAATAAACGAGGAACAGATAGACACCAGTACAAATTACAGGTTAAAAGGTACAGAAGTTTCATATGGGTTGCTAAAGACATAAAGACTCAAATCCACAATGACCAGAGGCAAATATCTACGGGCGTTAATAGAGATGCAGAAGAGTTGGAATTACTTCATAAATATTTTTTCTGAACTTTGAAAAAACAGGATGGTGCACCTGTATTGTGTGCAAACAGGTGCTTTCCAGTCTATCAGTTGCAAAGAGGATGCTAAAGCACGACCATGGGGGATAAATACTTTTTAGTGAGGACATCTAGATTATTTCTACCCAAAAGCCTAAAATTTTTTATCAGCATTTTTTGACTGACGTAACTTTTTAAATACTTCTTGGAATACCAGGGCACAGATAGAACATGAAGGTACCAAAATCTTGTGCCGATATTTTAAAACCTCTGTGTGGTACACTCTGCAAATATGGTGAATTCATAAGGAAAACTAGTTTGGTGAAAATCACATCAGGTAAACTGCCTTTGGGAGAATAGGACAGCTGAGCTGCAGTTGCAAGCCGAAAGAGGGTTATGACATTGAATTGTCTCCCTCGGATACGTGCAGGAGACAGAAGACCTGGNCGACATTGAATTGTCTCCCTCAGATACGTGCAGGAGACAGAAGACCTGGAGTTTAACTTAAGAGGAACTAGCTAAATAGAGAAAAGTTGGAAGTAGCAATGTTCTAAAACAAAAAATGAGGGAGAGAAGGAGGAGAGGATTGGGAGCAAAAGAGGANAAACAAAAACTGAGGGAGAGAAGGAGGAGAGGATTGGGAGCAAAAGAGGAGTCAGAACAGGGTATCAAAATCTATACGTATCAAAAGCAACTAATTAAACAGGTAGGGAGAGACATGATTGGTTTCAGTTTTAATTTAATAAAAGTTTAACAGCTTTTTTTTTTTTTGCAAATCCAGTGAAATAAAAATTGACTGTGGGTCCAATAATCTCTTCGGTTAAAAACGTGGGGATAGGCAAAAATGCATTTACCTATATTCTTCTGAACTAATTCCAAAGAAAATTAATAGCTTAATTTTAACGTTCATCCCTACTGAAGAAAAGCAAGCAAACACAACATTGTTAGCTAAGGATTAAGCTGGTACAAAAAGTAAACGTGAGTCAGATCTGCATAAAACTCTCTGTATCCTCAGGCACTCCTGGTGGCAGAAATGCTGCTGAGCTAGACCCAGGACAGCTAGATGGAGAACAAGCAGCCATTTACCAACCAACACAGAACTTCATAGAGACTAACGAGCCACCTGACAAGCAGGACGCAGCCGCAGCAGTGTGTCGCGCGATGAAATGACTTTGCGGCTGCTGGTGCTGGACCAGCTGGTTCAACGTACAGACAGAACCTACGCAGAGCAAGAGACTCTGATTCAAGGTGGGAGAAAAGGAGAGAGGTAAATGTATGCATCTGGCCTGACATATGTTTTCGCTCAGCTCTGTGAAAGGAAGAAGATACATCTTGTAAAGTAATGTCACAAAGAACAAGCAATAAATAATGAATAAGGATTCTGCATTGTTTGTTTGTAGACTATCAAGAGCATCCTGCTGGATGCATTTCCAATTATCATTCATTCTGCAAAGTCCTACTGTGATTGCTTTAACCTTGATTTTAAGACAGAACTAATGGTAATGTGCAAGCATATTGGTACAGCCACAGTATCAAGGAAAGAATGGTAAAAAGTGTATTTATAAAGCAGTAAAATCACATTAAAACTGCTATGCAATAAACACTACATTGTAGGCAGCATCTGGGAAAAGGGTATTCACAAACCAATAATATCCTATTAAAACTAATGTGCAATAAAAGCATACCGTAGCAGAATTTTAACAGTTTTCAGACCAGGGCCCTGGAAATGGCGTTTTGACCTTTTCCAGTATTGCTAGCTTCAACTCGGCACTTCAGGTACGGCTCAGGAAGCACCCAGGACTTGGTTTAAGAAATGAGGTTTTTTCCTCATTAATCAGACTCACAAATGTGGTCTGTTAACCAATTATGCAGCAAGCAACCTTATTAAAAAGTACTGATTGAACTATCCTGATGGATAAACAAATGAAAATATGTGTCTGCTTCAAAACCCAAAGCCTTCAAGTAGCACATGGTTGTATTTTCAAAACTGTTATGCTCCTGCACCCAAACTGCAGTCAGAATAACTGTATTTGAGAATATTTTTTAGTGGCTAACCAAAGAAGCAAACTTGTGAATTGACCCAAAATGATTCTTTTGGGGTTTTTTTCCTCACCAAAATGAATCTGTTATTATACTTTCAGTATTCAAATTGTTTTTTAAAGTGACAACAAAATCAATCTCACAATACAACTCTGAAATGATGGTTTGTTTTCAAAGCTTCAGAATGTTTTGAATTTTCATTTTTTGGATAAACGATCTGCTGAGTTCAGTGCAAATTTACAGAAATAGTTTCGATCCATTCAAGAGTGCATGTTTTTAATGAATAACTCATTTGCTTACAATTTAAACCACCTTTGTTGCATCTCTGATTCTTCCCTATAGAAGGTGTAATCTGAAATCCACCGAAGTCGATTGGAATTGCTGCCTCTCAGTGAGCAAATGTCAAATTCCCCACTGCTCAGACACTGTTATAGTAAGGGAACTCGATACAGAAAAGCAAGAAAAAAGAAAAGTAAACACTGGAAAGTAAAATTAATGTTTGTTAGAGCAGCGGTGACTTAAATTCTGAGGCTACTCTGCCACTGTAAACAAACCTTTCTCAAGGTAAGCTGCGAAACAGCACACACGAAGTGATCAGGGTATAATCAAGCTCCAGAAATGTGCTCAGGATATAAAAAACAGCAAGAAAAAAAGAAGAAATGTGGTTCAAGCAAGATTCTGCAGTGACACGGAGATACAGTAGAAGCTGCTAGGGACACCAAGTGGGTACCAGACAAATTATTTCCCTAGGGACAACATTCTACTGTCATTCACTTCTCCTGTGCCTGGTAGCGAGAGACTAAAGGCGCTGATGAACGCGCCCCACTCCTCCCAGAACAAAGCCCATGTGAAAGACATAGGGTGCTCAGAAACATCACTGCTAGGGCTGACTGACACCAGTGTAAGCGAGAGCAGGATTTGACCCTGTATTACTGCCCTCGAGGAGATCGGAGGACAGAGTCCTTCATGTGCCTGACAGATTTTGCATCTAACAGGAAGAAATCTAGGTTCTGTGTTCTGCAGACCAAGTGTAAGTCTTTCTGGAGATCTTCCTGAATCCCAGCTAACGTATGATCTTTCTCTGCTCCTAAGGAAGTTTTTGCCAGATTTGTTAGACTAGAGAAAAACTCACCACCGCTACTGCAGGTGCCTCACGCTACTTGTACTACTGGTCTTAATAGCTGCTGTGGGCTATTTACCCTGACATAATGTCTTAGCCCAAAACCAAACCCTGGAAACTCACACATATTCAGTATGCCATTATAAGACCCTTCATTTAGCTCTTCACCAGAAACTCATCCCGCGTACATTACATACACGAATGTGCTGGCCTCATGTTTTAAACATCCACAAAAGCCAATTAAGCTTGTCCCTGATCCCATTGTNGTAAGACCCTTCATTTAGCTCTTCACCAGAAACTCATCCCACGTACATTACATACACGAATGTGCTGGCCTCATGTTTCAAACATCCACAAAAGCCAATTAAGCTTGTCCCTGATCCCATTGTTTCTTTCTCTTACATTAAAGCTTCTTTACAGTTGAGATCCCTATATGGGATATGTCTCCAACAAAAGCAACATAAAAACAAGAAGCTGAATTTTATTCCTCTTGTATAATGAGCTTCCAGTATGGCACTTACAAAGACTCTGTTCTCATGTAAAACAAGTGAGCAGGATTAAAAGAGTAAGGGCTGTATTTTACATTCACTTATCAGCTGCGGCTCACAGTTCTTCCATTAACTGTATTATCTAATTAAAAAAACACTGACTACCATGTTGCTCAGTCAGACTACTCGGGAAGCTGCTGTTCTCGTTCTGAGAGTGACAGGCATCACAAGGAATGCTGTGGGATGAGTGACACTAATGGCAGGGAAGCATAAAACCAAAATGGGACAAAAGCAATGGAAAAATATTCTTCCAAAGTGACTCCACTTATTTTGGCAGACATTTAGATCAATGTAATTGGGACCAAAACTTGGTTTGGTGTCTCTTTTTCCCCCAGTGTGAAACAAAGAAAAAGCATAAACTAGATACGCATTCACTGCAGGACAGGAACTGAGCACAAGTTAGAGGTAAGCAAATACAGCTCTCATTTGGGCTGTGAGAGCCCCGGGTAAAGAAGTAAGCAAAAATTAAATGTTTACATACTATTTTTTTCTGCACTTCTCAAATTCAAGAAAACGCTAGTCATGGATGACATTTCAATTGCTTTTTACTTCATCTGAAAGAGACCGCCAATGCCTAAGCAAATTTTTTTTCTTGAGGAAAGGAACACATTTTGGGTGTTTAGGGGTGGCAGATTTTTATTTGAGCAAGTTGCTGATGTCTGCTTTTACCTGGGTGCTTCTTGTGAAGCTACAAGCAGTCACCACAGGAGTGAGCCCTCAATGCAGCAGATTATCACCCCGGAGTCCAAGATGGCGCTGGGTGTTTAACGTTAAGCACGTGCTCAAGTACTTCCCTGAACTAATGCATTTTAACAGCCTTTGGCTCAGGACTTATTTCCCAGTTCCAAGAAGGCTTGAAAGTAAAGTGCTGGGATGACATTTGTGCATTTCTTTAACTCAATTTATAATCTGATTTTTTTTTTCACCAGGGACCAGGGAGTTTATTGGTATAAAGGGATTGATCTGGCATTTGTGCATTCAGCCCTTTATACTGAATCAGTACATGTCTGCCTTAGTCTTACGTGATAATACTGGTGATTGCAATTCCTTACTATTGAGATGATTTCTAGATTAAAATGCTATATTTTTTTTACCAAAAATTGTGAAGTAGCGAGGAAGGAGGAAGTTTTCCATCAGAATACAAAGGGAAATGATTGCTCTCCTCCCAGACTACAGTACAAACTGAATACATTTAAAAGGAATGCAGTGGTTCAGGCCTCTTTTTTTCTCAATTATTTCTCTTCTTACAGGAAAATCACAATGATTTGATTGAAAATAATAATTAGGAAAGTTGCTGTGGTGTTACAGATCATGAGAAATTAATCTCTATTTTCATCAATCAGCAGGAGTGAAACTCATTGGTGCAGTTAAGCCAAAATAAGGGCTTCCACGCACCACAGAAATCCAGTGTCAGCTTGCTTCTCACACTGGCCATCTCTGTGCCTAAACTTGGCACTAGGTCTCTGAGCAGGAAATGACCATATTTGGAACATGATGTATCCTAAAATCGCACAGTTGTTTATCCATATCATACTGTTACTACTGCCTAATTTGTTGACTAGCTTCACCTCAGGGTCTCTTTAATCACTACCATTTCTCAATTTCCTCTTGCTCATCAAATGTGTGTGCTCAGGATTAATTTCCCCAGCAGAAAACTGTCCGCTTTTTTTCTCAGGTTGATTCTCATTTTGCATTTCCAATGCATATACTTTTCTCACTGGGCACTACTTTGTTCTATTATGTCTCTATTCCTGTAGTGTTTATAGCACCTCTCACCTCAGTATCACCTACAATTTTATTACCATTCTTTTTCCCCTTCTCCAAAATGCAGCATTTTTCAGTATTTCTTCATGATGAAGCATCCTCCCCTCTGTCCTCCTCAACAGAATGACAGATCTCTTAAAACAATGACTTAAAGAAGTCATTTTGTTTAATTGGAAAAATAACTCATTTATCTCCTTTACAGAGTACTTTAATCATGTCTGGTTCATAAATTTGAAAAGCTTACAAATGAAAAATAGCAGTATAATTCAATACTGTGAAGTCTGGAAAGCATGAACTGGTCCACGCTTGTACCTGGCACATAAAATATGTTCACTTCTCCCTAGTGAGGCTCAGGCATCCATGACTTTATGGCAATGGAAAGCCCAAAGCACATGTATTCTCTTGTTCTCGCTGGACAAAAACAGGAACTGATGTTACTCATGTTCCTCCCTTTCATTTTGTCATTGCCTTTTGTTGATGGATGCCACTGAAATGGCTGACTGTTTTGAACTACACTTTCCCTTTCCATATTATAATCTCTGTTGGGGAGCTATAGCAAAGGAAACCTCCTTTAGGGGATCATCTATACACTTCTGAAAGGGCTTTTTTTGCCTCTGAAAATCATTCAGAAGCTGGGTTTGCAGTGTTTTTTCTTGACTGTCTAATGTACTTTCTCACGGCTGCTATCTAGGTCCTTGCCCCGTAAGCACACTGCTACTTCCTAATCCATTCCCGTTTTTAAGACAGACACACAAGGGTTGCAGGAAAACATATTTACAGTAAGATCAGAAAAAAAAAAAGAACCAGTATTTTGCAATCTGACTACTTTTCCCTAACTATGGATATCAAACAGGCCACATCATAATTATGTATTTTGTACTTTGCTGACCTTTGTTGCCTACTGATAGATTTCCAGTCTTCTTGACATTGTCTGACCCATATGAATGTTTTTCCATTATGAAATGATTACAAGCAATGTTTTTCCTACAGTCTTACTGAAAATATTCATATCAAATAATAGCACAGAATAATCATTAAAATTTGTGCTAGGAGAATCTAGAGGCTTTATTTTTCTCTTGATTGCAGAAGAAATTTATAGTTTGGCAAGCTGTTCTTTATGTAAATGCTTTCTTTTCTCATCACCAATACAATGTCCTAGTTATTTAAGAGTTTGCTAGTATGCCACGAAAAAACACAGTTTGTTTGTGCTTCAGAGACTGATAGGGATTATTTTTAAATTTATAAACAATGCAGTGGAGTGGCTGCAAAGTAACCACCTGGAAAGGAGGAAGAAAAAAAGGAGGTCTTTAGAGAGGTCCAGCTGGGGCTGCATGGAGATGCTCTTCCAGGGGCTGAGGGAAGCTCAGCTCCCGAAGCTGCTCTCTGCCCATCTGCGTTCCTCTGCAGTTCTGCTGGGCAATGGGCATGACATGGGGAGATGAGACGAGGCTGTGGGTCTGCATCTGACCTGCTCTCTGGAAAATCAAAGGTTGTAGCATTTACACATGCATGGTGCGTCTGTTGTTTGACATGACCTGTAAGGCTAGCAGGTATGCTCAGTCCTCGTTCACAGAAAGATGAAGGTAATTGTGAACTCCTGGCTACCATGCATGCCCGCTTATGACATCTCTAACACAGACGTTATCAATACCATATATTTGAGCTGTATATTGGCTGCCCACTACTGGCGTTCCTGAAGTGCTGACTGTATGGTAGCTTTGTATTTATCAGGAAAGATGAACGAACAAACAAACAGAGATGCTGTTTACAAACCTAGATGCATGTAATATCAACCTCAGCGCTACCCAAACAGCATGCTCCTCAATTAGTATAGTGGGGGAAACTCTTCCCTCCGGTGATTTCAAAATAGACAGAAATACCCAGAAGAATATCATTTTTTCGACATTCCAGCAGCAACAGGAAACTGGTTGCTACCCAAAGGACAGTGGAAACCTGAGAAATATGGGCAGTATCAAAACAAAGAGTGCTTTTAGGGAGGTGATACAGAAAGGTCGCCTTGCAATATAATATTGTCTCTCTGTTACAGGTTTTAAAAATTAACAGGGTGAGTTACAGTCTACCTGACACTTTGTAGGCAGACAGCACCCTATGGTAACCCGCCACATCAGTTTACTCCAAGGAATAAGTGTGCCCATAAATGCTACTCTCAAGCTGCATGAGGCAGAGAAACCCCAGTGGAAGCAAAACAAAAGCAGAATTACAGTAATTAAGTTTTGTAGCCATAAAGCCGGATTACTTTTGTAAGGTCACTGCAGATAAATACAGAGAATAGTTTAGAAATGTTGTGCAGCTGTGGAAAAAACATTCTTACACTCTGTCAGATGTAGTTTTCTACCCACACGCCACAGTCAGAAACCACCATCTTTGTCTGGAAGCTGGCTAAGTACTTTTCAACGTGCTTCCTGGACAAAATAAGGCAAAAAAAGCAATGAGAGTGGCAGAACTAACTGCTCCCCTGTATCAAAATTCTGCCTGATAAGAGCAGAGAATAAACCATCTCTGGGTCGTCAGAAAACATTATTAGTTAGGTCTGGTACATGCTGCTAGCAACATCAGAAAGTTTCCAGTGGGAAAGCCTGTGCAGTTGTGTCACGGGCCATGACAACCCAAAGGAGTTAACAGTGCCTCACTTCAGTGTACGTGATTATGAACTTGGTACCTGCATCTGTCAGACTGAAAACTTAATTTCTACCCTTCTTCTTTGACCAAACTTCTAAAAAAGCTTTGCCAATTGCAAACAAAAAGAAGATTGTATTGAAATAGAAGTCTAATGCAGAAGAATTCCTGTGTACACCCAGCAATCATGCCAGTGCTGTACCAAACAAAAAGAAAAACTTGCAATAAGTAATTATTAACCTGAAGAGGTCAAGATGAGCTCCAAACGCCTTTCCACTGGCTCTGCTCTAAGTCACAGGAGAGTCTCGTAATCTGTCTTCACATGACAGGTGTGAAAATATGAAGTCTGCTTGTAAACTTTTGATGCAATTAATGGGCCGCTTTATTCTGCTTCACATGATACAGAGTAATGTATTGAATTAGAATTATGACCATAAAGGTTAGAGAGGGCATTTCATAGTCTGAAACTTCTTTATTGCAACAGATCTAGTGGTTTACAAACATGGCTTTATATTCACTATTACTCACTTCTGTCCTCTGCAACTTTATTCTCCTGGAGTAATAAGGACTCTTAATCTTTCTATTGATAGAGTTAAATGAGAAATCTCTTATCTAATGAAGGTAAGTAGGAACCCAATTATCCATTACTTGCCTCTGTGAGTGGGTAATAGGATAACACTAGAGCTGTCTGAATTTTCAGATAACGCTTTTATAGGACTTTCCATACTCAAAGCAGTGTGAAAAGAAGTAATCCTCTTACCATCTCTGTAAAGAAAGGAAGTATCACTCCTCCAACTTTACAAAAAGAAAAACTGAAGCTGAGAGAGCAAACCTTTCCACAACCAGATGCCTAAAATTTAGGATTAAATTCAGAATTAGCTGCCCAACAGAGCAATCTAATTATCAAATTTCAACATTTTCTAAATCAGGCTGCTTGTTTAGGTGTCACCATCTGACGTTTTCAGTTTGTATTTTGTCATTTAGTTTTGACGGTCTGTATGGTGTTTTTCCATTGCAACTGAATTACATTCTTGAACAAATAGTCACATTTCCAAATTCAAAATTGGTTTTTCAGCAATTTAGACAAATGCTTATATATTATGTTTGCCAACTGTGTGCACATTAGGCTTAGTAAACTCATTCACTACATGGTACAAAGAACAGAAACAAAAGAATGCAAACACAGGAAGCGAGAATTTGTCACCCTCAAATAAGATATCTTTGCAGTGCTAGTCCACATTTACACCCAATACTGGACTTCAGATAATGTGTTCTTATTATTAATATCTCACTTTAAACACTTGTCAAAAGTTTACTGAAAATATGAACATTTTCTGTGTATTTTTGGATTTATTTCCCTGTTCCTGGCCTCTCCCACGGTCATAAACTTCAAAGGGGTTACCCATCATAGCTCTAGCAATTTCAGTAGTGCTATGCTGATTTGTTCCTCAGCTTGTAAGCATAACAACGATTTTCATTTGAACCTTATGAAGTTTCCTCACTTTGTTAATTGCATTAGGCTTGGATTTAAAATATTGGTCTATATTTCATGAATAAATTTATTTCAGTTTAAACTTTACTGACAAATTAGAACTAATTCTATTTTATGTAAGGAAAAGCCTTAACACCTTTTCAAATCCAGACTTAATTCGCTTTTGATATATTAAACAAGTATCTTGTTCACATTTTAATTTGGATTGTGCTAACTTAATGAACGTAATGAAATTGTATTAAATGCAGCAGGGAAAATACTCTTCTGAGTGAATTATTGTAATGGTATTTGCTTTTATTTGTTAAAAAAAAGGAAAAAAAGAATCAATCACAAAACACTTTCTTGGACAAGAAAGCACACCAGAATTCCAAAGCTGACTGCAACTAGATAAAATGAAAGAATGGACACTGCCATCAACATCAACGTCCCTCTGCCACCAACACTAATTTCCCTCTGCTTTTGAGAACTTTGGTTTCTGTATTTGAATACTGCCCCCACACTCTTACTGCACCTTTACATTTCTAAGAACAAATTTCTGAGCGCTGAAGTGAGTTTCTCACGAAAATTATCAGTTTAGAAGGAAAATGTGGCATCTCATATTTTCTGGCAAATGGGGTCTCCAGCCCACCCACCGTCTCTCCTTTCTTGAGCCATAATCCTTTGGACTGTATTTTTCTCCTCCCACATGTTCTGCACTGAAACTGGTGATGCCATTCCCAATTCACTGCCACAGAAACCTAATTTTTTTCATTTTTTCTATCTCCTTTATGACTCGGCCCTAGATAAGATGAAGTGGTCTGCAGGATGCTAATCACATGGAATATGGTCTTGCTCTTGATAATAGCCGTGGTGTTTCAAAGAAACAATTTAGATCCTTTACCCACTTTTAGAAGTATATTGATATCTGCAATGTTTATCCCGGACAGAGATTCCAGTTAGGTCATTGTCCTGAATTATGCCCTACAATAAAGCTATATTTTCTAGGAGCAATTTATTACTCTCTTTCCTCCTTCACCAGATGATACAAATAAAATGAGAACTTGCTTGTGACTTCTTGCTGCAGCATCCTGGACTACAGCAGAGCACTGGTTCCCAACCAGTGAAGTACAGGTTGCTAGCAAGGCGCATCAACATCAGATAATGCACAAGGCACAGTGTGGAACCCATGTTAACTGGCTTTGCTGGGCCTTTTAGTTGGTGCTGTTAGCCTGTGGCAAGGGTCTGACTGGGGACGATGCTTGGCTGGAGGTATTAGGGGAGAAAAGAAAAGACAGTGACAGTGAGGTTTGCTTCAAATGATTATACAGGATGGCATTCACGTCAGGAACACTCATCCCTGGGCTGTGGTAATGATGCCGCAGAACTAATACAGGAATACTAAATTTATTTGTTTGATATGTAGAGAGTGATGGGACAAGGATATAATTTTCCGTCTAGTTCAGACAAGGCAATTGGGTCAATGTCATTTTTACCCATCTGTCTCTCCTTGCCTTACCTCCTGCAGTCCTTCTGCCAAACTTGCCCTGAGTTACAATCTGTGCAATCAACCTAGAAATCAAGATGGAGACTGCAGGCTGCAAATAATCCCAACAGGAGAGGACAGGATGAGGAAGACTGGAAAAATATTGCTGAGGAGTGGCAGCAACTACACAGCATGGACACTGGCAGAAGGGTCCAAGAGCTGCTGGTTAGACAGTCCATGTCCTGCCTTTGGACTAGGAAGTACTGCCTAGTAATTACCGGAGTAATTACCTAGTTGATTATCTGCTGGGTATTCCTTTTCCTTCACACTGCTGCAACAGAATGTTAGCTGAGACTGGCAACGAGAATGCTAATGGGGGCTAATATTTTATGTGAGCTGCAGAAAATAGGAATCTTGAGATAACATGGATTTCATCTCCCTCATCTCTCTGTGCCTGGCAGTTCGGAAGCAGTGGTCACCCACCTCTATGCCATTAAATGTCTTGTTCCAATGTCTTGGAAGTCCTTCAGGGAGAGTCAGATCCCACTTAATGGAACACAAGACTGTCTACTCCAAGTAGCTGAAAAATTACTTTTATCAATCAAAAATTGCAAAATTACTTCCCTGAGGTAATTAAAGCTGTTAGAAATAGAACTTTTAGAACTGACAGAGATAATAACTGAACCGAGCTGTGGTGACTAACGTGGCAGAGAAGGGGCTTTGCTTATGTCTGGAGCACTTTAACAGCAATAATTGCTAATGTCCTGTTGTCGTAACATAAAAGTCCATGGATTTTAGAAAGACAGCAAAGCACAAGATGAAATGCGCAGAAATAAAACAAATGGTCTATGAAAATCATCTGTTGTCTGTGAGTAAATGGTTGGCAGCAATTCAGTTTGCTAACAGTCTTGACAAGCATCTCCCCCTCTGACAGAGCAACTAACGTGCCTCAGCTGTAGCTGCAGAAGTAGCCCAAAGTGATTAAATCTCACTCTTTCCTTCAGGAAATTGCCTGTGATGCCTTGTCTCGCAACTACATTATGTCTCATTATAAGTTTTGTCTCCTATATAGATTGGACTTGAGTTTAAAAGTCCCACAGAGCATCTGCTGTTTAAGGTTTCCTATCAATATGCTGCAGATGACAGGAATATGTTATACATACATTATTGAAAATTTGAACATTTTTAATCATGGCTTAGGAATGGTTGCTCTGTAAGTGGAACCATCTTTGTTTCTATTTGCATTTACTGGAACCAGAGATGCTGGCCGCTCCTTTTTGTCACTTTTCTCTTGAAGGTGGAGAAATTTTCTTAATTAAGTGAAGGTAAACTCCTCCAACCCAGTAACTTGTAGAAGCTGAAGAAATTCCCATTATTTTAAGGCAATATTAAAATAAAGGGAGATTCATATTGAAAATGTTGTTTAGTGTGCATCAAGTTGTCTAAGAATTGTTATGATACACAGGGGTCCATAACTCTTCAAACAAGAAGCAACTGTTATCTGGGCTGAAATAGTGAACTTGTCTCAGAATGAGAATGTTTAAAGAAAAAAATATTTTCTTCAGTGAAGCACACCCGAAAATTCTAGAAGTGTATATGCAGACAACTTTAAAGTAGAAACCACTTGGAAAGGTATTTTTAAACAGTAGCCATTTAGATTGATTTTCATAATTTCTTATCCTAAATAGTGTGTTACTGAGAAGTGCAATATACATAGCAGTACATCCCCAGGCTTTTGCTCTGATACTGTTTCTGCTGCTTTTAGAGAAGCTTTCATTTTTACAAAAGCATTTTGCCTTTTTTAATTGTAGCTTTTAATCACAAGCTGTCTAAGCTATCTTGCAGTGCTGGGCTGAAAAAGAGATCCCACCTTTGAGAGAGCCTTCCAGGCAGACTGAGAACCTGATTCTGGACTAGACTGCATGGGATGGCTCTTGTAGAGGAGTAAGAATTCCCGTCAGACATGGTCTTATTAGCTCACCACCTCCAACTGTCACAACACAGTACTGAGGCATGAAGGATGGTGCTGCTATCCTAGAAGGGATTTGGGAATTCAGTCTGGTCCTTAGAGCCCTCGGCAACACCACTTCTGCCTTGTGGCATCAGCAACTTGTAAGACAGAAAGTAGCTGCCTCCAGGGAACAAAACTAGCTGTTGTGCCATAGGCATGTTGTCCAGGAGCTGAACCAACAGCCTTGAAACGGGCCTTACATATGGCATTGAAACATTTCCTGAATCATATAAAATACAAATACAATGAAGAGGATTAGAGATTTGGAGTGTGACACAGAGTTATTTCATATGGTTTGTTGGGATTTTTTTTAAACAAAGTACTACTACAAACAACAGACATGACTGACTGTGTTTCTCCCAAATGTTCCCATGTCTGATTTCAAAAATAATTGTTCAAAATACTATTATTACACTAGTGAAAGGCACAAAGTGACGTGAGAGGAAGGGACTTTAACTCCCTCCATTATCACTGTGCATTCCTGAAAGGCCACGGGTATGCGCTGTCCTCTCATGCCAGTTAAATTAAGCTGTACCTGCTGGGGAGATCTGTGATGCTCTTCTCCTAGAATATATTACTTGGAACTTGTGAAGAATTGCTGTAAATTGGTACTATACAAATGAGTTTTTAGAGCAGACTCCTATGATAATAAGGAACTCCCGCTTCAGATACTGAAAGGTTTTAGTAATCAGATCTGTACTTTATTATTACAGTATGTTATTAAATGTAAAAATTATTTAGTGTCTTCTGTTTTCTAGCCTGTGTAGTACTTCGGACCGTAGGCAGAGGAAAGATACATAAAGTCTTCTTCCCTTAGGAGAGATTAAATCCTAAGGCTTAACATTTCTCCCTAACAGAGCCATCTGTAGAAAACCCACAGAGCAGCATGTTTTGCAAACCAGTGACTGCTGCATACATTCCCTTCAGCAACATATATTTGTCCTTGACAAAATGCCGAATTTATCCAACATGACCATAACCACTCAGGTGAAATGTGCTACAGACGTCAATTGGGATGAACCCAATTGGATTTCATTTATGCACAGAGAAGTCCTTTAACAGTACATTATGATTTAATTATAATCAAAATAAAGCAATCAAAAGGAATAAATCAAAAGGAAATCTAGAAACCTTGGAGGAGATTGTAGCATGGCATGAAACCTATTCTTCCTCCTGCCTACACACGGAACGTGCTGAAGTTCATTAGTGTCCCCACCTGGCACATTCATTCATACACAACCACTTTTGAGCACTGATGATTTGAATTACAGTGACTCCTACAGATTCCTCATGCCAACTTTATTCCAAGTCCTAGATGAGCAGAAGAGAAACAGTCCTGCCCCAGAGGACTGATAACGTGAAGAGATGAATGACAACGCAGAAAGGTACTGTGTCTTGTCTGAGTGTGGCACAAGGCAAATAGCTAAAACCTCCTGTTCCCCAGTCTTACCAGAGTGCCGTGCCCAGGAGCAGTTTGTAGTACACCCTATAGAATATTCAACATTTGCTACTCTGTTATAGATTTCTTCAGAAAAAAACAAGTAGCCCCCCAGTACTCCATCAGGAGTCCCCGCTACTCCTCATGCAGGCCAACTCTTGGGCATTCTGGGTCCCAGTTCTCCTAATTAGGGCCAGCCAGGGACAGGATTTGATCTTTCTTAGACAAAGTAAAATGGAACAGTCAAAAAACAGAAAAAAAAAGAAAAAAGGAAGGAAAATAAAAAACTTTTTGGAACTTTTCAAAGCTAGTACTTGTCTGAGAATTAAACACATAGAGTGAAATAAACAGTGATTGGTGAAAGACCTGTGCAACATCTTGGCTGGTTTCCATTTCAATGGGATGGATCTACATTTTCATCTGAGTTCATGACTGGTATCTCTGACAGAGAATGGCTCTACTGCCAAGGGGGAAGCTGATGATGCTTTGGAACAGACATGCTGTAGGTGGACAAGAATAACTACTCCCTGGTTTGCTGTCAATAATCCTTTCTTAAAGAGCCACAAAAGAACAGTGTGCAGTGTCAACAGAGAAATATTTAACATTTATTGACTGGTATGTACCAAACCATGCTCACAGGCTCAGTGATATTTTAGGGGAAATGTGGTGTTACATTAGCTACTAGCTATAGCTATAGTAACACAAAAAACGTTTGTAGGATTCCCCCCCTCCCCATCATTTGTCTCTCAGCTATTTTCTGTCAAAGCACAGAAATCAATAGCGGCACACTGATAGAACCCAGATTGGTCTGAAGATCCAGTACATGGTATCCAGTCAGGCAAGTGTGATGAATTTAATTCATGCAGTACTTATTATTCCCAAGCTTTGCCTGTCAACAGGAAAAAAAAAAGTATAGATCTGAAAAGCAATCAGGCAGTTTTCAGAAAGACAAATCTTGCAGTGGTCCCACTCTCCCCCTCTCCCTCATTAGTTTAGATTTCTTTTCTTTGCTCTCATTTCTGTACTTTTCATATCTGGAATCCTGGCATCACAAGAAGGGCAGCTGTTGCCACATGACGTCTATTAAATTTTCTGGTAATTTCTATAGCACGTGCAGAAATGTTTTAACTATAGCATGATGACACCATTCTCTGATGGGCAGAGACAATAAAGTGTGAATCCAATATGATGAAGCACATTTAAAATACTAAGGATCCTAGACGTTAACAAGCAGACCCCTACCAGAGAGTTTTGGTCGACATTTTCAGATGGCTTCCCTTTTTCAGACAGAGACCGGTATTTTACTTTTTATTTTCACAGCTAGTTAACAGCATAAATCCTTTTGCATGAGTAGCTCTGCACCTAAACAGAAATTTTTCCATATGAGCAATAAGGGTATTGTGAATGCTAAAGTTTAAATGGGACTCCAGGGGAACCCTGAGAAGTCCATGGAAACCCTTAAGTGTTGCTAACCACATAGAAACCACATCCATTTTAGCAAGTTTTGGGAGTGACCATTAGGTGAGGGCTTAAACAACTTTTAAGAAATTGCCTTGTCTTTATTCTTCCCCAAGCACCTGCTTATGTCCATTGGTAGAAAGGGGATACCAAGATGTATGGAGCCTTGTAATAGGACAATTCCTATGTTCTTCTAATTAGTGTGCTGGTATGACTTAGCCTGCTCACTTTTTACTGCGACCTGGCTTTCTGGAAGTTTGTCTTCAGTCGTTAAAAAGGAATTACTTGCGTGCTGTCAAACATGTAACTGAACAGGTAACACGGGAAGTTCACAGTCCTGACATTAAGACATTTATAGCATCAAAACGTATTGTGATACCTACAGCTCTAAGACCCAGCTAGGTGCTGTCAGAGAGCAGCAACTGCTCATTCCACAATTCCCACCTTTGGGTGCTTATCTCAGCGAACCCTTACTTTAGGTCAGGGCAAGCCACGGGCACACGGTGCTTGCCATTTGGCAAGGGAAGGACACCCAGGCCATAATGACACCGCAGTATGCTCTAGGCAGTCTGACACGGTCTGAGATGCGATGAGGTATGCATTTACCTCTTGGATCACACATAGCTGCCAAACTCAGGCAGAAGCAATACTACAACTGTCAAAGTTGTTTACTGTTAACCAGCTAGGTCTGACAGCCTTTCCTCCTTCCACTGTCCCTCCTCCTTTGCTGAGCAGAGTTGAATTGTTCCCTCTCCTACTTATTTCTAATTTCTCTCTGAATATTGGTATCTGTTAGCTAGGCAAGGAAGTTTGTGGGCAGTCATCTTGTCGTGGAATAGCTACCCTGTATTTTATGCTATTTTTGATTTGCGCTTGCTATCAGCTAGCACTTCACACAATAAGCTATTTCATACGCGCTGTGTCTGAGACTGCCCAGGACAGGCACCTCAGGTGAGAAGCTCTACTCTGTGAATTAACCCCTATGCTTACTACCTGTTATCAAGTCTATGAGGACAAACCCTGCTAAAATTCTTAACAATGCCACATAATAAATCAAAGCAGAACAGGAACCCCATTTTGCAGAGCCTAAATATTACATAGGGCTTCCAGTGCTGCTACAGTTAAGAACGACAGCCATTGGAAACAGTGGCTTTGTAACATCCCTGAAAAGGTGACTTGTTGATGCGGCTTGCTATTTCAAGCCACTTTTAGCAGTTATTTTCTCTATTTCTACTAATGTAAATGGCATTGCACAATAACAGTTTAAGATTAATCCCATGTATCAGACGCGCACCTTCACTGCCGCTTCAGGGAAAGTCCCTACCTTTCATATTGTTTCCCCTATCAAGTTGTTTCTTTTAAGTGTTTGATCAGGATATTAATTCTTGGTTTTGACTGCTGATAATAACAGGGTAATAAGCTTCATCTTGGAAATACTGATGTTCATATGTCAACTTTAGGTTTCTATCTGGTAATCTGATTTCCTCTTTCTACACTCCCACACGGCTGAAGGCCAAGGTTGCTAAACTAACACATCGCTACACCTGCACTGCCATTTGCTCTACAGCAAAGCGTTTCAAAGATGACAGTGGTGGGGAACGAAGAGAAAGAGAAGAACACTTTTTTACTGTAAATGAAGAATAGCATACCTGATTTTATATAACCGCCATCATTATTTATTATATACATAGAGTCAAAGAAATATACTTGCATTTTACAGACAAGAAAAAAAGAGGTTTCTAACTTCAAAATCTTAGAAGTTATGGTCACAACCACTTACTCCTCTCCTTTGTATATCTCACTTAGAAGGGGCTGGAATCTCCCCATTACAAGGCTGGTGCCCCACTTCACGTGGATTTCACTGGCATGACACACGTGAATCATAGAATTATAGATTGCCTAGAGTTGGAAAGGACCTTAAAGAACATCAATTCCAACCCCCCTGCCATGGGCAGGGACACCTCCCACTGGACCAGGTTGCTCAAAGCCGCATCCAGCCCGGCCTTGAACACCTCCAGGGATGGGGCATACACAAATTCCCTGGGCAACCTGGGCCAGTGGCTCACCACCCTCAGAGTAAAGAATTTCTTCCTAACGCCTAACCTAAATCTCCCCTCTTTCAGTATGAATGACATATAGAATTTGATATTAATTTATGTGTAAAGTAACAGGAAGTCTCAGGCAAAAAAAAGCTCTAAGTATTTTCTTCGGATTTGTATTTTAATGTATTTTATTTCAGAGTAAGATTATACTTCAATGGAAATTAAATTAAGGTATTATGCAGTGAGACATGAAAACAGATTTTTTGAATGGACAGGGATTAAAAGGCAAGACTATTCGTATTGCATTGGAGGGTGAAGATTACTTTAGGGTTAGACTGCAAATGAAATACCAGAATCAATCATTCAGTTATCCTACTGAGCAGCATAAATTCTTTTTTTCTGAAAGAAACACATTCCCAGCCATGTTTTGAAAAAAGATTTATAACCTTTACCATACCCAGAATCTCTATTTTCCAAGATGTTTCAGAGATGCCAGGAAAAGGGTTGCTATAATTTTACATGCCAGATTTTAAATTACTATGGTGATGCACACTTGTACAAAATCTTAAAATAAAGTTTTCCCACTAAATGAGTGAAGGTTTCTGAGTTGTTATTAACCTGACTCCTAGGCTTACTTAAGAGTGGAGGTTTCATGAATAATTTCTGGTTCTAAATAAAAGCAGAGAGGCCACTGCTGCTGTTAAGCCAGACTTAGCAGCTATTTGAAACAGCGGATCTTCACAGAAACTCAGGCTAGCAGGGCTCCAGTCCCACCCGCTGTCCCATGACAGGACACTTATATTTAGCACTTTTCTTTCGCAATTACACCCAAGACGTTCTTAACATTTTCTCCTATTTTTTTTCTGTAAACTTCTGATGATAAGCATTTCACAGCTTCCCTAGGCAATCTATTTCAGTGACTAACTAACCTTTACTATCTGAGAGAACTTCTTAATGCTTAATTTTCCCTTTTTGCAATTTGTGGTCCTTTATTTCTTGTCCCACTCTATTTACATCCACAGAAAACACCAAGAACAGATTATTCCCTTTTCTCTTTAAATGCTTGTGCCCAGTTTGTTCAGTCTTTCTCCAAAGGATCCCCAAATATTACTACTTCTTTTTCAACCTCTCCATAATGGCTGAATGCTACAGCTTTAGAGGAAGGAGCTGACATTTCTGCTTGTAACTGAGCTTCCAGGAGCTGCTTTGAGGGCCTCAACCTCCAGCACCAGCAACCCCAGCAGTACCCAGCTGAGAAGCAGCAGGATATTTCTGTGCCCTAGCACCCTCAAAGGCTGCTGAGGTTCTTCAGGGGAGAACCCTACCTTCTTCAAGGTACGGTTCTTCAGTCACCAAAATCCAACGGCAAGGACTAACCTACCTGGCAAAGTAGGAACACTCAGCGTGCTTCACCATGACGTTGCTCTCAGACCTGGCAAGTTGGACCCTGATGAAACCCAAATCAAAGTATCTGGTTACATCAGTGAGCAAACAGCCATGAGCAAACAAGAATTTTCACACTTTTCAATAAATTGCACCGATAGCATCTCCTAATCTCCAAGATGATTTGTTGTAGGCACTGAACTTTCACACCCTCCTCCTCGCACAGGATTTTCCTGAAGTATTTGTTTCAAGGGCTCCAAGGTCTCAAGGTAACAGACCTTAGGATTGTATGTGACAGGAAACACCTCAGACCGTATCAACTGGACTCATGGCTGCCTCGGCCTCTGAACAGCGATTTCTCTTTTTGTAACACAGTCATCCAAACTTCATGATTTCTACCTTTCTACCATCCAGCACCATTGCTATGTGCACCAAGAACATAGAAACGATTCACAAGAGTGAGTAAGAAATCACATAATTCAAAATCACTGTGGGAAATTCAGTCTGGATTAAAAATATACATCCTGAAAATCTGCATCCCATTAGTTCTATTAACAACACAGTTTTCAAGTCAGTATCAGCCCATCATTACTTATGTGTCAATAATTCGCATGGCAACATGCTCACAGTTTCTTAAAGGCAAGGCAGGATCACAGGAAGGCAGATCAGAAATGGGTTTCAAAACCACTAGCCTTAATTTATCACATTCTCCATAGCCACAGTGAAGCACGCAGCCTGAAAATAAACTCCGAGACTAAAACCAGGATCCACATTTGAAAATTTGCTAGCATCACAGTTTTATCTTCGTTCTCCAGAACAAACTTAGTGACCAAATGGAGGTTACAGGCACCCAGTCAATGACAGCATTATTCGCTTCTTAAAAAAATTCCATTTTCTTTTTGCAACTATTGCCTTCATTTATGCGAAAGGCTGTACTCTTCTGGCCCTCCTGAGCCTGCAGCTAGACAGCCTGAAACAATAGCACCAAAGGAGGTGTGAACTTCCCACCCAATCATGAGTTGCTCACTTTATAGCCTGGATGTGTTCATTTACATGCTAACGCTATTAACAAGTGAGCAAAACACAAATGGATTATTTTTTTTTTTTTTAAGGCAGCTGGGCTTGTTGTGGGGTATTGACAGTGAAGACACACAAGGCAAAACAAAACCCAGCATACAAAGGAAAACCAACCCAGATGTCCTGTGCCAGCTTAGAGGAATTAAGGAAAGAAAAAAAAAAAAAAGAACAAAAAAGAAAAAAGTGTTTTCTAAACTGCTTCTTCTGAGCTTTTATCTAGATTTAACGGATACATTAATTCAATTGATGTGCAGTTTAGCCAGCCGGCAACACATGAATACCTTCCACAAATGGTAGGATTTGCCTTTTTTTTTTCCCCCTGCAGAGATGTTACCACAGATGTGAGCTTTTTCCTTCTGCTCTGTTCCTTCCCCCATCCCCCTCTGTGTAATATTTTAGCAAATAATGAAACGTACCACATGTCTCCAAACAACCAGGCGCAATAATGCTGAAGGGGAGCTGCTGCTGACTCTACGCTGCTGTTTCTTCCTTAACTGTGTCAGTCTCTTAATGCAATTTTCTTTGCTTTGTTATTCTTTGCAGGAAAAATAGTAATATGCCAATGACTTTAAAATGAGTAGCCGAGAACATATTGTCTTACTCTAAAAAAAAAACCAAAAAACCCACGGATTTCTTTACCTGGGATTGGCATGATGTCTGAGGATAGGCATAAAAAGCGAAATTGGACATTAGGGAAAAAAGTATGGGATGTGGGTAGAGAAATTCTTATAAAAAGAAAAAAAAAAGAAAATAATGGAATGAATGCAAAAATAAAGCAAAAGAATAGGAAAAGACAGTAGTGGAAGGGAAATCTGACATTTAAACCTAGGCTCCTGGCTGGTGCCCATGGCAACTCCACTGACAAGTTGGTAAAAACTATTCTCTCCTTTGATTGCTTTCAAGGATAATCCTTGCTTCTCTTTCCTGGGAACCATGACAGATTTTCTCTCTTTAGGGACGGTGCAGGAGTTTCTTTCATAATGGCTCTAATAAATAATGGAGTGTTAATGTCCTTTAGGAGGACTAGCTGTGAAATTTGATCTGTTTAGGACACATTTTCACACTTAGATACAAGTGAGGCATTATGTGGTAAGGAATACAGGTATCTTCAAATGTTTTATATCACGTGTTTATGCTATTTTAAAAATTCTAAATGGAATTCAGCATTAAAAAAAATTCATTTAAGGGAAACCGACTTGAATTGCTCCATTGAGCTCAGCATGTGGTATTCACGGTTTCTAAATTTAAATAAGGTTTCCATCTGCTCTGTTGTTCAAGAATCTCAGGGAAAACTATTAGAGAGCAAGGGCAGGAGGAGGAGAGCGAGCACACACGTATTTATGCAAGGTTATGCTTTATACGTGGGATACTTCTGAAGCAAACACAGGCCCCGCAGTGTGCTGGTTCTTTATTTGAGACGCATAGTCACACATCTCTGCTTTGATCCAGCAGTTGGGTCTGGACCTGGGAACACGACAATGCCATGCAGCTTCCCTGGGACCTGCCCAGCACACCCCACTGCTCCTCGGGGGGTTCCCGGTGCACTGTGAGCTGCACAGAGCCAGCGAAAGGGTCTCTTCCTCTCCTAATCGAGCAAAGATTTTCCCTTCAGCAAAAAATCATGCAACTAAGAAGCCAGAGGAACAACATTAACAGAACGTACATATCTACCAGAGATACCCCTGAATCACAAACCAAGGAAAACCTGGTCTTCAGTTCTTCCACATGAAGACCGGACTCGGTTCCAGCATTTAATTCAAAACTGTCTCGGCTATTGCATTTGTTCATGAACAAAGTGGCACTTGCAACACTCGCTAAATATTCCAATCATACTGCATTCTTGCGGGGGGGGGGAGATAACCATTACACGAAATGATCAAGACAGTGCATAGAATTCCTTCAAACAGTATTTTTGTTGCTGTTTGCGAGGGAAAGCCTAGCGCCCAAGCTCCTTCCTAAACACGGCACAGTGTATCCTTAGGTATAAGGGGAACCAGGCTCTTTTGGAACAAGAACAGAATCAGCTGAAGGAACGAAGGATCTCTCACAGGGGCGTTTTGCTCTTATCTCCTCACTGAAATACGAGCAACAAATTTAGCATTTCCAGTAACTTTTACCACATTAGGTAGAAAGAGAAGGAGCGCCAAAAAACATACAGCCTTGTACTCGTAAGTCAAAGCCACCATGATAAAACACACACTCAGAAATCTCAAGCAGCATGGACAAGATGTATAGCTCTAGCCCAGAAGTGGAAAAATATAGTGGAAATAATTAGTAAACTGAATGTTTAAAGAGACACCTAAGGTTTTACATTGGCTTTAGACTACAATTTTTTAATATATTTAATGGCCACCTGCAAAACAGGCATGACACAAATGTGATTATGTTATGCAATGTAAAAAAACCCATGTCTACGAGGACACAGAGGAACCCAAGAAGGCTCGGCAAAAGAGAAGCATGACAGCAGATGGAATTGGTTGTTAGTAAAAGCAAAGTAACATACAACAGGTAATTGTAACAAAACTATTTGCACTTTCTGGGCACTTAAATGGGTTATCCACCCAAGAAAGAGAAGAGAATGCCATTACGGACAGTTCCATGAAAACCTCCTGTCTCTGTGCCACAGCGGTTCTAAAAGCAAACTCTCACAGTGGGGTTGGTAGGAGCACGTAGGTGTCTTAAGACTCTAAAGCCTTTCCTTTCAAAACCCTCTGAGAACGGTTGAGAAATGGGCTAGGAAAATAGTTCTGCAGTTTTGTTATGTAAATCAGCAGTGTACTTTTTTGCAAAACCATTTTGTTTATTTCTCGTCATCGTTAACTGACACACATGAAGTTTGGAGAGGGACGGGACAGGAGACTCTAAAAGGATTGATTTAAATGATTAAAGGAATGCAGACATTTCCATATGAAGGATGATTAACAAGTTATGGGGCTGGTCTCCATGTTCTGTTTGTGCAACGCTCACTATAATGTAACTCAAATGACAATAATAATGAGCAGCAGGAAGAGGAGATCAGTACTGTTCTGATTAAAGAGGACACATCTTAGGGAAGCTGTGATACCAGGCTACAAAGTACTGTGCAGATAAGCCATGCATTTTTATAGGCCTTCTTATAACATAAGATCAAGGAGGACGTTTAAAACCAAAAAACGTAAAACTGATACAACGTGCTGCATAATGAACCCATCACCCCCATCACTGAAGGCAAGGGCTCAATGAGGTTTGAAAAGATGGACGTTTTTACAACTATGAAATCCGCACCTCTTTCTAAAATTAATAAAAAACTTTCCTAAACACAATTACAAAATACTACAGCCAGGGTGAAGAAGGAGTGCTGATTCTAGAAGGTAGTCAAGGATTAGCCTCCTTTTTACTTGTGGATACTTCCATGTAGATCGTGATGATAACTCACACACTCAAAATTAAGCAAAAACTTAATCAGCCTGTACAAGTTGATGTCTAACTGATGAGAGGGTAAGAGGCACTTCCAGTGCAGAGAGTCCATTGCTCACACCATCACCATGGTATAACTCTGATAGCAAGATTTTCTTCCCTCAGAAGCCATGGCTGCTCCAGCCACAGAACATTTCACAAGGTGGAGCCCAGATTAATTTTTCCTCAATGGGTTAAAAAAAAGTGAACGGTAACAGGTTTGAGAAAACATGCTTACTTTTAAAGCAGAAAGGGAATAGGTTAGACAAGGATGGAATAAATAGCCTGGAAAAAGCAGATGGTGTGGCGGTTGTAATGGACCATCAGAAATGTCTTACTGCAGCTGGGATGCACACCAAGTCTGTCTCAGCATTCCTACCTTTTAATAGAGGCACATCCAATAACAAAAAAATATATGCCTGTTTTTCCTTACAGGCTTTTTTTTTTTTTCCTGCAGCATAGCCATAACAAATGACCGCACAGTCATAAATTAGTTGAGAAAGTTGAGTACTATTTAAGTTAGTTATTATTAGTGCCAGCTGTTAAAAAAAGATAAAACAATGAAAAGAAAGAATGCAAACATTCTGCTCTTCAAAACCAACTGGTAAAACAATCAGTGAGCCCCATTTTCAGCCAATTTTCTGCAACCACAAGGGCTTGAAACTTTTGTTTCTAAAGGAAGTTGAGACTCCTTTTTCAGCTGCTTGAATACAGAAACTGACACTTGAAGAAAAATGTCAAATACTGGAGCAATCACAAATTAAAAAAAAATATGAGTTCTAATCACAGGGATTGGCATCACTGTACTACAGTGCTAAAATATGCTTGTATTACAGCCTGTTCTAGTGGCGAGAGCATTTGTCTGGGAACGATGAGACAAGATCTATTTGTGGCTTTCGGCAGTGTCTTTTGCGGCAATCATAAAAACCACCTGTAGAGCTGCTTCCCACTTTTATTTAGAGAAAACAGCAATGAGTTTACGAATCTGTATGACACTTAGTAAAATTGGTCCCCAATTTCAGTTAGGGCTGTACGTGTCACTTCACTACAAATAATAGCAAGATACTCCAATACCGTACTTTTAATCCTTGGGAGGATAACAAGTCACAAGTAATCTTAGCCAAGGTCCCAGCAACAGCAAAGAGAGTAAGGGTTCAGAAATCGCAGCACCAGCTGCTTCTTACTAGTTTGTATAGGCAACACATGTCAGTCCTAACGCACTCCTTCCCTACCTCTCTGCTCCTTGCAACTGAATGCAAACACCCATACATACGTACATACATCATGACTTAAAGCTTCAGGTTCATCAGCTCAGTCCAGGGAATATTATTTCTAGCAGTCTACTCACAGAAAAGACGTACTTCAGCAGCTCTCCTTCTCCTACCTTTTCTATGCTGTATTTCTTTAACATTTAGGAACGTGGAAAAACCTCATTGTCTCAAATCTAGTTCCCAAAATAGAATTTCAAAGATAGATTGAAAGGTCTTTTAGTATTGGCCAAGTTGTGTGGGAGAGCACAGCAGGACACTAACAAGGCTCATGGGAAAGGGTGGGAGATGAATTTCATATGCAAATGTGGAACATGACATGGGTGGGAAGGAGAAAAGAAATTAAGCACAAATTTTATCTCTTTTTATCCCCAAAGCTTCACATTACAGATATTATTTAGACTGTTTGTTCTATAAGGAAATCTGTGGAAAATAAAATGAAGAGTTTCCAGCCTTTCAAAAGATGAACAGCTTGCTAAGTGGAGGGGAGGAAGTGCTAATAGCTTGCATGCCTATAACTCTAGCACATGATTCTTTAATGTATCACAGTAATCTCCATGACATGCCAACATTGCTTCCTTTAGGTACCACTTCATAAGGACAGTATTTCTGTCAGAACTCTCAGAGGAAAGTAAAAAAACCACCTGCCTGCCCTTGAGATATGCTAAGTGATGATTTCAGTACTGAAATACATCAGGAATTCAGATCGGTGTTTAGAGGTACCCGAGAGTTACTTATGAGAGCACTATTCTTCAGGCATTGCATTTGGACTGTGAAATAATACATTGTTTGTTTCTGCTGGCCTTTAAGCAGAATAATAAATCTCTTTAGGATATACCAATTACAGACTCACAGACAGTGAACTGGCTGATATTTTAATGCGCAGATAACCTGCTGTCCTAAACCATTCCCTTGAGAATCGTTCATTGGTAACCCACATAAAGTCAGAGTTGGGGGCAGAGGATCAAATACATGGAGACAGAAGGAGCAGGCCATGAGGGAAGTGGGGGATCAGAGCTCAAAGGAGAAATGGAGAAAAGGGGACTTTTACCTTACTTGTTCCACCTGTAAATATGTATAATTTACACTCCCTTTTGATCAGTTATTCAAACGTTTGTAATTTACAGATAATCACAAATCACAAAATTATGAGAATTCAAATGTGGCAAGAAACCAAAACAACTGGGCATTACACTACAAGCTTCCTCCCTTCTGCATTTAGGCTAGACATCACCTTTACAAAACAAGAACAGTGCTTCACACTTGCAGAAGTTCCGTAAATGGAAAACCTCAAAATACCAGGAGATGGAAGGAAGTACTCCAGTTTTCAATGTCATGCTACAAAAAGTCATGTTCTTTGCAGTAAAGAGAGACCCAAACCTCCGGCCATGAAGAGTGCATGAATGTGGCTACTCCTGCTGTTGTGAAGAGGAAAGTCCCAAGAACTGAAACTCAGCTGGCCGTGTGGGAGGTCCCAGGAACGGAATTACCACCACTGAAGCCTGAGGCCCTACAGGTACTACAGTTGATTAATTTCTTACAACTGCAGGCTCACTGACCCCTGAATAGCATAAAACCAGCAAGAACGAGTGTGCTTGGCCTTGCAGCTTCTTTCGCAGTGTGCGGTACTTGCGCGAGCCAGGTGACCTTACGTCATTTCCAGGCAGAACTGCTCGGGAAGTGACTGCAGGGCTCCCACGCTTTTTTCCCCTTTCCTCCCTGCAGGTGTCCTTTGGCCTTTGAAACAGCAAATTACTCTGTTACACTGTCAGAAATCTTTGTCAGAACTGTATCAAAATTCCCCTAGCAATTCCTCACTGCCTCCAGCCCAAGGCAGCTGGCCAGTCTGCATTTCTCCCTCCTCGTCTGACTCTTTCTAGAGAGCTCTCATCCGCTCCCCTTCCATCGCCCTGGCACAGCTCCCTAGCTCCAGCTCCCCTTTTGGGCTACGCATCCACTCACTTCCAAATGCTCTACCAGGACAAAATCATGTCTGTGTGTGACAGAGAAGGAAGGGGTTTCTCTGCTGCAATATTTAAAATCTAGTTCAAACTTCAAAAATGTCTGTCAGCAAAGGAAGTAAACCCAACCTTTTTCCTCTCCAAGCAATCAAGAAGCGGTGAAGGTGTAAAGACATGTACCTTTAGCGAACTTGGGAATATCCCACAGAAAGCAGTACTAGATTTCATTGAACTCACCACCACCACCCCCACACACAGACCAATTTTGTGCTAGATGCAGCCTTACCAAAACACTGTCGCTCTGGCAGCAAGGTGTGCTTAGTTCCTGCTTAGTGACCTGTCCTATGGACGAAACTGCCATAAGCCTACACGTGTGAGTTAGTTATAGATTGGAAGCAAGTCACTGGACTCTGTTTATGCTACGAAAGTACAACAGGATGAAAATACAACTGCCTGCACTCTCACTGCCCTCCAGCCGAGCTCCCTTCAGTATACGGAATAAGCTATGAGTCATGGTATGCTGCTTTTGCTTAACATAATCAGATACTGTTATTTTGTACATGTACATCCCCTAATATTTTGGGGAACTATTTTATTTGTTGATATAGAAACAACTGAGAAAACAAACTTTATTTTTTTTCTAATATCCCACTCAAGACAGACAATGGAACATCTGTGTACGGGTCAGCGTTACCGCATCTGCCCTTGTTCATCATCAGCAATCACCTCTGCCACAGCCAAAATACAGTTATTTATAGGACTGTAGACAGCTTGAGCTAAAGGCATTACTCAACAAGTGAGATCAGAAATGAGCAAAAAATACTACATGTTCCCCAGGAAATCTTATAAATAGGCAGAAATTAACTCCACAGTTCAGCAAAACTGTTTATGTTTGAACGGTTTGAGGACACTTGGAAAAGACAAACCCTGCAGTGGCATGGAGCCGCCTAGCACTGGTCAGCACTTGGTTCAGTGACGGTTTACAGAGCAAAGCTACTAAAATTGCCAACATCACTTCATGAACCACCCAGTACATCTCCAATCACAGCCCCAGTCCAAGATGATACTGCTCAAGTAGAGTAGAGCAGGGCACCTAGCAGACTAACCAACTGGAGCCTGTCGAAAGAAATAGAGCAAGTTTTTGCTTTACATTTCTAGCAGGAACACCATTCACAAGGCCTGTGGAAGCAATCTCTCAACAGACAAACAAAACCCCCAAATTAATAAGGGAACATGGTGACATGTTTTACGTCTGACATTTCTATGCTGTATATAAGTAAATGTTAACTCAAAATATCTTGGTCTTGGCAACACATTATCCTATCAGTGGATGATTTGACACGTTCTTTCCTTTAACAGCCAAACAGGCAGTAAGCAGAATCTATCGAGCTTCTATCAGTTTAAATTTCTCTGCAACTCAGAAGGATACTGAAACTGCTATCCATCGTGCATATGGATTTTCTAATAAAATACTCATCACTGCTTCTTATGAGCAGGTTCAATTAATTTGGTAGATTGGCACTTCAGCTCCTTGATGAAATTTAGTAGCACTTAACAATTTTAGAAATCTTAAGAACAAATAAGGGAGAGACCAAATGGCGTTTCTGCCTTTGTCAGCCCATGAAAATGATAACACCCTTCTTAAAACTCTCCAAAGTCTAAGGTTATAGATATAACATTTAATCTTCATCTGCTTTTTGCACATCTGTATTGATGGTTTATACAGCAGTTCTGTAAATATTCCCTGTAGAACTCAAAAGATTTTTGTTTCAAAACTGATTTATGAGCTGAGAGTCATGTTCACTGCTTATGGTATTCATAGCCCTAAAAATGAAAAGCTGAGTGTGAGTGATGGATATAATCTGTTAACAGGACTTAAAGACTATTTGTCTGTTTTCCATTTTCATTTCCCTGCACAGTCATAAATTGGTGCAAAATTGATTCAATGACCCAGATATTACTACTTTCACAACTTGGTCATATTTATCTCCTGATCAAAATGGCTGCATACAGAAAGAACCTTTATGTCTTTTTCTATCAAGTTGCTATGCCACTCATTTGCAACATAAATGCTAAAATGGCTGTGTCAAAGGAAAGGCGATATTATTTTTACTGTGAACAGAACAGAATTAGGCATAGCTGCAGACTAAAATCTTTATTCCTCAGCCTTTTCGTAAAATTAGCTCGCTTTGTCATCTGGTGTCCAATTATCCCTCAGACAGATAAACTGCATCTTCCACAAAGAAGATAAAAGCTGATTGAACATCTTCACTTGAACAATGTTTCTCTTTTGGTCCCTCTTGGTAAGATGAAGGTATAAACAGCCACACATATTCCTCTGTCCTACACAGGAAGCTTCCCATCTGTCTACAAACAAGGGCTCATTTTTATTGCGTTGGATATATCCTAGGGAACAGAAAATATCACTGCCAATTTCTGCCCCAGGAAGTATTATGTTTGATTTTAATTATATTTCTAGATCTTTTTAGGACTACAGCATTTCTAATTATCAGTGCAAACTGAAGGTATCAGGAAGGAATGCCCCCTTGACATCCTAAGCGCAGCAAAACAGCCAAGCTAATCACGTTGTTCCCCACCTCCACACACACATCTCATGGTATTGATTACTGCCAAAGGAAAGATAACAGATTTTATAAACCTCTTGTAGGCGCTGGGGCAGCAAGCGGTGAGACTGGGAAAAGGCGCCTGAGGAGATGCTTTATTGGAGGTCTCATCTGAGCATTCTGCCACAGGAGAGAAACATGCTATGACTGGAGACAACACCGAGCTCCTGCAGAACCTGGTGAAAGCCCTGTGGACTATCTGAATCTCACATTTGTGCCATAAAAGTAGAGAAAATGCCTGAAACATTGAAGCAGTGAATGCACCGCTGAGAAAATGTGTTCCTCTTGTAGGCTAATGCTGGATGCACAATGGGTGAGAACAGGGAGAAACTATTCTCCTATAGTTACCTATTTATCCATTGTTCACCTCCCCACTGCTCCACTCTCCTGGCTTAGTGCCTGCAGAGGATCCCAGTTTTGGTACTCACTTACTGAAAAGAGCAACCAAACTTACCAACAAGCAAACTGGAGAGACTATTGAAACAATACAGCAAACGTTAATTCTTCCTAAGAAAAACTCAACTAACAAGAAAGGCTTTTACCTCTTTTTTTATTACAGAGCAAAGAAAAGCTTTCCCTGAAAATAATTAAAATTCACTAAACCTTAGAAAACAATGGATTTAGTTAATATGTGAAATTCTCTTTGGTGCTACGAAAGTAATCAGGATATAGAGAAACAAGACAGAAGGCTTTATGTCATGAATCAAGACAGAGAATTTCATCACAAAAACAGCAATTCTGGGGACTGACTTTTGAAAACAAAGTTGTGGAAAAAATGTCAAAAAAGCTCGACGACAATATTTCATATCAGATGGCCACAAATAGTGTCAAGGAAACAACTCCCAACACCATCACAAAAGCATGTGGAGAAATTAGATGAGAAAAGAATCAGGTATGTGAACTGTCAAAACCTGTCTTGGAAGAGGTAATCAACCACTCTTTGTCCCCACATTTACTCAAAATGCTTGTAGAAGATGGATTAAAACTTTGTTTTAGAGACTGATGAAGGAAATCCATTGAAAAAAGATTAAATGCAAAATAAAACTCTAAAATAGAACAAATCTTTCTCTCCCTACTAGCCTGAACAGCAATACAAAATGCTGATGTAGGACGGTATGAAACCGCCATACCTTCAAGCAGGGGGCGGGATAAAGCACATTCAGCTGAAGGCATGCAGGGGCATAACGTATCCTGAGACACAGGGTTTACACCGTGAACACGTTTGTTTGTACAGCTTTTGACTGGTAGCTGGTTTGATAACGCTTGAGAAAGCATGAGCAGAGGCGGAGCAGAGGAGCCCATCAGTTCTCTCGTTACCCGAAGGGGTGCTGACTGCACCAGCTGATTTGCTGAGGGGGACGTGAAAGCTCCCCACTCAAGTCCCGTGCCACTCCTGCTAACTCATCCCACTGCACACAGGACAGGGGAGAAGCCGAAGGGGTTAGTTACACACCAAATGGGGCTCTTGTCTCTTGGCTTCTCTATGTGATATTGTAAAGGAAAAATGTTTCTCCTCTTAAATTCTGGACAGCTTACATTGCTTTTCTGAGTAACTGGCGATAGAACTAAGCTGTACCCAGAAATAAATGGTTTTGTTTAGGTGATACTGCTGACTAGATTTGGAAGATGTATGTTTTGGAAGTCCAGAAAAATACACTGTGGCAGCTAAACATTTTACAAATGCTAAGACAATGGCAGTACACAAGCATTCACTGGAAATCTAGTGTGCGGATAGGATCATGTTTCTAAGTTGACTGGAACCCCACAGAAACAGTACAAATTATTCTCTTTATGTTTGTTGAAACGTAACACACTCTGATAGCGACAGTGCCTGGATAGTCTGTGTGTCTATTTGCGGTCCACGAGAGGCCAGTGAATAGACTCGAGCCACCAGAGGCAGGTTAAAAAAACAGGTATTTTTGCCGCCACTGTTACCCAGAGCTATTATTACAGCTTCTCTCACCTTTGAAAACAAACCTAAATAAAATAACACACCAATATAACATAACTTCCTCAGCCTAGTATCTGGTTAAAACAACAAAAAGTCATGGGGATGGTCTGCCAGGTCCCTGACATACTTGCAGAGAGAGGACTCACCAGTCTTTGATTACTTTCTCAATACTGTTATTTTCTAATATGTTTAAACATCGGTTTTCTAAGACCTTGTGGGTGCTCTGGCCATACCTGACTTCAGGATACATGAGCATTGTCCTTTTCCTGTTTGTCCCCTGTGCCAAGGCCCCCTCTGGAAGGTAATTAGGCAAGCGAGCTAGAAAAGAACTGTGGTATACTCTGCCCAGGTCCCTGGTCAGGACAGACAGGCCCTGAGGACACTCCAGATCCTACCTGTAGACGCAGTCATACCTTTTCTCACACAAGTTACCTCCTCCGGAAGCCTGCCCATTGCTGGCTTGATTCTACCACATTTAGTCCACATTTGCTTTTCTAAAATCAGTGAGCAAGCACACGTGTGACACTTCTGTTGGCACATGGATGCTGTCAAGCGCATTCTAGGCTCCTGCTGGAATGAAAGAGCCAGTGTTTCTATGGGAGATTAATTACGTTTATCTGTAATCAAACACAGGATCACTGGAGTTCACAAAGGACTTCTTCCCTAAATAAAGTTTTTTGCTAATTCCAATCAGCTGTCCATTCACCCAACTAATTGCCCGCAGGAAAGCCAGTGCATTACTATCCTGCTGCTTCAGCACTGTAAACTGTCTGACAGAGTAGATACGGCAATAATAAATAATAGCCCAGAGTTTATATTTGGCTCCCTTGGTTATTTTCTCTGAAATATTGTTCAAGACCAAGATGCTGAAATCTTTCTCAGTGGCTCTTCTAGACCGGGTAACCTTAGAGTGCTTTAGCTCTGTGACATGTAAAGGAGGTTCCTGTTACTCCTGATGTTCAGTATCTGCCTGAGCTTGATGTTGAAGAATGAAATTGCTTATACTTTAATACTACTTGTAGAATGTGTTAACACCAAGACAGAACATAAACAAAACCTCACCTCTCTGGGTTGGTTTTTTTTTTGTTTGCTGTTTTACAAACCAGATTTAGAATTCCTATGGAAAAAAAAATTTAGTTTACTTACAAAGCTAACAGCAACCAAGTGTTTTTGCACTGCCCCTTTCTCTTTATAATCCACTGAGATTCAGACAGCTGAGAATCTATATCCCTCATGCTCTGTCACTACTTTCAGTATTATAAATACACGTTTGAACTATGAAGACACAGATCCACTTAAAGTAACGCAACACAGGCTACACATTAAACTCACAATGAGCTATTTGTTACACAAGGCATTAAAGGGTGAAACTGGCTCAGTTCTCTTCCTGAATTTTCCGCTGTACTTTTTTCAGCTGTTTTCTGAATTGTACATTTTTGACAGATTTTTCTTCTCTCCTTCATTTACTTTCTGGTCTCATTGCACTTCCTAGTCAAGACTACTACATTCCACTTCCCAGATATCAGCCTGCTCGAAAAGGTGTAGCTACAGCCGTGCTGAGGTTTGTCAACAAGTTTCCACTATGCAAATGTATCTGTGTCCCTTCAGTCCTACTCCCATTTTGCCCATACACTGGTTATCACTTTCCCCTCTTAACAAAAGGCTTCAGAAGCAGTTTACTCACAAGCCATAAATCTGAATTCACTAGATATTTATTAGCACAGCCATGTAAATCCAGACGTGGCCCAAACAAGAATTTGAGGTACTAACGCCACTGTCCTTGCAACATGTGACAGAACTGGATGGAGACTGATAAAGAATTGTGCAACTTGATCTGCCCCCTCCCCCTGCCTTCATTTGCCTTCCGAGTTGCATTTTTCACTTCTGGTTCCTATTGCAACCACATGCTCATTACTGAATCCAATGAGCCCAGTGACATTTTTCAGGCCTGACGCAAATGTCTAAAGGGATTGACTTTTCATTCTCCCTCAGACCTTTAAAAACAAATAAATAAACCTCACAATAAGTTGCACGCTCTCAGCTTTGTTCACATCACACACATGTTCACCACCGCTCTCTACTGCACTGGAGACCTGCTCTAGAAGGGAGAGAACCTGTGCGTGTGCACTTAGATTGCAGTTAATGACATCGGACTCCAAAATGTCTTATACCACTATGCAAATATGTACTTTTCATTAATTCTACTTGGTTAATAATTAATCAGCCCACAACCCAGACAGCAATGTTGGGCTAATTCACTTCTCAGAGAACTAAGTTTAATGCTTGAGAAATTAAATTAAAAATAATAAAAACTCTACGGTAGTTCACTGTTCAGATGTATGCAGTTACAAATACAAAAAATGGAGGGAAGTCTGAAATTTGTAGAGCTTTTAACTCATCTACCTGACAGATGGGCACTACACTTTTACATTAACAAGAAGAATTTAATTTTATAGGCAGAAAACTAGAAATACAAGTTACACTGTACCTGTAATTGAGCTGAGTTATAATTAAGATTGAAAACTTTGTCGCTGCACTCCTCAGGTTTTGTTGGTTTAATGATACAATCATAAAAAGCATTTTTACTTTGAAAGCGCTTACATAAATATGCCATCTACTCAGAAGACCTGTTTTACTTGAGTATTCTGACATGCCTTTGCAATTTTAATGATTAAAATAGGTCCTCTGTGCTTTTTATTGCTGATGCCATCAGAAAGTCAGAACACGAGTAGAACAGGTCGATCCTCCTTATCATTACCCACGGAGTAATTTACTAAATTAAAGTAAGCTTTTCCATCTCAAGTAATTTAACACAATTAAACACCCCCTCCCCATTTATTTTTGCAAAAAATAAAGAAGTGTTTAGAAATCAGATGTATATTTCTTTGTTAATCAACTGGAATTCCCAAGAAATTGGAGGAAAAACAGGTCAGGGTCAGTAACTGAAATTAAATTAATTTTAAAATAAATTTTAAATAAGAATTAAAAAAAAATTAAAAAATAAATACATTTTAAATTTTTTTAATTTTAAAATTAATTTTAAAATAATACAATATATCAGCAAGTAGACAGCTAATGGAGATCAGTGAGTGCATCCTCTTGTGCAACGCACATTCTGAGCAAAGGAGCACAAACAAAGCTTTCTGGCTTGGCCTGGATCGCAGCAAGAAAGAGCATGCAAGCAAGAAATATTACAAGCCCAGATAGCCAAGGGACAGAATGGCCATCTAAGCTTGGGAACTGGCAACTGACAGGGCAATCATTTGGGTAATTAGGGACCTAGCTGTGCAGATCCCTATTCCTGTTTTATCAGATAAATCTCTGCCTTAACAGATGTGTAATCTGGTCTCCCATGAAGCTGAAAGCATTGAAATCAATTCCAAATCAGAAGTAAATCTCTTCCCCCTAAAATCTGGTATAAATAGAGGGAAAAGACTCTTTTTGCCTTTGTTTATCGGTCTAGGGAGACAGGCTCATGATAGTCCGCTATTGGTTGACACAACTATTTGTAAGCAGCTACTGGCATACTAATTATTAGCAGAATTGGCTAGAAAACAATTAGCATGTGCCACAAAAAAAATATAAAAGATACAAACCTCAATTGTCATCTCATTATCTGGGAAATTTTTTGATTTGTGAAAAAGAAAACACAAGTGCATGCGTGTTGAGAACCCAGCAATTTTTACTAGAGATTTGATTTTGCTGGTGCCATCAATTTTTCACACCACTTCAACTAAAGCTAAACATTAGGGGATTCTGTTTCTGACTTGAGGAGAAGATAATAATCAACAGATCACAGACACATCACACCGAAGCCAGTGTGTTTCTTCTGGTGGACAGTGTGACAAAGTGAATTGGACATGAACTTGTTATTATGCTATGAAAGACATGGCCTCCGTTCCCTACTACCTCGGAGCTGTCTGTGGCAACCTAAGTTATCTTAAGCAAGGGACTGACTGTGTGTCTCAGCAACACAAGATAATGAGGGCTTGATGAACCACGTGTCATGAAAAAAAGAGAAGCTGCAAGAGTAGCAAGTGAATGAGCACATCCATCATACATGTTTTCTTTCCCTACAGCTCAGTGTAAATCTGAGGGCAGGAAAAGGCCCGTGGGTGTGATACAGGGCCTGACATACTGTTTCAAATAGCACATCACATTTGCCATTCCAAAGAGAAAGTGGGTGCAGTCATCCCACCAATGAAAAGTAATTATTTCCACATTATCAGGGGGAAAACGCTTATGTGTTATGTGTATGTTAATGTATGGTCTGTCACAGACGTCTGAAGGATCTGAATACATAATTGTTCCCCGTTTTTTTTCCTCACAGGACAGAGATTAAACTGGAGGTGCGTGTACATTCACTTTCTATTCCAAAGGTATAATATTTTCTCAGAGACACTGAATTGTACCACAGACTTCTCAAACATCAGCCCAAAAAGAGGAGCGACACTTGACAAGCTTGCCTGTTGGAAGCTGAAGCTCCAGAGCTGACAGTGGTTCTGCCTCCAGGCCTGTTTGAGCCGTTCTGTTAGAAATGTCTGTGGCCACACGAACTGTGGCTACTTTACATCCCCTTGTGTGGAGCCATGTCAGCACTAAGGGTAGTGGTAAACAGTCAAAAAAGAACCCTGGTATAGACACAATTTATAAATATTCCTTGACACTGACAACATGAGTGAGACACTTAGGCCTCTCTCCAACTGTGGTGGGTTGACCCTGGCCAGCAGCTAAGTACCGCTTGCTCGCTTCCCCCACAGCAGGACAGGGGAGAGAATAGGAAAGGCCAAAGCAAAACTCAAGGGTCAAGATAAAGACAGTTTAGTAAGTGAAGTAAAGAGAGGAAAAAACAAGTGATGCAAAGGCAATCACTCACCAACACCCACAAGTCGGCTGATGTCCAGGCAGTCTCTGAGCAACAGCTACCTTGGAAGGCCAAAATCTTCTCACTTTCTTCTTCCATCACCCCAGTTTTATTGCTGAGCATGACACGATATAGTATGGACTATCCTTTTGGTCAGTTTGGGTCAGCTGTCCTGGCTGTGTCCCCTCCTAGCCTCTGGCCCACCCTCAGCCTACTCAGTGCTGCTGTGGGGGAGGCAGTGAGACAGAAAGCCTTGACGCTGCCCAAGCACCGCTCAGCCACAGCCAAAGCATTGCTGTGTTACCCGCACTGTTTTAGTCACAAATCTAAACCACAGCGCCGTATGCACCGCTATGAAGAAAGTTAACTCCATTCCAGCTAGATCCAGCACAATATCCCCTGAATAATAAAAAGTCTTTCTAGTAATTCAATGGACAGCGAATCTGAGCTTGAAAGGGTTATCACCAGCATTATTTTTTTTTTTTTTAAATTTTAATGCATCAGGATTGCTGTAGGCTTTGCCTTAAGCTTTGACTGACATTTTGGCAGCCTCTCTCCACAAAATGGATCTACAGAGATCAACAAAACAGTCTGATAAACTTTTTCCTTGGTGAACATAAAACAAACCTGTACCATTTATTCTGCTTCCAGATAAAACTTTTTAAAAGCCTACTATGTCTCTTCTGGGGAAAGAAAGAGGAAAAAAAGACACAGAAAAAAGAAAGAAAAAGAAAAAAAAAAGAAACCTACCAGCCTAGATGCCATTTTTATTTTCAAAGATATCCTTTGTCAGTGAAGTAAAATAAACTATTTTACCCCAAATGAATATTTGTTACTGGGGTTGCACATAATCTAGATAGTGGAGTTTACCAAAATCAGTTCAAAGAAATACAATGAGAAAGTGGAAAGATAATATCAGTGGTGAAGAAAACCTCTGCATTGCTCATTTCAATGAAATGAACTAAGGATGATGACAGCTGCCTAGAAAAATTTGGTTTTCTCCTAAAATGAAAGGCACCATTTCCACTCCAGATGGCAGCAGGTGCAGGGCAATTTAGGGCCATGCTCTGACTGCGAGAACTGTACCGTGAGAACAGAGAGGAGGCGCAGAGGAGTTGGGGGCTGCTGAAAGAACACTATATTATTAAAAAAAGTTAGACGTAGTAAAGTACATGCGAGTAAGACCTCACCTGGGTTTAAAATTATTTTATTATACCTAAATTAAATAATCATTTCAGTCAGTAATCAACTAGCTACTTATTCTGCCTTCCCATGTTTTAAAGTCCTCAGCCTTTTCAATGATAATCACAATAAAGCACTTTCAGATTTTTTTCTGTTTAAATAAATTATATCAGCGAGTACACTTCGGCTACCCGTTGCTCGTTATTGCCTCATTCCTATTCTTCAGAGGTTGCACGGCTGAGAGTAGACTGGAGGAAAAGGCAAGCTATACAGAAAAGCTCACATAAAAAAAATAGACTGTCATCACCCCAAAATCTCTACTTCATAGGAAAAAAAATAACAGGAAAAAATATTTTCATCTGCAAGACTGTCAAAAAGAAATCCATCTTCTTGGTCCTTATTCAGTCTATTCCTGAAGCCCTTATTTTAGAAACTCTGTATTAGCTTGTAATAGGCATACTTCCTAAAGAGTGAGAGGAAATCATCACACTTACAGAAGACTCTGAGTAGACAAAAGGAAATTCCCTCAAATTTTGACCCGGAGCTTACAAATTGCGCTCTTCCCAATGCAAGCTCAAAGCAGCTTGAAATCAGACCTCCTCATTAGAGGCCAGTTTCTTAAGAAAAGATCATAAAGAAAACTACTCAAAAAACCTCCAAGTTGAAGCTTTTCCTTGCCTTTTGGAAGAGTTTCTCCCAGAGAGGATGATTTTTAAGAAGATGGACTTCAGACACCTAGTCTGTGCCTTTCTAAAAGCAAGCGTATCTATCAAAATCACGAAGTTAATGAAAGGAAAAATGTGTAATTATTGTTATTCCTATGACAGTAACAAAAAGATAAATTCAATCTGTTGACTACGCTACATTAGTAGAAAGCCCATATATAATGTGGCTCACCAAACCTGTGCCAGATTTACAGCATTTCAAACACAGCACTAAAAAGCTTTTACACACACACACACACACTTAGAATGTACCACACATTCCAAATAATCAGCCATGGTAGCTACAATCCACAGCATGAAACAATGACGGCAACAGCATCTTTCTTTACGTAGACCCTGTCCATTAATGCCGTAGCCCTTAGGGGTTACCTGCACCAGCACCTGGGTGGAGACCGGGCACCACTGTCAGCTCCAGGCACTGCCGGTTTGGGGACACATCAGGCCTGGAAGCAGCTTTCATGATCTGCTCGGAGGATCCTGAGTAATTACGTGACTAAATCTTCTCCAGCTTCAGGGAAAATTACCAAAATAAGGGCCAGCTCAGTTTTCATGGCTTTTTTCCACCCGTTCTACCTGTCCTTTTATCAGGCTTTTTCTTAAAGTGTTTGCTTTGACACAGTCAGACAACTCACATTTTTTTAAATCTTGAAGAGAGCTTTAAAGGATTCAAACCATTTATCCCTGAGCTTTAAAATACTTAGAAATGAAAATGAATGAGAACGTCATTTACACATTAATATCTGATGAATAGGAATATCTTTAACTTGTTCCTTTGATCTTACATACACATCTGGAGTAGCTAGTCATCTATAAAGGGAGAGTAGTTTTGGAAAACTGCAAGTCACAGCTATAAACTTCCTAAAGACAGCAGAAAATAGCACGACAAACAGCAAGGTGCAGAAAAGCAGATTTTTTAAAACTATAGATTAAAGTTGTTATTGATAATGTTACAGGGTCTTTTGTGCAAATAAGGGTAGCAAAACTTGGTCTTGTGTAAAGCCAATTTTTGCAAAAAACAACTACAAAAGATGGAACTTAAGTACTAGGATTGCAGTGTGCAGAAAAACATTTACTGACAAATACACATATTTATGCATATTATAGAATCATCCCCAAAGTGAATCACTGTTGGAGAGTTTCTCGTAAAAGTGTGTTTTAAGAGGAAACAGAAATTAATGGGTAACCACTTGGTACACAGAACAGAATGTGTTTCATACCTGAGGAAATCATAGAAAGTTAGGTGACAGCTATAGCACAATGAAAATGTGGGAGGCAAATCACAGAAAATAAAGATGAAAATTGCCACTGAGTCCAAGGAGTTCAAGCTCAGTTTGGAGGGAAAAAGAACAAACGTTAACGGTTTAGAATTCAGGGAGGACTAGCTTGACATACAAGTAAAGACAGACAGGTTTTCTCTATTTGACTTTCAGCATATGTGACACGGGTGGTATGAGCAGTGAAGAAGCCAAAAAAAGCAAGTCACAATAGCTAACTGTCCAAAAACACTGGAGTGGTGAAACCATTTACAAATGCTTTTGAGTCCTCCCGCTAAGCAGAGAGCAACTACTTGCTGTAGCACTACACTCCTAATTGCCATTATACTTACTAGCAAGGGTTTAGCTATTTCCAGTTCATTTAATATGAATGCTGAAAAGTATATTCTTCTTAAATGTTTTTGCACGTACAAATAGGATTTACCTTACATACATATATATCACCAGAGATACAAATATGATTTTAATCAAAAGGGATAAGCCATGTATATACGAAAAAAACTGAAAGATATATAATGTCTTGAATCACGTTGCTCTCATTCTCTTCTAACAACAAATATTAGATGACTTCTTGTACAAATTTTTTCCCGATATAGAACAGATTTAGTGTGTGATGTTTCACATCGACAGGTTAGCAGAAGTGAGAAATCTTGGACAGGTATTGTGATCTTTGCTAGTAATATTCATTCAGCAGTACTTGTACTTTAAAGTTACTGCAATCTGAACCTCTAAGAATTTCTGCCACAAAAGCTGCACGTGATTACAAGTTTCTGTGCCGTTTGCTTCAGACGTGCATTCACAGCTACAAAGTGGGATTGGAACTCAGTATAAACACTACCTTCCTACTTCTTTGTCAAGGAAGTCATACTGAGATAGTAATTTAGTACATTGGTTAGATTGTACTAACAAGTCGGTTAAGACACCACCAGGTTCATATCTACTATTAGGGGATCCTAAGCCTCTAGATAATGTAAGTAAAAAATTCTTTTATGTTTGGGGCCTAATAAAGATACTATGAAGTTCATCAATAGACTAAAAGAAAATTAGCATTAGAAGAAACCTCAAGAAGTAATCTAAGCTATCCCCTTGCCCAAAGAAATGAACGATAGCAATGTCAATCCTTAATGTACTTGCAAATATCTGCAAGAGACAACACAACCTTCCCAAGTAATCTGCTCCAGTGCCTCATTATCTGGACCACTAGAAAGGTTTTCAATTGTTTACGCTAAATCTTTCTTCCTGCAGCTTTAGGTCACCTGTCCTTGTTCTGTTCCCCAAGGACACAATGTATACCTTTTGCTTGTAGCAGCCTTTTATGTACCTTTTACAAACTGTTACCGCATCCCTCTCCTTCCACCTCCCTCTCTCCTTTACACCCAGTCTCTAAAGCTAAGCATTCCTAGTTCTTTCAGTGTCTTCTTAGATGTTATCCTCTAACAGCTATTCAACTTTTTCCTTTCCTATGCCCCTTTATAAATGGAAAACTGTCACTCAGAATCAGTACAACGGTACACAATCCACCTTTACAAGCGGTCACCCTATTAACATAAACTTTCTGTGGTATCAGTAGATTGAAATTCTTATGGTATCAGAGGATCTTTTAATATTGGTTTTACATTGTGTAACTAGCATTTGTGATCTATAAATCTTTTTTTCTATTTGATCCCCTACGGGGAAGCATATATCCCCTATGTACTTTTATTTATCAAAGCAAGGTCAAATTGTCTAAAATGGGTAATTAGAGAATAACATGGCCACAGGGTATTCAGGTGTTTCTTTTAACTTAGGTAAAGGCTTCTGTAGATATCCCAATGTTATGGGAACAGCCTGTCCTTTCATGTGACACTTGGCTAATGTCACAAGTATGTATGAAAAGTCTCTACTTCAGGAATGACTTCAAGAACTCAGTCAAAGATAAAAGGTCAGAGAGCTAAACGATGTATGTTTTTATTTTCATTTTGTCTTTGAAGTTTTAATTCAACAGCAAAAACCTGTCAAGTAGCGTACAAGCTTTTTTCCCTATTTTTCCTGGCTCAACTTTTCTATGTATGAACATTTAAGAAAAACAAAGTAAACAGGAGAGACAAAAAGAGGTTGCTTGCAATTTCTTCAAAGTGTAGTTAGTATCAACAGCTCTTTGCGTAATGATTTTCCTTTTTGAATTTTGGACAGGAGGCATTGAAAGGATTTTATGAACATCAGTCCATTTAAATGCAATGACAGGGAGATAAGGATGCACTGTCCCCACTCAGCAGATGGAGATGACTGAAAAAGAGGCCAAACGATTTGTCCAAAGATATACAAGTTAGCAGCAGTACGTGGTACTGAAAGTCAGGATATTTAAGAAAGCATGACGTGAAAATAAACATACAAGGGAGGAAAAAAAAGAAGTAGTGATAGGCTAAGTTCCAGGAAAAAAATTTTTTGTCAGATTAATGATATCTCCAGGATAAACACAGATATCACATTAGTGTGAAAACTTCACCAAAACCAGATAAAATGCAAATAATCTAATTTTCCTGATAATATATGGTGCAATTTATTTTCTAAGAAGTAATTTCTAACAAATGTGGAACATTCTTTCATGTTCTAAAGTGCTTTTCCATCATCTATTATAGAATTAATTTAAGATTTATTCACTGCTAAAATATGCAGAAAATCCTTAAAAAAAAAAAAGAGAAAGCATGGGAGTCCTGCAGAAATAAGTTTATCTTTGTACCAGTATTATCATTACTTTTAAACTGACAATCTTAAATAATTCCTACATATGACAAGCTGCAATTCCACACAAACCAATCCAAATCATTACAGGTTTTGGTGCATTTCTTATGTCCTTTTCATGTTTGAAAATTCTGGGACAGTACTTCCCCGTTATCCTTTTTAGTTTTCAATTACAGTGGCCCATTTTGTTTCAGCTAGATGGAGATGTAGTGACTTGCTGTGACCCAAACACAAAGCAGAAGCACTTTTACCTTAAGAAGAAAGATTCGGCCAGACCTTGAGCGAGGGGATCTAGTTATCGGTCCCTTTACCTGGGCACAGGAGATTGCTGCTTCCATTTATTTTCCCTTTTTTTTGGATCCTGTGAAAGCAGCTGGCATTTATTGCTCCCATCCTGAACTTACTTTTGTTGGTGTGGAATGTACGTCCTTGTAAGAGAGGTGGTTGATGCCCTGTTCCTGGAAACATTCCAGGTCAGGTTGGACAGGGCTCTGAGCAAC
>RSEF01000004.1:60041070-60071823 GCA_003993805.1 Himantopus leucocephalus | reverse complement strand
GATTATACAATGCAGCCAGTAATTTCCAGTTTTCTCGTGTATAGTCATAAACTTCAGAGCAAAGACTTCCAACTGCTTGGGGAGGGAAGGAGGTAAAATGGTGATAAGAATGAAAACGGCAGTAGTAACCCGGTAAATCAGGCAATTGGTGTTGAATAAGTGCAATCTGAACGAGTGAAGAAAACTCCAGAGTTCAATAGGCCTTGCGGGCCAGAATACAGTAACAAAGCGGAGCTCCATCTCACAGGAACTTCCCTCCTTTCAGAATATACTTTCATTCCTCATTTCTAGAGTCAAACTTTTCAAACGCTTTCATGAAAGCGGGTTTTTTTCCTGATTGAAACATTAGGCTTTTTAAGTCATGAAGGTGTGAAGATGTACCGGGGATTGTGCAAGACAAACTTCAAATATCCTTCCATCTCATCCAGAATGATTTGGTATCAAAAAAATCTGCTTTGAATCTGATGACAAGCAGAAAATAAACAGGAGACTCCCTCCTCCTGGGCTGGTGCCCCAGCTGCACTGAGACAGAGGTTTTGTTAAAACCAGTATATCAGCATATTTTGTTGGAAGCAAAGCTCCTCAAATCAAATCCAATTTAAAGCCTTCCAACTAAAGTGGTAATTTTTTGGTTCATTCTCAATTTCCTTTCCCAGATTTTTGAAAGTAAACAGGGAGAGATGAAGAATTCACAAATTTTATAGAATTACGTTTTTCAGTGATATGACACAAAACAGCATTTGCAGCAGACACTTAACAAAAACATTTATTTAATTTCAAAATTCTTTCAAAATGATGCTATGCCACTTCCTTCTTTTGACATTTCTAAAATGGTACAGAAGTTTTCCAATAGAAATTCTAGTATTTGCTGTATGAAAATTCTGTAAGGGAAAACTTCTGTTTTGTGAAAAATATGTATCTTTTAATAAGTTTCATGTGGAATGTTTTTTGTGAAGACATTCTGGTTCTACTGCCATCAGCATTGGAATTAGTAGAAAATGCAGCCAGAACCCTGAATTACATCATACTGAACTTGCCTAAACTGTGTTTTAAAATTTATTTCATTATACTGGTGCAAACACTTCTGTCCACCCATTTAAATAATTCTAAATTTTATTTATATTGATTTAGTAGAAGTCAAGTCCTTCTCAACTTAAGGGAAGTCAATACAGGACAGGTTTAATTCACTTGATGGCTCCCTGAACAACAGTTAAATAAAATCAATTTAGCACCCAAACTTGATTAATCAGTGCAATCTCACAAGTAGCTAAACCTTCAGAAGTAGAGGAAGTGGCACTATTTTATCATCTGAAAATATAGTAGTAGCAAAAAGAAAGCCGATAAAATACTATAAGATGCAATCACACACAGGCATCCCATGCTATGACGCACCAAAAGACAACACTAATTTCTATCATCAGATGTCTACCTGGATCTGCTCTGGGAGTCTAAACTTATGCACTCATAGGAAAATGCCATATCTGTAATTAGCCCATGATTAACAAAGCTTTGTATGACTTTTCTAATAAAAGACTGAATTGTAAATCAAAACTGTGCACAGGGTGGTATGAAAGAACCAAGGGAAAGACATGGAACTCCAAAATATTGCCACTCTGAATGTAACACTCTTGCTCAGACCCAGGAGTTTCCTGATTATAAACCAAAATCAAATGATCAGGAAAAACATACTGCATTTCACTAATATACTTCAAAATGACAAAATAGGCAATACTGTTTGATGCAACACAACTGCTAGTTAAGTTGGTGGTTGAGCCCTTGGCCCTGGCTTTCTCATATAAAACAATGCTGCCAAGAGAACGCATAACAGATGCTAAATACGCACATGTCTCACACACGGCTTGAATTTGTTCATCACTGACTTCCTTTGGGATAAAAGAGATATTGTCAAAATGATAATGATGGTGTAAACATTTTGGCCACTTCAAGCATTTTCTGAATGCCAGATAAATTCAGAATAATTTTTAGCAGTAGGCTTGCCAGAACATCAGCTGAAGCCTTCATTATAGCTATTCATATCCCTATAATAAAGGTTGCATCAGCAATTCCATTATAAATGCTTTTTTCAGAGGGTTTGATAATTTGGCTGCAAAAAGTATTTTTGGCTGAAGCTTGGCATACAAGTTGTCTTAGATATAAATTTTTAAAGTTAGTTTTAAACTGTTCAGCTCTTTTCTGCATAAAGATAGAAGAAACAAAGATGTTTTAGCTGGTTTAAATGGTTCTCTTTTTTTGTCCTACATACAAAAGCACCAAGTTTTTTTCTTTTGAAGTACAAATTATGTTAAGGAAAAGAAAAACCAAGAGCCACATACACTCTAGTGCATATTTACACTTAGATATAAGCTAATTACACATACTCTGGTTAACTGTGGCATGATCTGGATGTCAAGGGTTAAATAACAGAGAAAACTGTGGCACGATCCAGATGTCAGCAATTAAGTAATAGGGAAGAAATTCCATGGAGGAATGGTGACACAGAAAGTCACTCCAGCTTTTCACCTTCACAATAAAGGGTAACATTGAAAAAATCACCAGCCTGAGATCAAGTAATGTGCTTCTAGAAAACAGAGTGTAATGGGACAGTTATTTTAGAAATGTAGTTATAAAGGAAAAACTTGACAAATCATTCAGGTTTAGTTTAATCAAGAAATTAGTAAACTAACTTTGGAAATCAACTACTTTGATGGCACTGATCATTCGCAGTGCCTAGAAGCCCCACAACCTTTCATGGACGTTTATTTTATTTCTACCTACTTTTTTATTTCTACCTAATCTTCTTAGGTAGAGAAGTACTATCTACTTTTTTTAAGGACAGGGGATAAACAGATTTCAACAGGTTTATCTCACTTATGAGCTCAGAAGTTGGAAAGCAGATGGAAGCCCACCAAATGTCAGAATCCCTACAGCCTAACAAGAGAAGGACAACACTGGTTTGGTCCAAATTTAAAATTAGGTGTTGTCCATGTTTTTCCAGGAAAGAAATTATAAAGTTAGAACCAGAAATAGAAGCCATCCTTACCATACATTTCTGTTCCCTTTTTAAGCATATATGCTCAAGCCTGTCTTCAAGAAGCTCCTGAACTTAAGTAACGATGGGAAAAATAATAAAACTAACCCACATCAGCTAATTTCTGCTCTCCCAAACATGAGAGAGCATTGAGATTCTTCCTCATAAAAACTTCTTTCATTGGGGAAACACAAGAAAGCTTTACACTGTAAGGACTTTCAGGAGTAAAACAGAAATAGTAATTAGTTTCCTTTCTGTAACTTATGAAGATTGTTCACAGTGTTTGTAAGCCTGGAAAGAAGCATGCTTAGGTTTCCCTCTCTGAAATCCCAGTGTTTAGTGCCGTACACTGGCAGGGTCACCTAAATTAGTCCAAGAGAATCAGGTACAGGACAGACTATACTGTGGATAAAAAGTTGCACAATCAGTCTTTGGAAAAAAAAATAAATAATGAAAGCTTCATGGAAAGTTATCCCATAATGGTTTCATTTTACCTGTCTTCTTACTCCCTGTTACTCTGGCTAGGGAAGAAGGAAATCTCCTAAAATTGTGGATTGTTTTGTTTTCCTAGGATGATTATTTAAACTGAGATAGAACAATTTGGAGATACTTATTTTCTCTCTGCTGTGTAACTTCACACATGGAAGTGGCTGAAGGTTACTGGTCCCTTGATGGGTAGGTATGATACCCAGCTCCCTTGCTAACAATCCTGCATTTCATTGGACTTGTCTGACATCTTTACTGGCAGTTAAATCATCCTTTCTTTCCTGGGATGGCTGATATAACTGCAGCTCCTAGGCAGGGGCATATTTCCCCCTGTCACAATTATAATCTCTAGAGGTCTGCAAGGAGTGGGAGAAGGTCTAGTCTACACAATGAAAATGAAAACACATTATACGGTAGTGGGAAATGATACCAACTTCACGCATGATGTATTGAAGTTTGAATATGCTAAGCTTTCAATAAATATAGTTACCATCAACAGAGGGGTCACTACTGGAAATGGGGGAAAAAAACTTTTTCACCAAGTGAAATTAATCTGGGTGAAATTCTCTTTTATAAAAAATGCGTATTAAAGCCTTGCAAGCACTAGAGAATGAACATCTGTTCACAGGAGACAGCAAATGCTGTAAAGAAATTAACCTTTCAGTTCTTTGCTAGCAAAGATTTGTACTTATTTATACATTCAGTTAGTACCATAGGGCAGGGGCTCCATTTGCACTTTTTGGACATACAGAGAGTGCAGCAATCCGTTTTTGTCCTCAAAAACCTGCTGCCTCCCAGGTCTGTACAAGAAGCCACTAGGGTAAGAATTACAGCACACGATTCGACCATTCTTTTCTAAGATGTATTAAATCACTTTCAATTACCAAAAAAAGTAAGCTACTTGACAGATGGCTTCAAAGCACTATCCTTCATGGTTCATTACCAGAATCTTGTAAACAGGAATAGGCTTTTCTTACCTGCCTGGGAAGATGCTGCTGAATGTCTTATTTTTGGAAATGCTGACTATAAACATGATAGTGCTATTTTGTGATACAGAACTTCCAGAAACTGTTTTCATCTTATCAAATTAGCAAAGGTGAGACTATTTTTAAGTTAGGTCTGGGTACAGAATTTCAGTACTCTCACATTTCTAAATGTAAATCTGCCTTTCCACAATGCCTAATGTGCTCCAGATACTTTGCCACACAAGGAATAAATGTAGCACAATCCCACTGGAACCACTCTGGATTTCCTCTAAGCAAACGGCAGAAGAACTTACATTTCCATACATGACCTGGAGTTCTCACAATTCGGTCCTCAGTTCCTCTGTAATAACAGCAGCTACACTGGACCTCGAAAACAGCACAATTTTTGCCGAAAGCTTGATGTTGCGATCAGAATGGATGCTAGAATATACTGTCTTTTCTTTCTATATTTATATTAGCAGATTAAATACGCTTACAAGAAAAACTGAAAGTGGAAGTATCCAACATTAATGACACATTACCGCTCTGGCCAGCATTTCCAATGAGTGTTTGCAATGGCTAAACACTTTGATTTTTAGAGAATTTTTTTTTCACACAACAGGTCTGAGAAGTAAAAGAAATTTAAACTCAGATGCTTGACTCTCAAATTTATAGTAGGCTTCTTGGATAAAGTGGATGAATATGGGGAAAGAAAAAGAATCAGTTTGAAGTACCTGACTGACTTTTAGCTACCTGACTCTGGTAAACTGCTGTATAGGACAGACATTTTGTTCTGAAGGCTACAAAAGTTATTATGAATCTTCTCACATGAACGATTATAAGCACTCTCAGCCAGCAGAAATTTCTCCTAAGTAAGTACAGGACAGGACAATGAAAAGCTAAAACTGCCCATCATTACATTTTTTTGTTATTCACAGCAGTTGTCTTTTATTTGTAAACAGAAGTATAAATGCATAAATATTGTAGCTGGTATTACAGAAATGGATATTTCGATAGAGTTTTAATTGAAGAGATTAATTTTTACATCAAATCTGTTTTTTAAATTTAATTTATAATATGGCATCCAAATGTTGCACTATAAACCTTACACAGAAGCGTAAAATTTCTGAGATTGTGGTTGGAACTCAGAAATGTCAGTTTTGAGGAAAGATTTCTTTTATAGTATATATTTTACACATACTTTTTTTTTTAAGAATTTGAAAGAGAGATGGAAAAGTTTGAGATTTTTAAGAAGAATTTATCTTGGCAGAGGTTTTTTCTTTCTTAAAATTCAAGTGACTCCATTTCCTTTAATTCTTTCACCCATGTCACCATTGTAACCCTTCTACAGGAAATATACATTCATTACATAATATGACATTGCCATGAAACTCTACAACAAAACACACAAACAAAAAAGCAACATTGTGGCAAAAAACACAAGCAGAGGGGGATTTATTTGTTTTGCTTTCTATAATCCACAAGTTTTCTGTTATTAAAAAAATGCAAAGGCTGGCAACATACATTTACTGTCCACTGGGCAACAGCAACAACCATGGGGAAAGCACTTCTTAGTACTCTCTGATCGTTTCTCCTACCAAAGGCAAGTCAAAGACTGTCTCTGTATGTCTCAAAGACTGTCTTGGCCAAAGTGCACTGGAAGGCAATGGCAGCTCTTGCACAGACCCTACAGTAATCTTCAGCACCTGAATGACACGAATGGTGTTATTTTGGCCATGTGTTCTCCTCTGGTGAGGCAAACCAGAAAATGTTCAGGCATCCAAAGGCGCAGGTGCAGGTTCTACCCTAAGCAGGACAACATGCAGCTGAATTAAAAGGAGCAATCCTGAAAAAAAATGACAACTACTTGCATTTTTTGATTTCTGTATTTGAGTCCAGTATGTACATTTAAAGTCAAAACTATTGTTCAAAGTTGGAACTTTTGTTCTCTTCCTATGCCCTTCTTCCAGCCACACCTATCCACAGATGCAAAATACTTGAACTAATTAAGTAATTCTGCTTTAATCAAGTTTTTCTTTCAGTTTTGTTGGACAGTAACACACAAAGGCGGTACAATTCATTTTGCTTACTAAATGTTGCTGCACACAACCCTAAACAGCCACAGAGAGCTTCAGAGGCTCCTCTTCACGTTCAGTTTAAGCATAAGACCGCACAATACGCTACTGAGTTTTAATTTCCCAGCTTCTGAACAAGTATCACCATAACCTACAGACAGCTCAGCTGACTACCATAGGCTTACTTAAATAGGAAAAGACTACTGAGCATCAAGAAGGGTGGCAGTACCCAGTCCTTTCTGACTGTGCCAGCATCAGGCAAGTCACTGCAAAGCCCAGAGGAAAAGCTCAAACGTTGTGACTTTCAAGTTGTTTGCTGGGAAGAACAGGCCCTGGGAACAGCACACGGGCTCCTGTGCGGAAAAAAAGGGTCGTTTTTACTGAAAACGTAGTTTTCTGGTTTTCATGAAAGGCTGATTTTTTAAACTAAGATGTGACTAGCTATAGCGTTACAGAAACCCTTCAGGGTCAGGATCTCAAGAGCAAAGATTGCTCTGGACTGTTGGGACAGGCACCCACGATACCTTTGTAAGACAGAAGGGAGAGATTATTTACGGTGCATTGCCTGAGGTACAGGCTGGATACAGAGCCTGACCTGCAGAGATTCCCTATGCTGCACTATAATGGCCCACGTCAGTTACAATATACTGACTATAAATACCTGTGGATTTTTCAGAAAAAAAATCAAAGCATTTTCTTCATGAAAAAAGAGGAAATTATTTTCATCGTATAAAATATTTCTAGGCCCAAATCCTCCATTCTTACACCTTATACTCCAGAAAAATTCTTGTGTTTTGTATAATTAAGTCAGTACAATGCCACTTTTCCAGAAAAGCTTTTTGCTTATGCAAGCGAAATAGCACCGTTGCAGCTCCAAAACCCAACTGACAGTAACACAAGAACAGCGCTAGGAAAAGCATAAGCTGAGTTGTGGGAGTCTTCTCCAATCCTAAGTAACTGTGGAAACTAAAATTGTATATGAATAAAGACCAAATCTCCCCTGCTATAAACACCCACCCTTTGCAGTGCTGTGCTGTTAGAAAATTCGATTGTCACTGTTAAGGCTATTGCTTCAGACTTTTCTGTTACCTTTCTTGTGACCTGCATTATGATTTGTGTTTGTTTTTATTTAAATGGAGGGCAGCAGAATATATAGATGAAAATTAAATTGGGAGCTTGCCAAGAATTAAGAAATATTTTTCATGTTCTTCTTCCCTCTTTTTGGGCTATAAACAGAGTGTTAGCAACAGCACCGCCAGACTCATTTTTAGAGGTGATCTACAATGTATCTGAACACCTGTCTGCAGAAGGTGGAAAGCCAGTTTATTATTCTGTTGTACCACCTAACCCCCAATGTGATGTCAATGAAAGCATCACAAACCCATTCTGCTGAAACAGGGATGGGTTTTGTAAAAATAGTATTGCTTGTATCCACGTGTAGAATACTGATGTTTAAAAGACAAAATAAGAACAGGAACCACAAAGCTGCTTTTATAGAAAAGTTCATTTTTTTAGGAACTGCTTCTTAAAGGAACAATAATCAGGTTGCTTTTCTGGTTGTTTTAAAAGGATCGCTTTCTCCTTCCAACCCTTCTACCTACCAGATAAATCCTCTTGACTCTTTCACGGTGCCCTGCCTAGGGACACAGGATAATGGGGATTCCACTCAATCACTCACGGCAGGGGCTCCCTCATCCCTTTTCCTTCGGAAGGATTGGAAGGATGGTCAGCGGATCTGCTGCTAATTTAGAAAGATTAACCACTCCTTAAAAGAAGCAGGAGCTAAATCACGTATAAGAAGCAGCCTACACACTTCTGTTCTCAAGTATGAGCTTTCCTGCTTGTGCCCATCTTCTGGCCCTTGTACTGTATGTAGCAAGGCCCGTACTGAAAGAAGTAACAGCTTTTCTGTAGAACTCTACTGACTAAAATGAGGCCGGATATAGCAATAAGAATACTGGAAGTCCCCCACTGGGTATATTTTCTCACTGTTTTTGTGCTAAACTGATACCATGTAGAGGAAAATGTCTTAAAATCTGTATACCATTTAAAGCAAAAGCAACTTCAAATTCTAGCTAATGACAAAGTGACTGCCACAGGAATTTTGCTAACAAATCTCATCACCAGCTACAANACCACCACATAAAAAAAAAAAAAAAAGAGCTTTAAAACAATGACATATTTAAACAAAGAATGCGAAGAAAGTCAAACATTAGCATCTAATCTTCATTAGTGAATTGTCCAGAGGCACTAAACAAGTATCACGCAACACCAGCATCAATGTGTGGCATGCAGTGCTTATGTTTACTTTTTAAACCACTAAAGACAGAATTTGTCTTGATGAAAATGCAGGTTACTCACCCACCCACGCCCCCCCNGAAAAATCCGGGTACCCCCCCCCCCCCCCCCCCCCCCCCCAAACAGTAGACTGAATCCTTCAAAGACTCGAGAAACCTACAAGAGGAATAGTTAGGAAAACACAAGTGTGTTCTCATAGGAACACATCTTACCATAGTCATCACTCCGTCGCATCACAAATTTAGTTCCCTATTACTTGTCTAACAGAATACCTTTGACTGTGGCTGCTTTGTTTTTGCAATAATCACCTGGAGCCCAACACAAGCATTTTAAGCAGAGGACACTCTTAGGCAGCATTTGTGCCATCTGACTTTAAGGGGACCAATACTAATTGTGTATTTCCTTCCTAATTGGTTTCCTTCATATAGAAACATGACACTGACAAATGCACAGTCTTACTCTTGCCATTTACTCCTCAGAGACCCAATTTACAACCTCAGGCCAGACTCCCACTGCAGTAGGTGCTGAACAACACAGTCTAGAAAATCATCAATCCCATTCATTTCCTTAAGTGCTAAATTCACTGCATGCAGGCTCTGAATTCACTTTTAATATATTTATCCTGCCTTCATGCTGTTAATGCAAATGTGAATTAGAGAGTCTAGTATGCTTATAATCTTTAGCTTAATCCTGCTTGTCTCTCAAAAAGCAAATCTGAGAATGTAGATACGGGATAAAAATCTGACTAAAAACTCTGCACATAGCCCCCCCAAGAAAATTCTCCCCAAAGGCTTTTGAGCAGGACCCCCGCAGAGCAGAGCATGGCATATGTTATTGTGAGAAGTGGGAAGGTGACAGATGTTGAAGACATTTCTGAACAACACAATTGGGTCCGTAGATAGATACAACCGTATCTGATTAGGTAGACAGCTCCATTCATCTATTTGTACAACAGCCAGGAGGTCTCTAATTGTTTTGCAGATCACTTAGCAATTAATGATGCTGTTGCCCTTGGACAGATCATACTACAGATCAATATTTTCTGGCAAAGTCAAAGCACTGAGTAGACATCATGATGCTGAAGTTACTCTATTAATAGAGCCCACAAGCAAGGCTTGGGGTGGGAAACTCTTGGACAAGAATTTATTTCTGTCACAAACAAATATTATTTCTACTGTTGAAGCGAGTCAGACAAACCTGAATTGGAAGTAAAATAAATGTCAGCAAAGATACCTATCTTTCCTTGAGCTGGCAATAACTATTACCGTATGTTGCTTCACACAAGCATTATCTGAAGTGTATCATATTTTCTTTTCAAGTTCTCATGTCAAATAACCACAACCCTTTACAAATTCCATTTCACAACAACAAGCCTATATAAAATTTTTGCACCAAACCAGAGGCAAGGTTGGAAAAAGGAGAGGCTGCTGAGCAGACTAATGAGTGAACAGAAGTGGGAGTCTTAAAACTGGACTGGAATGATCCTGTGTGGATCAAAAGCAGAAGGACTACAGAGGCAAAGAGAGCCTGGGTTAAATTTACCTCTTATTTTCCCAACATGTGTGTATTATGGATATTGCTGCTGTGTTTTAAGAGAGAATCCCCATGTCGTAAGCATTAAAATTCTTCATTGGAAAAATATTCTGGAACTAAAGTGAGCAGACCAGTCGCCCACAGTAAGCTCACGAAAGTAAGGTATTTCACATTACCAGGGCTGATACTGCTTCCGTTGCTCTCTAGTGAAATCTGCTTTAGGGAACTGGGTAAGATCTGGTGTCATCAAAGCCAATGGTAAAGTTTCAGCTGATTAACAACAGAGTGGGAATGTTTATCCATCATTTTCCCTGTTTGAAAAATGCCCTCCAATTTCCTGGCTGGAGCACATTTGAAAACTAAACCAAAATCAATTTTAGTCCAATTAAAGAAAAGTGTAAAGTTAAATAATTTACAATAAAAAGGAGGGGTTTTTTACTGCTCGCATGACTCAAAATGGTTATTGTATCTAAAAAATCACTGCAAGTGAGGACTTACTTGGATTTCTATTACAACTTTAAATTATAGCCTTTTGAGTGCCTCAGGGTAATTTTAATTGGGAAAGAACTGTAGTTTGAAAATCAATTATTTTCAGTAGTCCTCTTTTTCAGTTCTTCACTAACTACCCATACAACTATCTGTGTAAAACAAATCTTATCAGCCTAGTATCAACTACTTGGGAGCATCTCAGTAAACAACGCAGCATCTCACATACTCGGTACTATCTCTTCAGTTTGCACAGATCTTTTTCTTGCAGTGCCGCGTTCTGACTCTGCACAGGTGCTCCAGATGAGATCCTACCCATGCTGAGTAGAGCAAAGGGATCACTGCATGCTTTTTGTGAGGGATACTGCCTACCATATCAATCCCAATACAAAAACTGCTTTCTTGATAAATAGCCGGCCTTCGTTCTCTGCAAACACTCTGACTCCCTAATCCCTTCCTGAAGAACTGATTCTTGGAAATTCAGCTCCATTATCTTCAGAGCAGACTTCATATCTACTATTGGTAAAATCTTAAGTTAGTGATTAGTAATTTAACAACTGTATCCTGGGCTGCATCAAAAGAAGTGCACATAAATTTTAAGTTTACTGTATATTAAATTATACTTCTCTTTCTTCCACATTCACTTTCTTTTAAGCACATTAAATAACCAAGGAATACAGAAATACAAATTCAGTTCAAGAAAGGGTATGAAGTCAGCATAATTTTTTTATGCAGTTCACACTTTTTTGATGTACACTTTCTACTCTACAGCTTTTTTGGGAAAACATGATTTGAAAAAAATTAAACAGGTAGACAAGCTGTTAATGAATCAGTAAGCAAAACATGAAACGAGTTTTTGATTCAAATATATTCTTAAACATGACCAATACGCATTCCTAAGGATACTGATTTCTATGGACTTTCATGGATTTGGTCCTGATTTATTCCACTGTGTTAACACTCAGGTTTCTCCTGGCAGTCACTGGCACATCACATCAGGGTATATACTGAGTCAGAATGCACACAACTCTGTTTTAGCTTGAAGAGAGTAAACGTACTGCAAGAACATAACAGGGGTTTTGAAGAGTGCAGGTCGCAATTCATTTATTTATTTTTTTAAATAATAATATCTCTAAGAAAAGGTAACTGCTTGAGTCACTGTTTATTCTTGCTAGACATATATAACCTTTCTCAGGCACTTTGTCAAAGCAAATCCCTGAGGCTGCTGTAGAAGATCAACAGCTTGCCAAAGCACCAATTGAACCAGGAGGTTCCAGCTCACGAGAACCCTGATTACTGTACGCTTGACTAAGTCATTGGACAGTTGGGAACCCAGCATGAGTTTCAGACAAGGGCAAAATAATCTACCTAAGATTGATGTCCACATACTAAGAGTGGGAATGACAGCGTTGCCGTCTTCCTCTGTGGTGAGAGAGAAAGATTATGAGTGGGAAATCTGTATTGGAGCGTAACATTAAAATTGATAACAGCAAAAAGCCACAGGCCTACTCCAAATGCTGGAATGAATCCAAGTGAATTTGCAATGGAAACTTGCAATAACTCTCAAACATTCTGCAATATGTCTTAAGTGTTTGATCAAAAACATTACAATCATTACTGTTTCCCATTTTGAGAATAAACTGAGAGACCTTGCAAGTACAGAAAATGAAACTTTTTCCTCATCTAAAGCAAGTCTGAGGAATTCAAGAAACTTATTTTCTAACAGGGGTTTTAGGCAGGAAGATGATAATATATCTGTTTTGTTTTCTGTTAATAATCAATGTTTCATTGGTTTATCTGCTGCCTGTATGGGGCACGCTGGATTGAAAGCTATTCAGAGAGAGTGATTGGCTCTGTGGCTCATAAGGTGAGACAGATTCTTTCATTTTCAGGTCTCTCGTGTACATTTTGGTCCGGGTTGCTGGTAAATAAAAAAATCACCTTCCAATATATATGAGACTAATTCTCAGCCGACAAGGGTTTATACACATAAATAAAACCCATCAAAACTGGGCTGGCAAACTTGCTGGCAGTTTCAAATGAAAGCCAAGAATTAATTGGATATAGAGACAAACAATTTTTCCATTCTGAAGATGAATTCCTGCAAGTCAAGGTTGAGTTACATTTAACAGTGCCTAGAGGATTTTCATTTCTGGGAGTGTTTGCCTGGGACTTATAATAAAAACTAGGGAGAATATCCTAGAGTTCTGTTTTAGTGAGATTTTTATACGATGCCCATCACCATGGTAGTTGGTTGATATATGTGAGCCATGGGGCTCTTCCGATTCAGATGGCCCATTATTCATAATAATGACTCTCCCAGATTATATGCACATAGAAGCAAATCTTGCTCTCCTCTTAGGGCAAAACATCTTTTCCAGAATTTGGCCCAGTCAGAGGAAAACAGTTACATCATATATTTGTTTTACTGTCTGGCAGTTCTGTGGAGAGATCTACCTAAATAAAACTAGTAACTTGCCAGGCCTTTTTTAAAAGAAGGGAAATTGTGCTTTATTTATAGGGTAAGTTCACCTCAATAGACCTCTAGTTTAAAATTTTGCCCTTCCAGACAATTAAGAACAAAGTTGCACCGAGATAGCTGTTTATTCATTCCCAAAACATATTAACAAATTCAAGCTATTTAAGATCAACAAGGGAGTGCATCCCAAAGCTGATGAACAAACTCTCACAGAACAATCTCTGCAAACAGTATACTCTCCTTTAACCTCTTGCTGAATTTTGCAAACCCTCTTTGTATTCGAAGATACACGTAGTAGAAGAAAATGTTCAGCAGGCATACCAAGTAAGGAGAGGCTAAACTAAGGCACACTCAGTATTGCTAGGCGACATGTATCTCTAAAATTCAGCATAGAAACATACAACCATCAACCGTGCCTTTACCAATCTTTCGCAGAAGAGACAGGAGGCCACAGGACAGGACTTTGGGCTTTGTCTGCTCTCATACTACCCTTGACAGAGGAAGCTTAAGGAGAAGGCAAGCCAGCTGCAAAGGATGGGCTATATACAACTCAGTGGACTATGGCCTCCAGAAGATCTTGAGAGAGATCTGCAAGATAGCTGTATTTATAGAATGCTTTTCTTATTTCCAAAATTAGTTATGGGCTTAGAAAACCCCCAAAATCCAAAATCAGTGCAAATTATTTTATGTAGCTAAGAATAAGTGAAAAGTGAGTTCTGAAGAGCTCCCTGCTTTATCAAGCTTTCGACTACCACAGCGAGACAGCAGTGTATGCTGTCCCTCTGCCCCTCACACCTGCTGGAAGATGGCAGCTTGCATTTTAAAATCTGCTGCAGAAGTAGCACAGAATGTACATGAAAAATGAGAAATAAAGCAGAAGCAGACAAGTCACATCTGAACTATGAATCTTCCACATGAAAAAAAACCACCCTTCATTATATAATAGAAGTGAAACTATGCTGTAAAATCTGAAGGGTCTAAGGCTATCATTAGGGTAACAGTTTTAGTAGAAATCTATAAATGCAGAACTACTTGGTGCTCCATACTCCTATAATTAGGCTTGATGATTTTACATTATTTTATATACCACTTAGGTTTTCATTTCTTCTACTGTAGAAGAAATACTTACCCTACTTCTTCAACTTCATATTGCGTGCATCTTTTCTCCCATACCACTGATGCCCTTTTCAACATGTCCAAATCATCCTAATCTTTTCTGCTTATTGCCTTAACATGACATTATTGTAATGCCTTATACAAAATCAGTAGTTGTAAAACTGGTCTGCTGGAACCATTGCTTTTTTTTCCCCAAAAAGACTCCATACTCTAGTTTTGCTCACCTGTCTCTTGCAGCCACCTGTTCTCTTTCAAAAAGTGCTACCTTTCAATAAATGAAAACCAGTAATTTTATTCTTATTTCCCTGCATTTCCTATCAACCTACAAGTAGTGACCAGAAACAGAAGCTTCAACTGCCTCTTGAAGGACACAGAAAATCCTCAAAATAGACTGGAAATTTGAAAGCACCCAATACTCTTCAGAATAGAGCAGCATCTCATTGTGCCCATGCTGGGCAGCAAGTAGGTATTTATAAGCCCATTCTACCGGAAGAACACTAGGGCAACACTAGTATTTAATATATTAGGTGTGAGATTGAGACTCAGGTGTGTTACTCCTTCTTTTCCAATACTATAGTCTATGATTAACTTAAAATACTGGATGAAAAATTGATGTAAACTGAACAGGGCTCTTTCACTATCAAAACACAGGATGACAGAAGATGCAAAAGCAGGAATGAGATTACTAAGTAGCTTTATAGAACACCGCTAAGAAAAAACAAAGCACAGGACACTAAAATGTATGCAGCTGAACAGAAAATACAATACAAGTTTACAAAAAAAAAAATGTATCTGCTCACAATACACCCATCAATACAGCCAGTGGTTTTAATCATCTGATTAGGAGACTGCAAGCGTAATCACTCACGTAGCACAGGTTAACAGAGACTCCTGAAAAGAGCTCCAGGTCTGTAACTTTACATCAACTAATAATTCAAACAATCCACCTAGTTTATTAAAGTTGACTCATTGGCAAGGCTGCAGCTTCTGCTAATGAGGATAGAAGGCAAAAAAGAGAGAAAATTATCTGAAGAGAAATGAGAATCATAGGCCAGGAGGAAGAAGGCAGAAAGGAAAGCAAAATGCTGGTTAGCGTACAAGGCAAAAATCTACCATGAAGTGAAATGGAACTCGTGTCTGGGAGAAAAGCAATTTAGCTTTATGAACAGCTGCCTCACAGAGGGTCAGGCGTATGAACAATTAAAATTAAACATGTTGATTTTAATATGCCTTAGTAACTGTGATTGATCTCACAGAGTTGCTGCGGACTGTACATCAAGAAACAATTTAGGATCCCGTTTAAAACAAAGTTTATAATCCTCATTTAATGGATTTTAGTACCTTAGGCAGTACAGTGTTGTAAAAATGATTAAAACGTGCCCTGTCTCTGTGTAATCAATAAAGCTTCCCACTGTAAGATTGGTTCAGTTCCAGGGACTCTTCAGCATGCTTGGCCATGCTGTGTCTGTAGAATTCCAAATAAGTCATCTATCATTATTTCTATACACAGGATTCATTAGACACCTCATCCTTCAGCTTATTAGCACTGAAGTCAGCCAAACAATCAAATCAAAAGGTCACCTTTTAACAAATACATAGTCAGACTGAAACATACATCAAAACCTTAACAGATATATATCAAAACATAGTAGCAGGGATGGATAAAAGACTGATGGAGACATTCAAGATGTGAACTGCGAAGTGCCTACAAACGGAAATTGGGAGAATTCATTCCAGTTTACCAGACGAAGTCTAACATGGCAGGTTAAGAAACAGGTCACGCATCTTATTAGACAGGAGAAGGAAACCCCACCTCTCTGACCATCGAAACTCTTACACTACTAAAATCCTGATCTCTTCAAATTCTAAGAAATTTGACTTAAAATCTTCAAGATGTAAAGGACTACAACCAGCTGGGGACTCTGGGTGTTCGTCCATTTAAACAGGTTTAGATAAAAATGTGATAAGCAGGTTTATAAATTCCGTATCCAGGCAAGTCTACTTCCTTCTGGCCCTGTCCTTAGAAATGTTCTACAGTGCTTTTCATCAAAAAGGGAAAGAATAGCCCTACCAACTAGATGCAAGGTCTCCAGCAGTACTAACAACGAATACTTGCTGAAGAATATTAAGATGATGACTGGCATGCAGTGATATTTCTATGATTTTCTTCTAGACTTGAGCAAATTACATCACGGATTTCATTCGCGTTTGTACTCAATAGCCTTGCATACAGTTCTCCTCCACAAATTCATCACTTTTTGAAAATAAAACTTCGTTATTTGGCCTGTGAGGAACCACTTTACCTATTAGTCTCATTTGTGGCCCTTTAAGTTCTTGTAATGGAAGAACCAATGAATGCTCACTGCCTTTTCACCCTCCTCTCTATGCTACTCATGGTCTTCCCTTGGCCTCTTTTCCCACGCTGAAGACTGATGGTGTACTTATTCATGTGGGTTAAAAGTTGTTCCATATGTTTGATCATCTCTGCAATCAACCTCTGAATATTTTTCAAACTTCCATTATTTCTATGAAATAAAGGGACCAGAACTGCATGCTAAATTCAAGCAGCAGACACTGCGTGGATTTACACCATCATGTAATAATCTCCTGTTTTGCTTTTTCTTATTTCTTTATAACTCCCAACACTCAACCTGCATAATTAAAATAAAGCAAAGCACTGGACTTAATAATGAGAAGGTTCTGGTGTTAACATGAATTCAAATGCTCAGATTCACTCTAAACTGCTACATGGGACTGTCAACTTCTGAATCACAAGATATGACCATTACATTTAGCTTGACGATCACAGCAATAGTCTGCTCCATTGCCAAAAAGCCACCAAACTGGAGCGAAAGTATACTCCAGTTTACAAAAGAACTAGGCAAGAAAGTGCCTGGTGTTTTTTTGCTTTGAGAGGTGAAAAGATGATGTGAAATTAGACTTAATCCAGCCGAAAACCTATCCACTGGGATATCCAGTGGATGAGACGCTCACACAGTCATTTATGGGGCAATGTATTCCTTAAGCAAAATATATCTACTATATTTTCCATACAGACAACTGCAAACAAATAAACTCTGCCTACACAAAAATCAAATCAGGTGTCTGGATGCATTTTTAAAAGAGTATGATGCCATTAAAAACCTGTGCCTTGAACTCCTTTTTTTTGGCACTACTTCTCTCTTCTTCCCAAATACCCAGGGAAAAGTGTGATACACAGTACAGGATTTACTGTCTTTCCTTTTCTCTTCTATTTCTGTCATTCTGCTTGCCTGATACATAGTCCCTAACATCACAGTTGTCTGCAATTTGATGAGATACAAAGAAAATGTTATTTCTGCTTTTTCCCTTATATTTGAATATTAGGGAGCATATGCCGAGGTCATCCTGAATTAGCTTTTAATTAGAGCAACATATAATCACGATCCGTGGACTCTCTGCCTGTATTTCCCTAAGGTCCTGGAAGAGTTTTTACAGACCATGCCGAGTCCTGTGCTGCACTGGAGCCCTTCTATCAGAGGCTGAGCTAGCTGAGGTGTAGCTAAGCTTAGGAACATTTACATGGACTTAAGTTAGCAGTAAAGGCATTCATTCAGAGTCTGAATTGCCAAGCTAGATTTTAAGTACCTGCGTGGCATTAATATAACCTGACACAGGTGAGGAAAATAAATTAGGAAGCTTTGGGAGAATAAGGAAATATTTCTGCAGGGACAATACACAGACCAGACTTCTTGTACTTGACACTTGGATAGCACATATAGATACACACCATTTATTTGAGGAATGAGTGAGGACTAACAGTCTGGTATTACCACAAGAAATGAAATCGAACTTGGCATTTATCAGTGACGTTATACATATATGGATGCATACATCTGTATATTCATACACTCACATACATATATAACACTGTGTGCCACTGACAACATACATATAGTTTCTAATGAATTATATATACTCTAGATTAGTTATTTAGTCATAGTTTCACATATTAAAAAATACTCTTTAGTCACCATTTGTTACTAGTGGGAGATGCAGGGAATGGCACCTGAGCTTCCCTAAGTTTTTAGCAGTTCTCCTGTCAGAAGCACCACTAGAAAGAGGCTCAAAGAGTCTGAACTCTTCTAAAACAGACTTGCATCAGGCAAAAGATTTGTGAAATGACATTTCAGGATGCTCCAAAGGCAAAACCCACCAGCTAGAAAAACTCCACTCCCATTTCCAAAAAGTCCACAGTTTCAGCAGAGGAGGACTGTAGGCTGAAAGGGACATAAAAGACAGCAAATGAAAAAATTCTGTTTGAAAGTGAGAATAGTCTTGTAAGAGACACAACAGCCTAATTCAGGTGCATTGAATCACTCTCTGGAGAACTATTCTCTTCTAATACACAGTACTGTCCTCTTCTCCCTTCACACATTCCTTTCATCATACTCTCCCTTTCCCCCCGCTTCTGTACCTATATGAGTCCTGGGAGACTAAAGTCGTAAACTAGGAATCAAAGCTGGAAGTCTGAAGTTTGGTAGTTGAACGCTACCCCCAATGCCAAATGTTCCCAAATGACCAAACAGCTGAAAAAGTTTGCCTTGTTTCACAAAGAGCAGTGACAACTTCAATCCATGCTTTATCAGTCTAACTGGAATTGAATTAAGCAGACTTGGTCATGTGAGTCTTAGACCTTCAAACTTCCAAATGGTCACATAGATGAATTGCTTTACTAAGGAAAATAGTGCCAAGGATGAATATTTGGAAGAGGAAAAAAAAAAGCATAAATATTTGTAGTATTAGCATTTAATTACAATAACCTTTCTTCCTCATGGAAGCATAGAAACCAATGGATGTCAGTAATAATTCCTACTCCTTATTCTCACCTTTAAAAGATAACCTCAAAATAGCAAAGAAATGGGTGCGAGTAGGTGATGAGAAAAAAACCCACATAGTCTTACTGAAGACAAAGGGACTGCCAAGCTTCTAAAAATAAAATTATAACCAAATTGTTTGGAGAACTGGCACAAAAGTAAATGTTTTATTGATAAAACTACTAATAATACTGCTAGATGAAAAGTTTGATTGTTCTTTCAAAAATCTGCTTTTTGTTGTTTCGAAAATGAAGACAGTTATTTGGAATGAGATTCTGCCATCACATGATTTACAGCTTTTTACACAGGAAAAGAGCAAGTAAACGCTTAACTACTAAATAGCCTATTACATGGACAAAGTGCAAATGAAAGGACACTACTGACATCAGATTAAAGGCAAACATGAAGCATGAATTTTGAAGAAAATCCATTCTGACACAAGTGCTATTAGGACCTGAAAAAAAATCAAGCAAAAAACCCCCCACACCTTCAGTTTTCAAAGAATATGTAGCTAGTACCACCAATTGCCTTGTTTTTTTATTAGCTATCATCACTAATACTTTTCTGTCAAAAAAATAAATTGGAAAAACAATTTTAATAAACTGTGTTTGGAGTTCAACCCAGCACCTTTTTGCCTTATGCTACCTCTCCAGAAATATGAAGTGACTTTGCTGAGGGCAAGAATCTAGATGCAAGTGTAGTTTGGTTCATCTCCATCTGAGCTTACACACAATGAAAATGCACATGAAGGAAGACCACAAATTCTCCTCTACATCACTTATTTTATTCTACCACTACCTGCCTGTCTGCCTTTTGTTTTTAATGGAGAAATCAAAATAAACCCTTCACATGTGACTGGAGGCCTGAATACTAGATAAGGAAAAAATATCTTCTTCGATAAAAGCTTGTTTTGCTTTCCCATCAATCTAAATGTCCCTTCTACCTCTTTTATATCTCAGACTAAACAGCACCTGCATCTCCTTCCTATTTTGTCTGCTTTGAAAATGGTGTGATTTTTCATTACATAAAGAAAAGTTTCTGATATGAAGATGAAGCATCCTTCAAATCAAGCAATCAAAAAATGAATTATCTCCCTGTGCACCTTTTGGAAACCAAACACCCTGATGTTCTTGGTTTTAATCTGATTCATGACTTCATCCTATATTTGTCACAGAGCAAGTTCTTCTAACTGAAGATATTGGAAGCTCAGAGATATTTCCTATTTACTGTGCCACAACTTCTGTTTTTCACAGCTGCAGATTTCGCTTTACCAGACTTAGCTCTCTACTGTTCTTTTATCAGAGCATTCATCACATATTATTGTCCAAACAGCTCTGGTTTCTTGTGATAATTTCATAATAATGAAATGGATCCTGCTGAGAAACACATCAGAAGTAGATGTTTTCCAGACCTCATATCTCCAACCTGTAGGAGATCTGGTTCAGTATTTCTCTCTAATTACTGTAATCTATATAAAATCATACATTAAAAGCAATGATAAGATAGAACACAAATTAAAAAAAGATTTCAATATGAAAAAGTGGCTGGCCTGGATAAGCAAATGCTCTCATGCTAGCCCAATTAGGCAGCTTTACCAGTTAATGAGATTTTTGAGGGGCAGAAGGAAAGGCCGAAGTTTGCAGTAAAGTGTAGGATTTTTTCTGAAAAATCTAGCTTCAGGCAAGGAATTTATCTTCAATTATCTATTTATTCTTTATTCCTTTACTCAGAACTTTGGCTGCCATTACTACACAGAACTCCAGGAATAACTGAGATTTCAACAACTCCTTAATGATAAACCTCTGTGAGCGGACAGAGAGTAATTTCTGACCCCTAACGTAATCACTGCCTTCTATGGGCTAGCTTCCTCTCAGTTTCACAAAAGGGTAAGAGATGTGCTAGAGACCACAAAACTCCTGGAAACTTATTCCAAGGTCAGTATCACCATTTGAAAATTTACCGTCAAAAACATTTTAGCAGTATTTCAAAAGACAGCAAACCTCTAGAGACGATGATTTACTCTTTCCTGAAATGGTGTCACACATACGTACCCTCCCTTAAAGCCATGTGACAAATTCTCTGAACTTCACAATATCCAAAACAGTTACTCTAAGTATGTTTTTTCCATGAGTTTCTCGTATATCTCATTTTGTATTTTTCTCTACTATCTTCATCTCTTAAACTCTGCTTCCATGTACTTCTGTCTCCCTAGTTCTTCCAATTCTGTTAATTACACATAAAGAAAAGACATTACAATGTTCTTTTCATTTATGTTCAAAATTTAAAGGTAATTAAATTTGACGATCTTATTTGCTATAGTATAATCATGGAAATTCAGTCATGAATTTAGGTTTTAATAGTTGCTTTTTTCCCCATTCGAGCCTTCTCCTCATGAAATATTGCTACAAACATCCTAAAAAGAATCCTTATATTTGCTCTAATTTTGTATTGAAGACAAGGTTGGGTATCCTTCACTAATTTTCTTCCTTTTTTATTTCCTTCTACCGGAGGACATTAATCTTCAAACACCTGTGCTTCTTTGCATCCCCATTCAGCTATTAAACAGCGTGTCTTGGTCTACAGCTTCCCTTTTGTGTACTTCATCCACTTCCAATAAGCAGCAATCGCTACACGGTTAATTTTTTTTTTTTAGGTTATATTACTGCTATGGAAGAAGAAGAGGGAATGTTACATCTTATTTAGATGAACCATAACATTGGACAACCATTGACTAAAAATACACAAGTGAAATGAAAGTATCAAAAACCTTAAAGCGTAGAATACTATTTTTGGCCTAAACCTGCACATTCCCTGTTGTGTTAAGTAGGAGCAAAAGCCTCCTCTGCAAAACATGACCTGTACTCCAGCGAGCACCATTTCCAGCCAATGCTTTCAAACATCTGAATTTAGTGAGCTGAACTTCACAAGTTGCGGCCTTAAGGAGCCAAAGAAAGGAATCAGTTCAGTAAATACAGAGTTAAAACTGAAAAATTGTTGGCAAGATAACGCCTCTTAACTCATCTACTTGGCAAACATGCTTTTTTTAATGAAGGCGCTCTCTCACTTGCAAGGATACTTGCAAGGAACTTGCCAACTCTTTGTAGGAAGTCTGTTCACTCTTTCATTATCAGAACTTTAGAGAAGTGTTATTTTAAATTTCTGCAACTCTCAGGAGAATTGCAACTGTATTGCTAACTTACACACTTGCAATGAATCTTTCAGGACTGCAGTACTTTGCTGAAGTAGGACCTCTTCATTAACTACTGGCAGCAAAAAGAATCTATACTGACAAATTGCAGCTTGTTTCTTTTAATTAAATATACCTTTTGAAGTAATTAGCCTTGAATGTAGGAAATACTCATTGGTACTCATGTACTAAAACAACTAGCACTAACAGTTCGTATTTCTTCAGCACCTTCCAATTGGAAGTGATTAACTGACTAGTTAATTAAAATAATTAATAATATTTCATATAATCCAAGGGGAGATGGATATGTATATCTTTAATTCTCATTATATATATAAGATTTCATGCTAGTGTTTTCTACTTACATAAAATTTTCATCTGTTTTCTTTTCAGAAAAACATTCCCTTTGTAAAAAACATTTAAATCCCACCCCCAACAAACAACTTCAAACTGAAAACTTTTGGATTTCTGTCATCTTGGTCTGTCTTCTTTAGATACTTCTCTAGCATGCAGGCATTAGCATTTGTAAGAGCATTAAAACCACAAGCTGGCCACCAGCCGCTTCAAAAATCAGTTCAAATCAGAGCTCACAGCTCTGATAGAAACCTATTTTACTCATTCAAATGCAGATGGTGCTATGAAGTTCCATGAGGCTATTAAATCCAGTTGCAAAATGGTCATATTACATCTGCTTCAAGCCAGTCTCCCCTGAAGGACAGTTTTTATAACACCACCACTAGACTTCCAGGCCTTCGCCTGCAAGCTCCTCAGACATCTCACTTAGCTTGGTCTGGAAGTGAGCAAGCCACGCTGCTCAGCGGCACTGGAGTTTTTAGACCACTGTGAGGGTCTGGGTGCTGAGGTAGACCTTCTTCCTTCCCCACTGTGCTGTGACAGTGAACAATGACCCAGTGAGTCCCCTGACCAGGACTCGTATGACAGTGAAGCACAGGACTGACCCAGGTGAAAGCAGAGATTCAAGCTCTGGCCAGGAGGTCACCCTCAAGCTGAGCCGGGGACATTTGACCGAACGTACTGCCAGCTGCTGGAGGGAGATGTCTGTTCAGAGGCAGTTGGAGGGTTAAAGGCAATAAATAAATAACTTTGAATTACCTTTGCAGTATGGATATGTGAATTATGGTAGACAATAAGAAGTATCCTAAGTAACAGAACTGGCTACAGAGCTGCTTTTTTGGATCTGAAGGCCTGTATCGACATGAGCCACAGCCAGCAAGCCTGCGCCTAAATGGAAGCTGAAGGATTAAGAATGTACAAGTTGCCTTTGATTATAACAGAAGTAAGAGAAATGAAACATCATTTTGGTTCAGCAAAGACAGCAGTGTAAATGCCAAAGACGAAGGTATTACAGAAGTACTACAAAACACGAAATATGAATTTTCTTACAGGCAACCAACTCCTCTGGCAACACCCATTCTTAGCTGATAGACTCTGGACATCCTGTGGTGTAGCCTGGCTGCCACCTTCTGCTTATGCCTACAAAAACTCTTTTAGGAATTTTCATGGAAGAAAGCAATTTGAACATTGGATCAAAGTAGAAATTGGTTTCAAGAACACTTCTGGTTTCAAGCTATTTTCATTTATTACTCTTTCATTTTCAGACATCTGTTAGAACTCATGTCTAACACCATCCATGACGGACATCGCTGTTGATGCACAGTACCTTCTGGAGGTACCAGACAAGCCAGAGTTTTTATACAGAACACTGTATTAATTCAGTGGACATTCTCCTTGTCTATGTCTACCTTAAGAGCTTGTACAATTAAAATGGGTTTTCCAATATGATAAATGCTAAAGGTTTCGGAGCAATTCCCTTAACAGACAATAAAGACAATTCTGTGAGGAAATAAAGCAAAATGAAAATAAAAACATTCTTCAGCTAATTAAGAACTTCTTAATTATGCTCATTTTACTTGGAAAAGATAGGTACCAAATAACATTAAGTCCTTACATGAAAGATATGAAGGACAACTAATACACCTTCAATTAAATTTCAAATTACAATAGGCTACTTTATATACCAAGCCTAAATCTACTGAACAATTTAATCCATTAATTTATAAAGTCACTAATGTAATAAAAACAGTGGCTTATACTGTCACAAAATCAAAACTGCCTACACCATTAAACACATATATTTCCAGTCTAACAGAAAATTACACACATCATTGAAACAATAAAAAAAGACAATCAAGAGCACTACAATGTATTTGTCGCGTACTAACCTGACATTTTTAATTTAGCTCATTAATGATTGATTTCTCCACTTAAAGTAGTTATTTCATTGAATTAACACAGAGAATATTGCAGGTGCCAACTCATCATGATTTTTCTCGCAGAATCTCCACTTGGAGCTCATTGCCACACTCGGCTGTGTTGAGAGCTCCAAGTAGAAAACACACTTCTCAAAGGCAGATTTTACAAAATCGCAGCAAGGGAGGAATGCTGCAGTTAGATGTGTAAGCAATAACCTCCCAAGACAGTGGAGAAACGAGAACTGTTGCGAGTGCTTATTGTAGCAATTCTCAAACTTTTGTAGTTTGTTTCAGTGCTTACTCCCCACCCTTTTTCCAGTGGAGGTGCAGAGCTGCGCGTAACCTGGAGACAACCAGGTCACTTCTCATGGCAGAGAACAGCTTCCTGAACCACAGACCAGAAGCACCAGGGACCATGAACCCTACGGTTTACCAAAGTCACTACAGCTCTCTAGGGTTCCTGACTGGTTTTCCAGACTGGAAAATCTTTGGCACAGCAGAACCGACTTCCTCTTAGCTAATAATTCCAGTTAGTTATATCAGCACATGGGTTTACTTGCATTTTTAGAAATCCTGTAACAGCTGTTCTCCAGGGATGAGGCTGGTTAGTGGTGGCATGATTCTGACTGCCAGAGATTAAATGCTTTTTCCCATTGTCATTCTATTCGTTTTGCTGCGGCCAGCCAATGGGCCACGAAGCGACGCTGAAAGCCCCCACAGCTTACAGTGGCTTTTTAGCAGTTAAAATAAATGAGAGAACTTGGGTCTTTTATGAATGAATGGAGTCCAAAGAAAGTTTTGTGGATCCTAATTTGTATAATTATCAGTATAAAAAAACCTCAGCCATCCCCCTCTGAGCCTTGATAGTCCAAGTGAGTTAGCAGGAAATTACAAGCCTTGTTGGAGAAGAGGGTTAGATTTTTATGTGAAGGTTTCTGAGTAGGTTGCTGCTAAGGGACGCAATAAAAGCTAAAACCTTGGGCTCAAGATTGGAAACAATTTTGAAGAAAGTGGTGCTTGCATGGTTGCTGGGAGCTGAAAAACGATGATGCTGGAAAAGCACTCTGGATATTTGCTGACAAAGGGAACTCTTGCTGATAAATCTGATTTATTATTACTTGGAGTGAGTTCTGCCTGAATTCTTTCACGTCAACGGGCAGCAAAAGATTCTCCACCAGCTAAAAAGGGTTGGCATCCAAGCTAACTGCCAAGAGCAGAGAGCAGGCAAAGCTTCCAGCCCAACCACCTCTGCCTATTAGTCCTGAGAGCAGGCAGGCAGCCGGAACTGTGTGTTCAGCCCTATCTCTAATAACAGAGGGCTTTAGCAGGAACTGAAGAAGTCTGCAACATGATGGACAAAAGCATCTCGAAACTGGGACCACTCAATCATTAGATCAAACTCTTACTCCGAGGCCTGGAGGCTCATTCTAGCAGCTAACACTTTAAAGCTAAAGCCTTTGCGAATTAACCTTTTCACACATATGGCAGAAACTACTGGACTGTGTGAGCTTCATTTCTCTGATTATCTGCTGGAGAGTCTAAGAAAATGTATTTTGTAATGGTCTGAGCAATACTAGCATTTTTATCAAGGAAAAATACCAAACAGGCATGAACTGAGACTTTGTCAGACAAAGATAATACCTACTTCACACTTTCACAAGTCAAATGTAAATTAATGCACTTAAGATCTGACTATGCACAGCTTCAAATCACATGAGTATGTGCACACGTGTGCATGTACATGCATGTACACACAGCACATAGGACAGGATCCTTTTGTAGACAGAGATACTATTTTTCAAGCCTGAGAGGTAAATAAAAGCATTATCAAATCCTTTTTCCGCAGAATGACCATCACTAACATAATGCTTACAACAGCTAGAAGGAATATTAGAAAGAGACTACGCTGCCCCTTCTGCTACTTTCTTTACAGGAAGAAATAAAGCCTGCTGTACTTTGCTGCAAAACCTAAATTCTTTCTCCACCAAGTACATATTGATTTTTTGGAAGTCTGACTATCAGCAGGTGAAAAAGCCCCATACAGTGGATGATTTACCCTCTCAAGGATGCATCTGTTATCCAAAAGAATTATATTGATTATTCCGTATCATCACCTGTAGTTCCAAAATTTATGATAAGGGTAGCAGAGAATTACAGTACTGTTTTAAAGAAATGGATTAAGCAAATATTTGTACTACTTATTTGAATGCCCACTCTTGAAGTGTTGTGCATTCTAACGCTGCTACCCACAAGCAGCTGACCTTTCAATTTGCTTTCTCAGTCCCTAAAAAGAGAGCAGACAGTATACATTGCCCATTGCCCAGTTATTAACCCAGAAATACTTTCTTAGTTCCATTAAATAATTAGTTATTTTACATAATAAGTCCCATGGTTAAAACTGTAAACTGATTCTAGAGAATTTTCTATATGGCGTAGCAGGCAAGCAGAAAATGCTACAAGTCTAGTGTAATGCTTTGTGCCAGCAGGAGCTACTTACTATTTTGTGGAAGGAAATTTCTAATTTGTGATTTTTTTGTTCAAAACAAATGACAAAGCTAGACACATTCTGTAGGGTTTGCCTATATGTAGTGAAAGTCTCACTGTATCACAGTACCAGCAAGACAGAGGTCCTGTAATTTTCAGGAATTTTAAGTTCTACATGGGGTCCAATTCTCATAATTTCCACTGGGGTTTGGTTTTTGTTTTTTTTTTTTTTTAAATTTTAGGCTGATTAATGTAATAACAATAACTGATTCAGATAATGATTTTAAACAATCATTAGGAGATACGCAACAGATCCCAGTTCTCAGTTTCCACTTCCAATATTTAAGAAGCTTTATTTAGAGAACGAAATAAACTTGAACCAAACTGACAGAAGCTCCATGAATTTCAAATCTTACTGTACAGCACAATGTAGCAGGAATGAAATTACTTTCTGCTGACTGTATCATTAGCTCTCATTAAGCAGTTCTATCACACATAAATGGAAAAAACTTCTTTAATCCTTACTAAATAAGACAAAGACATTTAGTAAATTATTTTAAGTTTAGATCTTCTTATCAGAAGTCTTCATGTTAAAGGCATACAGAGCTTTGATATTAAAGAACCTGTCTGTGCAAGAAAACTTACATATTAAAGTAGATTTTCTTTTCCCCAGAACTCAACATCACCAGAAATCTTTTAGGAAAATAAATTCCCAGATGTCTAATAAAATATAAAAGCAACTGTGTCTTTAAAGTGATTCTGACCTAATGTTATAGAACTCAACCAGACAGCTATTATCTGACATATTCACTCCAATACCGGTTCCACATCTCTGACTGTGCACTGGGTTGGCTTTAGACTGCAAGCAACACCGGGTTTTCCATGGGTTTTTTTCCAGATTAATACTATTTGGGTTTTTTCCTCAGCTGAGCAAGCTATTTCACACTAACACCATGAACTCCGTTACAGCGGAAGCACTTCCAGCCCACGGTAAATTTTTTTTTCAATATTTTTTTTCAGTTCTAGCAGCTGGAGTGGCTCAGCAGAGTACAACAGCCACTACAGCCAGCACAAGAAAGGGAGCAGGCCTGTGGACTGGGAGCAGAAATGCTCCTTTCAGCAGTAGTGAACAATACAACTGGCTCAGCCACAACTCACAATTTTATCCAAGGATAAAATATCACAAGTCAGCTTTGTCAGAACTCACTGGAGCCATGTACATTTACACTGGTTGAGGATTTATCTTCATAAATTCATACTTCTAAGAGCGTAAAAAACTCAAGGACATATGCTATGACAGGGAGCGGTGCCTCTTTTATTCCTCAAAAAAGTCATGGCCCTTTGGTCAAGAACAGCTTTTGCCAACAGCTACACACACAGCTCAATAATCAAACGATTCTGAAAAGGCTGTCAAAAAAGAACTCTCCTGCACAGAATTCTGGTAAAGATCTGATTTTTACACAGCTATGGTATTTTCCTTTTACCCGAAGCTTGCTACTTCGCCTTTATGAGAAGCAAGGGAATGCTGTTGATGCTATAGTAAACATAACTAGCATTTAAAATGCAAGGAAACACACGGTCTCTTCTGGTCTTAAAAGTGTGTAACAGCGGTTTATATGCCAGCTGAAAACCTGGCTTTGAATTGTTCGGGTCACCGATTCTGTAAGGGTAATTTATTTTCAATATACATACGTGTTCTTAAGTCATTCTATTCCATTGAACCCTACACTGACTTGGAGGAACTCACTCACTGAGACACTAACCCGGCCAGTTATGTACGGCCCCCAGTGACAAACAGGGCAGCAGAGGATACAAATACAGCCTGACACTACACTTAAGCTTCCACCGAGAAAGTACACCCATTCCCCTCCCTCCTTTGCTATTCTGCCTTCCTTTCTTTTGCTCCTTGACCCTACGCTATATGATCCCATCCTGCTCCTCACAGCCCACATCCTTCCCCTTGCACCAGCTTTGGAGTTTGCCAGATCCCTCACTAAGTTGGTTCAATTTGCTAAGCCTGCAGGAAAAAAAAGTCCCAGGAACATTTCTTCCCATCCCATAAGTTTAGCTTCCTGCCAGCTTCGTGAGTTGAACAGGCTCAAAGCGGTGTGCCAAGTGGCAAAGCTCATGCAACAGAAGTGCCCAGAACACTTAATTGAGGGGGGAGTGCGTGTGCGGAGAAAGAAAGAATGCAGTTCTGGGAATGCTCCCTTTGGCAAAAGTGAGGTATAAATGGGCTTGGAGCTACAGTCAATCCACACTTTGAGGCAAGCAGAGATTTGCCATTTTGTTTGGATCAGTCTACAGCGGAGCCAGGCATTAATAATTTGGCCTTGGCAGCTAAGTTTTACGTTTTAGCCATAGAAAGTCTTCTCTGCCTAGCAATCGAGTGTGCCACACTACCCATTTACCACGTAATCAAAAGACAAGGACACATATGTCCATCATGAACAATGAGTGCTTCTTGCACTTTCAGCACAGGGTTTTCTTCAAATAAAAGGCACTAAATGGCATTCATCAGACTTAAGGCCAGTGTAATGACTCCAGTAAATATTAGGAAGGTGATTAAAAAAAAAGAAGCACAAGTTTTATTGGTTTCAATACAATATGTTAAAAAATTGCTCCTCAAGGATGCATAGAAGGAATACCACCTAAAATAATGCTGTTAAAAATGAGAAAGCGTAGTGAACAACGTATTTCACATTTCTCAGTAGTTACAAGCAGGCAGGCTCGGTGCAAGGCTTTTTATAACCTTACACAAATACAAAAGCAGTCTGACTTTGCTGCCCCTTGTATTCTGTATCCTGTATTCTGCCTCAGCTGCACATTTGTCTCCCTCCATTCCCAGGACCTCCTACATGGACAAGCTGATTGAATAGCTCCCTGCAGCTCTGACCTACTGCTTTGGAATGAACAACTGGATGTAACGTGGCAAGATGCTATTGCTGAAGACTCTTTGCAGCCTTAAAGGCTACAAGGGTCTATCCTCAGTGCAGTCTAGATCTTAACCCCATGATGTACGCAAAGTCATGGGCTCAGACAGTGTTCTTCAGGGAAATTCCACCGACACCACTGGAGTTGCCCAACACATCCTGAGCCAGGGTGCTGACAGACCATATTCCCACATCGCCTCAAGAACCTCATCAGTTTTTGACAAGTGAAAATTTCAAATTCTTTTCCAGAGCCTTTTTTCTGTTTCTCTTAATTGTTTTTTATATTTCTAGTTATCTGCTATAACCGTCTTGATTGGCCATAGGCTTAGAATAATAGAATCATAGATTGATTAGAGTTGGAAAGGAACTTAAAGATCATCTAGTTCCAACCCCCTGCCATGGGCAGGGACACCTTCCCTAGGTGTGACTAGGGAACTCAAAGCCCCAGCTCTTTAATTCTTTCTGTCTATCTACCATTTGCTTGCAAATCAATAGAAGGGGAAGCTAAAATGACTAAGTATTCAACTCCTTATGTCTAGGTGTTGGGTTTTTTT
>RSEF01000004.1:60018676-60040970 GCA_003993805.1 Himantopus leucocephalus | reverse complement strand
GGAGGACAGGCAGCACCGCGTAAGCCAGCTGACAGTGTTCCCTACTGTTCTCCAAAGGCTGCAACAAGGGTAATAACGAGATGTAGAAAGGTTCAATGCCACTGAAAACTTCTCTTTATACACTCTAAACAGTGTGAGTGGACCAAAGAAATGAGGTTTTAACATTAATGACATATTCTTTATTNATTCCAGTTTCTATGCTACACCAAACAGACCAAACCTAGTATTATCCATACGTCAGTAGCAACTTATATTTTCATATACGTTATAAAGAGGAGCAAATTAATTCTCATAAGATATAACAAATATAGCTGAAAAACAAGCATTGCATTCTGTGGGGAAAATTATCTACACACACCCCCCCCCCTTTTGGCTCTGTTTTTCATCTGGATTAGGCTGAAGCCAAGCCATTTCCAAGTGCATGAGATACCAGCCCAGCACGCAACCCAGTCAGAATGTGCAACCAAAACACCTTGAAATTACCAATTCATTAAAACAATCACAAGGGAGGGGACAGAAAAATCTAAAATAGAAAAATTCCAAAAGAAAATCAATATATGCAGTTCATAGGAAGAACTATCAGGATACTTATTCCCAGTGTTGGCACCTGGATGTGTTATCCTGCCCTAATTATGTTAGGTATCCTCTGTGTGAGCTGAGTGCCCTAACATGCTTTTATAGATTTCTCCACATTTTGTCCTGGAGCTAATTGTTGAAGGCAGTAAGTCTCTGCAAAAAGACTTGCTGAATTATTGAGGCTATGCTGCTGGGGAAAACAACACACTGATCAGTTGTTTATTTCATCTGGTGTAAGAAACAGCACCAAGTACATCCAGGTGAAGCGAGCACTTTTAAAAATCATGTTACTTACTCCTTTTTTATCTCCCCAGTGGAACAACTTGCTAACAAGGCTTAATGAAAAGCAGCAGAACANTCAAGTACATCCAGGTGAAGTGAGCACTTTTAAAAAATCATGTTACTTACTCCTTTTTTATCTCCCCGGTGGAACAACTTGCTAACAAGGCTTAATGAAAAGCAGCAGAACACAACCCTAAATGATGAAGTCCAGAAGCTGCTGCCATTGAAAGTTCTGTGTATGAACTTTGGTAGATTAAAATGAACATTTTAATATGAAAACAGAGTTGCAATACTTCTCATTGTTTCTGGTAAACCATTATCATTGATGCACACAGAAAAAAAACCCATGTCTCTACTTCAGCGTTAATAGACATTATATGAGACTCCTCTAACCGACTGATCTTTTACAAATTTAAGTTAAGGGCACAAGAAAGTTATTTTACTGGTATCATAATTAAAGAGTTGACTTTGTCTACTGTAGCACCAATACAACCTTTTATGGTACTTGTGGGATGATAATTTCCACAGCGGTAGTTCTATCAATGCTCTTAGCAACCTTTCCAGTCCCTTGAGAGCACTTTCACACTCTGAATGTGTTGGCAAAGAGCTGGAGTTGTTGTAGCAGGTGAAAGCACAGACAACAAACCTGCTGGACAAATGTCCTTACTGATGCAGTACCAATCAGGAATACTATAAAAATACCTTTCTGCTATAAATATTTCTTCCAACATCCTAGGAACAGAGCCTCAAAAACACCTGAAGGTGACCAAGTGTGGTAAAACTGCATTTAATACTACCAGCTTCTTGTACTAGAATGCTTCAAATTAAAGGACAATGAAGTATCTTTTAAAATTTTGTAATACGGGATCATAATGCCTTAGATTCACATATAACATGTTACTGAAGTTAATGCAAGAGCTTAGAAACGTAATCTAATAAAGAAATACACACCTGTGGTATTAAAGACAGAATTCACCTCGTTTAACATTGGCTGGCTATAAAGCGTGTATCTGAGCGGAGAGACACAGAGAGGCACTGGCATTTCTTGAGCATGATTCCGCTTTACAGACTGAGACCTCTCTTTAGGATGCTATTAATTACAGGCTAAAAATGCTTATTTTTCTCCACTTACTATAAAGTGAATGCAGACGACAAGCTCAGATACAGATACAACGCATGCCTACATTTGGGCAGTCAAATCCTATGTTATTGTTGCAAATAGCTTTCCAAAGAGGCTGTATAATCAAGATTTTTTGCTTTCGCATTTATATCACTTTGAGACGCCATGGTTTGCTTTGATATAAAATCAGAACTGGCTGTTGCAGGGAAAGCTTTCATATATTCAAAGTAAAATAAGGAATTTTAATTATAAAAAAAAATTGTTAGCATGGGTTTGGATTAAAAACAGGTTGAAGGCCGTAAACGAAAACCATGGCTGAACACCAGGTGGGGAAGAAGACAGGACACGGTATTTGGAACTGCCAACATACCTAGTTATGACTAATTTTGCCACTAGGTAGCTGGAAATAAGAAGCAATACCATTTCAACAAATTTGCTCATAATATTAAGTTTCAATGAAACTGAAATACTAATGTGGATTAAAAAACCTTTACTAGAGGAGAAAAAAACCAGGCAAGAGTTCCCCCAGGAAAAGAAGATTCAGACTGGAATAAATGCAAGCTAGCAGCTGGGGAATGAAAAACCCCAGTAAGGACATTCGAGAGAGGGGAAAATTTGAAAATCAGTAATTTTGAAATAAACCTAGGGGTGATAGTGGAAAGCTAATTAGACCTCTATTCACAACGCAATCTGTAAGTCTGAAAGGTTAATGTAATTTTGTGTTGCACATACATACACATTATATAAACCACAAAGAACTAATAGTCTCCTCTCCACAGCCTGACTACACCTGACATATTTGCCCTGGGTTCTAAGAAACTAGTTATTATGATTTGGAAGAGTAACTTATGCCACTTAATCTCAGTATTTTTGAACCACTAGGTTCAGATGACATTTCTCAAACAATTTTATGAGGATTTTGTCAACTTTAATAAGCTGTACACCAGATAAAACAGAATGACTGTATGATCCATAATGACTAACCATGTTTTCCATCTGATTTTAGTCTGTTTTGAAAGTTTCAGGCCTAATTCAAACTCTTAATTAACATTTCTATAAGGCAAAAAATCTAGACACTACATAGTCTCACCTTCTGAGGACACCGGCTAGGTACTGGTCAAATGCAAAATCCACCACCTCGCCATACAGCCAGTCTGCCCTTTCCTCCACACATCCAGGAAACTGGGGACTTGTAGGCTCTGATGTTACAAACTTCAAAGGTATTTTTAAAGCACGCTGACATTCAATGTATTAACATACAGGTTAAGCAGAGTTGACAAGAAGGAAGCTGACAGTATGGAATTTTTTTTACCTTGAAAATTACAGTTGTAAATGAAGATTATTTACAAATAAAGCAATCACCCACTCAAACAGGATGCAAATGGCCACCTTTCTCACAGAAATACTCTCTCTTGTCAATGTCATTGCTAACATTACCATCGTATTTTTGCTGAGAAGTGAGGATCAAGAATGCAATAGATCAGCAATGGTAGAAAAGGCAGCTGAGGGAAAATATTTTCTGTTGTTTTAGAATTCTGTTAAAATTCTTTCAGGTTTCAGACTTTCAAAGTGCAACACAACAAAAAAGATTATTGTTAATCACATAGAAAAGCCTTTTCTTTACATTGATGACTGTGGCAACTTTTTCTATTCTTAATAATAGACACAAACAAGCAAAAATCTCTGCTGAAGCTGCGGAGCACTTACTTGAGACCACACCCGGGACACAGAAATCAGTTGACCTTTGTTATTTATTTCTTCACACAGGTTTTCAGCATCAACTTTCTTTTTTTCCCCAGTTTGTTTCAAGAAATACAGGGCCAAATGGCTGACTGTATTATTATAATTTCCTCATTGCTTTACCTCTGCTAGCAATCCAGCCACTGTAGTCAGTACTTCAAGCCCTTATTCATATCTGTGAGAATGTCTGAAATTACTATTATCCTTTGGGAACTAAATAGTAAAATTTGAAATTGTCTTTCAAAATAATTTGAAGTGAGACTTGATAAGTTCATAAGCTCAGGGTGCTTGTTTGTCAGACTCTGAATCCCTGGGGACAGGCTTGCTGTAAATTTCAACATGTCATTGATTTTCTCTGTACAGAAACGAAGCTTCTGTTTGGATTCTGCAGCCTGCTACCCACACACATTTGAAAAGTAGATGATTGTAATTTTCTAGCTTAAGAGCAGTTCTATAAATACAACCCAACATTCAGTTTTACAGAGGAAAATGTGTCTGGAAGAACTATGTGTGCGAAGCGTTCTGCTACTGTGAGTAAGTCTTGCTGAGAAAGTGGCACCAAAACTTAAATTTTCTGTAGCTTGCCAATGTGTCATCAGAAGCCATTTCAGCAAGTGACTGTTCCATGGAAAATGAATGTGCCACACAATCAAGCTCAAAAGAATTTGTCAAATCAGCAGTTGATTTGCTAGATAAGCCAACGTCGATGTAAAGAAAAACAAACATTTTTTTCATCCCTGCTACTTTTAATGAAGTAGGATATCACACCGCACCATAAGAGAGAGAGAAAGCAGTAAATGCTCTCAGCTACGTGACTCCAGCAGCACCGTACTCACCACAATACCGGCTACCTTCTGGCCAGCACAAACCACCTCCTGTGCCATCAGCTAACAGACACATCTTCACTTCCCGCAGAGCTGCACAGCTCCAGTTCATAAATATTTTTCCAATATTCCTCCACTGAATACAACCTACCAACTAAAATCTCAACTGCTTTTTAAAAATGTTAAATGCTATCAGTGATACTAAAAAATACACTGCTGCTGCAAAAAAACCCCAAAACTACTTCCTTAACCAGGAAATACTATCTCTAATGAGCATGTTGTTCTTAACACTGTATTTATTTGAGGAAACTGAGCTGGCTAATTGCACAAAATGTAAGGCGTGATATTTAGTAAAGAAGATTGTGTAACATAAGTGAAGTGAATCCCCTTAATTGAATGTTTACTTTCCTTCTTTCACATTTTGAGGAGAAGAATCAGTAGAGGTTTTTTTTCTCTTGTTACTTTTCTGCCTTTAAAAAACTCTAGCAGAAGCTGAAAAGATATTTCCTTCAGTATTCAGAAGATGTATTTTATCAGCAAACTTCAGATCCTGGATATTTCAAAGTATTTTCTCCATAGAATTCCACAGCCAGGGCTCCTGTTCATCCCATCATTTTTTTGAAAGACTCTCCTCGTTCAAAATTGCTAAAATCTTTCAATTTAACATCTTAATACCATGAACTGATTCAGATGAAAATGAAGTGATGAAATAGAACTGCAGAAAGCAGCACCTATACTGGTATTGCTGCTGATGAATACCAGCTACGAGGTGTTTCTCTAGGCGTTTCTAGGGCGTTACCTTGGGTGTCAAGTTTTTCTGGGGGAGAAGGCAAAAAAAATCCCAAAGTCTTTCCAGCCCAACTAACTGACCTTACAGATTACACTGCATTAGTCATACAATTTGTATAAGCATGTTTGAAAAACAGAAAAATGTTTTACAGAATACTAAGGCTTTCTGTTGGTTTCAAGCATGTCAGTTCATTTTATCCAGTTAAAAGAAACACACTTGATCGAGAGACATTTTGTTCTTGCTTCCTGAAAGGAGTTGAAATGAGGAAGCAATCCAAACCAGGCAATACTTTGAATCCTAATGGAAGTAAGAGCAGAATGCCAAGTGTCGGGAGAGGGAGGAGCAGGCAGGGCTGACATGTTTGAGTGCAAGCAGGTAACTCTGCACAAGAGCACGCATCTTTTTGACACACACTGTAAGTGAAGTGCAACCCTGTGGAAAAGGGTAGAACAAAAGCCATGCATGTTATATTATCGCAAAAGCCATTTCACAAGATAAATTATACCATTTGCAAATTTAAAAAAGAAAAAAGATAGTGGTAATTTGGACTCCCAGTGTAAAACTTAATTGGTCTGCATTTAAAAAGCTCTGGTTTTCTCAATCAGAAGACACACCCAAAGGTAGATGTATTCCTTTGGTCTGCTAAAGGCTTGTTTTCACATAAGGTGCTGCAAGCCTTTCTGTGATATATTAGTTTTAGTTCTTTGTTAGTATAATCATTTCCATATGCAGAATATGGAAAGTTAAGCGGCACAAGTCCGTGAGCACTGCGCAGCCCACTGAATGCTGATTACCTTTGCTGCCCAGAGATAGCCAAACTGAGCCTAATCAGTATGCAAGTGTCAATCAGGCATGCACACCTCCTCAGTCACTGAATCAGAGACACGTCTGCATCTGCCAACACCGCTGGGTACCACCTGAGCTGCAAAGGACTCAACAGTTGATACCGTGAAGTCCCTAACGGTTCTCAAATATTCTGGAAGAGAAATCTTGTCAAGCCAATTATCAGCTGAGATGTCTTCAGATTGTTTTTGGCATCAGTTTATTAAATGAGTGAGTTTGGTGTTCATCTCCAGCAGGATGTTTCTAAGCAAAATTTTGTGTCTAACTGAAAGCAGATGCTTCATAGCACTATTTCAGGAGAAACCTCTCTTTTTGTTTTTATTTTATGGAAGGAATTTTGTGTTTGTTGACTGGAACTCAGTTTCCTACAAGAGATGTAGGAAAATTAAACCATGCAGATTTGCTAATTCAAGAAGTGACTTCCTACTTAGCATATTCTATCCCTGACATTGCGGAGTAGGCCTTGCAGGAGATCTGGGGAGCAGGCTGCTGTTGTGGGCTCCCTTTCTGGCCTGGTCCTGTGCAGCACTTTTGAGTTACCAGAAAGTCCCACAGCTAACCAGCAATCAATAAAACACACCACCCCATTTTTTCCACTATCTGAGCCCTGCACTGAGTCCCTCGTGTTCAGGACAGTAGTGGGCCAAGCTTTCACCAATGTGGAAACAACTTGGACAAAAGCTCAGCTAAACAGGTTAAGTCTACCTGAGAGTCATTTTTCCTTACTCAGATTGGTGACTCCCATCGTCTTGACACTACATGGATGCTTTTGCACCTGTTCCTTTTGGCATTTCTACACATTTTGTTCACATACGCACACTCACAATACACACAGCACAGTGGAAGTGGAGGCAAGGTTGCTCCATTTGCTCTGATAGAAAAAACCCTCATCCCAAAATAAAAACATGTGACAGCCTGAGAATTCTCCAGCCTAACTAATAAATCCTTTCAATTTATTAGCTTGCATTAGCATTGAAAAGTCAGCGTTAAGGCTTCAAACCATAGGCTTTTCGCATTAACATCTGTTGACAGTGTAAGGCAAAAATACCTTCTGTCTGCCCTTTGTTCCTATGGACGGAATCCAGACAGCTCTCTTTTTCCCTGCTGCCTTACATTTGCCCTCATTATTTGCCCTAGGTTCTTCTTTCTCTGTCTCTCTCTCTTAGAGTAGCCATACCTCCTCTCCCACTGAAAAGTGATGTATTTTCCCTCTTTGGATTCTCTCACTGGCTCGAGGTATAACTGGATGTCATATGCATCAGCACAAGTCCAGGCAACTGTTCACATCTATGCCACTTTCTGCCAGTTCAAGGGATATCATTATGCTTCTGTTCACCATCAAATAGAAAAGGGTAACTAAGATGCTGATGCACCTTTTTTCACTGCAGTTTAGAGAATTAACTGTTCCTCCAACCTTACCTCTTCTTACGACTTACCCCTTCTGTCACTTGCCTTGCTGCAAAACAGAAGCTATGGTCTGTAGCAGGAAGTTATGCATTCCCAGGAAACTTTTCAGCTACTGAGGCCAATTAGCACGGAAGAGTTTGTGTTCATTTGGTTAAATACTTCGTTGTACCAACAAGTGGGAAGCTACATCCAGAGAGGCAAAAGTCACTGATGCATGCCCAAACCATGCTTGGAAATTGTCTGGGAGGGTGTTACTCAGCCCAGGTCTAAACCAGGCTTAGAGGGTTTTTTTTTGTCAATCTAACAGCAGAGGTGAATAAGACACAGTCTTTAAGAATATTTCCTGTCACTGTTTAAACCATTAGCATAACTAGAAAAGTCCAGCAAACCAAACACATTCAGGGAAACAACAGCAACTCAGTCACTTAAATCTTTCTTCTTCACAGCAGGCCACAAGACATAGAACCCAAATATGGGCCCCAATTCCACTCTTTTAGCATCCAAAGGTAAACTTCGAATGACTGTAACTAAAGTCTAGGTCAGGCACCTCTCCTCGTCCCAACTCCTAAGTCTTTTTCCATCTCTTCTCAGTCTTCATTCTTCACTAGCACCCTGACTCACAAAGCTGTGCTGCACAACACTGCCTTCAGTTTGTACATCCTTTCCACCTAAGCCTAAACATTTCTTATGTATTTCAAAGTAGCTTTCTCCTGCCTCATCTCTCAGAGGAAAAACTGAAGTATCTTCTTCTCCTCTCCCATTCATAGTTTCCTTCCTACATTTTTTTCTCCATTGCTTCTCCAACCTGACCATACCCCACCCTCAAACGTATCAGGTGAGATGCATATAGACCCCACTTCAGGGTCAGCGTTGGATTTTGCACCTCATCATAACTGCAAAGGGTTGCTTAGTAAATATACACAAACTTACACATCCTAGGTGGTCTTCTAGCTAAGAGGGCTTGTCCTGAAACAACACATTAGGAACTGGATATACAAAGGACTATTCACTAAGGGAACTTGGGAGAAACTTCTCTGAGTACAGCATAAAACCAGCAAGTGGAACTGACTGACAAATGCAGCAAGAGGAGTTCAACCTCTGAGTGATTTTAGAAACGAGTGACGTAAAAAGGATGAAGTAATTACATAAATGAGAAGAGGGGAGTACAAATAAGAGAATGACAAATGGACACACAGAACATATAAGGGCTGTGCTATCCTTCAGCTTCCAAGATGTTCCGCATAATCATTTACTATTAGCTCTAATTGACTTCAGTGCAACAAAAGCACAATGAGACTTTTCCAGACAAGTAAAACACACATGCACTGCTGGGTATCAGCACAAAAGAAGTGTAATTACTTCAGGAAAGTTATGGCTTGGCAGCTGATGAAAAGGAAGAAAAGAGGAAAGAGTTATTCTGTGCATACTTTTCTTAAGACTCTATAGTGCAAATACCTTACACAAACAATGCCACCTACCTTAAGTGACCACCCTAGGGATAAGGTAATTTAGTTACCTTATAGAGATTGGTGCTTAATTGAAGGTCAAACTAAATTGTACTTGGAAACCTTAGCAATATTTTCAAGCTTGTTCCTGTGCCAGAAAGTTGCTATTGGATGTGGCTCCCATTGTGGACTTTACTACTTTCCATAATAATCACCTGCTGCTGACCATTTAATCATCACATTTCTCAGCCAAATTCTACATTAATTGACAGACCTTCTTACACTGTGATATTTTAATAAAACAACTCATATCAGATTTTTATTATTAGCCTAGCAATATAATAGACTATGAGAATAGGGAAAGAAAAGCTATACTTCTTGAAAAACAGAGCTTGGTATGTGTTTGCTCATAATATGTACATCAACCACTGTACCATATGAGCACTTATTGCCACAGTAATTCTCGTATTAAATTATGTCAGTTTTGCTGACATGTAAGTATGATCTACCTTTCACGTTACATTTGGCTAAATATTGAACAGGGAAATAACATTCTTTGCACTATAGCCTAAAGATACATATGTCACTACAATAACAAAAGCCTGAAAAATTAATCCTGCAAATAAACCTTGTATCGTCATGAACTCTGTATGTTCTGAAATATGAACGGTAAGTATTGATGTTAAAGGTAGGAAAAGTAGTAAAGAAGTTTATCAATAACATCCAAGAATGTTAATTACAAATCAGTGAAGCTTATAAACATGTTCATTTTCCGAGTCAAACCCAAATACCTGTGGCAATTTTAGAGGCCCTAGCATATATTTTGGAATCACAGCATTTTAACATTTAAAAAGAAACCTTTATTTATCCTTTCTATTTTTCTACTCCACTTTTACATTTTAACTCCCAACACTTTGAACAGGATATCGATGCATACAAGTCTAGGCCTGTACTTAAATAATTCTAAGCATATAAATAGATTCATTCTCCTAAAGAAGAAAACTGTGACAATAGCAACATTTTAAAGTTGAATCATAAATACTTACTGACAGTTAAGAATACCTCACTGGCTCCGTGTTAAGTTTTAAACAGTGCACAAGTGCCCTTTATGTGAACTCGGTTGGAAGTCTCAGAGGATATAATCTATAGTACAAAGTTGCAATTGAATTTTGAGCAGCAGNGTGTTAAGTTTTAAACAGTGCACAAGTGCCCTTTATGTGAACTTGGTTGGAAGTCTCAGAGGATATATATAATCTATAGTACAAAGTTGCAATTGAATTTTGAGCAGCAGAACAAGTAACTGGATAACAAAATTTGATCACAAAGAACTCCCTGAAAGACAAAACTTTCTGTCTCCAGTATTCCTTTATTAAATGCTTTTGGCCGTTCCTTCCTCAGCCCTGCACGTACCCTGTCAAGTCGCTGACCGCAGTATGGCCGCTGCAGCCATGTATGGCATGTCTTGGCAGGGTACATGAGGAATACGGTAGTTTAGTGTTCTTCCAAATCAGAAGATGAACTTCCTGCAGCTAGAAAGGGACAAACAAAGGCTTGTATGCACTCTCCTATCCTAACAGCACAGGGCAGCACAGCTGGGCTGCAAGCATCTCATACTATGTCACTTCCTTGCGTTGAATAGAACCTGCTGTTACATCGAGTAATATCCAGGCTCTTTGAACACTAAACAGGATAGAAGACAGACCAAAGGGACTCGCAAATGCCAGTTTTACATTGCTTTTGTATTACTTCTGACTTGAATTCTCTGTGTTTTGGAAATGCCCGATGTCATCGTGCCACTGTGCCTCAGCAGAGAAAAAGCATAGGGCAGCCTGAGGCACATAACATACTGATCTCAGTGTCACAGTTAAACAGATAGCTACAGAATGCAGTCCTTAGCAATAAAAATCAATACAGTTTGACTGCACCAGCATCCAGGTTAATGAATATTTATAATTCCCTACTGATGCTTCTAATTTTAGCCTTTTTTAAACAAACAGGAAATCTGCTTGTTTAGGAGTCTCTGGTAATTTAGATACAGTGCTTTTTAAACAGTTATAGAAAAGCTCTGTACCTGTAGTCGCACAGTGTATTCGTGTGTACTTGTCCATCAAACTAGAAAATCATGAGAAATTATTTCAGTTGAGGTCAGTTATAGGAATTTCTTGCTCGTAGGTAGATCGGTATCCGTAACAAAAATCTAACAATTCGAGATATGGCATACTACGGCATCATGAGAGAAAATGAAGTAACGACAAATCGTAAAAAATGCTTTTTGAAATTATTTTGCCTTGTTTAAAATATTATTTCAGGGCTCATTTTGGGGAACATATAGGGGAGAGCTGGCAGATCTTTTATTTATTTCACCTGTCTCTCAAAATAGTAATATAGATTAGAAAAAAATAATAAAAACCAATACACAAAATGGTTTGGTGGCTAGTGCAGCCACGCCAGCAACCTGTGCTGCAGTTCTTTTTGCTGCGCTGCCCCATGGCATACATTTCAACATAGCATTTCTCATCGTTCAAGCAGACGTTACATGATTTCTTAAACAACCTATCAAAATCACTGTCACTAAAAGGTCTTTCTGGAAAGCAACTCAGTTATCCACAGTGCTGAACAATTCCAGTGAGCATCCTGGGGGAGACGGGGGAATCAAAATACCCCGGCCTTCAAAAGACCCAGCCCAGGACCTTCTGCTCCAGCACTTACCGTAATTAATAGAAGCTTTTCTATTGATTTCAGGGAGCTTTTGAGTCACACGCAATTAGTGTAAATCCAGATGTTTTCAATCCCATTGATACGGGAGTGTGGTCATGACTCTGTTCAAACATCCTGTAGACTGACGCTGCCAAGACAGAACCTCACCATGGATTACAGGAGGAGTCAGAAGCAGTTTTGTTTGCACTAGAAATAAACATAATCTTTGCATTGGTTTCCAATACTAAAGTTTTTATTCCCTGAGAAAAACTGTACTACTTTTGAGACACATCAGTACCAATAATCTTCAATTCAACACAGATGTATTTTTTTGGGGTAGTGAAACTTCCTACTGCAGTAGTCCAGTAATCACTACAATACCTTTGAACAATGACATGAGGAAATGCCATAGCCCAAACTAGCTTTTATGCCTTTTCTCTTATGCTTTTGTACCAACAGTTACGAAGCTGCTAGCTGAGACTTTTGTGTAGTCTGCAACATTTGTAAAAAGTTTCACATCATGGTAGATGGGCCTGCTTTCAGCTATTTTCCGTTCGGGCAGGGCTTTCAATTTAACCCAAGACTGAGTTAGTTTGAATGCCATTTCTCGTCTTGGCAGGATCCTCAGTCGCTGATCAGTGCATTATAATGCAAGACAGATTCTAACTGCGATTATATAACCCTGTCCTGCACTTGGGACAAAGATAATAATGAGAACAGAAAACGTATCTACTGTATTCTCCTGACTCTGCCAGTTTTTTCCTAATGGTCAGTTACGCAAGTGTTCCATGGGAATCTTTCATAGTAATTTTGCCACAATGAACATACTCAGCTCAAAAGATTTTTTTTTTCCCCAAGGAATCATAAAAATGAGAGATGACAGAGTTGCTAGGTCACTGTACCCTTTCTTCTACTATATTCTACACTTAAGAGTACGTTCTATATGATTTTATGTGTTACTGATCTGGCTCTGAAAGAATCTCAGTGGTGTAAATCACTGAAATCCCACAGCCAGGAAGTAGACAAGAAATTACTTAATTCAGCTAATGATCTAGTGTATTCTCTTTGATAAAACAAAATATTCACAGGAATATGTAGGCCTGTAATTTTGCATGGCATTCTAAAATCAGAACAAAACAGTATGTAGTTTTTGAACCTCCTTACACCAGTACAATTCACAATTTTCTTGGATTTATCAACAGTCAGCAGTAATGTTATTACAATTTCATTCATATTATTGCTGTTAATATTAATAAAACAGTAACATTAAAATAATACAGGTGCTAAACTAAGAGTAAGCAGGTCAAAAATTCAAATATTTGTGCCAATCACCAAGTAAATTTGAATGATTAAACACATGTGCTGTATTGACTCATCCAAAGGGCATCTTGAGATGAAAAAATCTCTTTCATTACAGTGAGGGAAGGCTTTATCCTGAAATATCCTTAAGAGACGGCAGAATGTGGCCTAAGGCTATTGGGTTATACTGCAGTTTCAGAATGAAGGACCAGGTCAGAGAGCCTCTGTGCCGAACTCAGGGTGTTGGCTCTATGCCATGTACGCATACACTCAGTCCAAGTTGCTCTGCATAATACACATAAACTTAGGAGAATGTAAATTACGGTAACCTGAAGAGACTGTGCTGGAACTGTACGTGCTTTATATAAATAGCAATTCTGGTATGACGCTGGAATATCTGCGGGCAGATTACAGATTACATACACCTACTGTCCCTACACATGCTTAGAGAGTGTGTGAGCCGATCTTTGCTTCCATAGCAGCCATTGGTCTAGAAATACCAGAAAGTTTCAATAAGGTTGTTTGGTGCATTACCAAACTGGAGGAGGGAACAGGTTAGTACACGGAAAAAGAAAACCACGTGCAAGAAAAGTAAGGAATGGAAATATCCTGATATCCTTCTGATGGATATTTCTATTAAATGCTTGAAAAGATCCTGTGACAAAACAAGTTACCAAGACTAATTAAAAATTAAGCCAGAGACTTATTCAAATTTTAAAAACTCACCACTCAGCTTTGTCATTTAGGCAAAGAATATTCTAGTCACTGCTTACAAATTCAAAACAGAATAGCCTCTAGAGTCTCCAGCAGCATGTCCATCAAAAAGTATGTTTGCATCGTATCCTCACAGTTAAATGATGTTCATTTTTTAATGATCCTTAGAGATGTTTCAGAAAAGACTATACCCAAACTGTGAAAATACCTGAAACACCACTAAAAAAGAAAAAGGAACAAAGAGGTAAGGTTATCAAAGGATTACAACAACTTAGTCACACGTACAAAGAGGACTGAAAAACAAGTTGCATTAAATCAGGCACTTGCTGGTCCTACAGTTATAACAGATTTTGCTTGGAGCAGATTTGCCCCTCACTTAGACATTTTTAGTAAAAAGTACTGTACTGCCTATGTTCTTCCAGTGTGACATTGCTGATGGACTAATGTTTCTGTTGTGACAATATCAAACCATCCATTATATTGTAGGCTGTTCCGAGTTATACCCTTTTCAGGTCACAAACAAACTTCTTGCTAAAAAGCTAAAATGCCTCCATAATAGTAAAACTGTGTTTTCTCTATTCACAATTTTCAATTCATAGATCTGTAGAGTCACGTTAACTTTAAAGATAGGATAAATATGTACACGATGCACATGTAAATACAGTGAATGTTTAACCAGTGGAATAACATGCAACAGATTTGCTCAGAGAGACAAGAAAATGGACATATAAGTTCAATAGTTTCAGTCAGAAAAGATCATGGTTTATAAAATGGTTCTTTGGCACTGTCCCCATTCTGATGGTTTTTAGATCTGTTGGTTGTCTTTTTTTTTTTTTTTTTNAAGGAGATCGTAAATGTGAAACGGATCAAGAATCAATAGCAAGGCTTTGCTCTTTGAAAATGCTCCTTTGATTTTTAGTAACAGAAGTTGGTAACTCCACTTCTTGATTTCTAAGTCTTTGTGTAATAGATGGTAGTGTGCCTCCTTGGAGTTGAAACAAGAACTAATTAAGCCTCATACAATGTTGGTGTGATCTGTCAGTCAGCAGTATCCTGCTGGGAAGGTGAAGAACTACATAACTTCTTGAAGCCTCTCCTCCTGGGGACAAACCTAAACCAGCACTTTGCTGCACAGTAAGATTATAACTTTTAGTCTTCCTCTTCAGCTGCAGCACACTCCCGAAGTGCGAGGTTCATGAGACTACCTGTACCTGGCACTCTCTGGGACACAGCCCGTGCTCTGGCTGGAGGTACAGAAGTCCCAAATGTGCAATTGCCACACTGGGAGGAACTGGTGCTTTCTTTGACTCAAAAATCTGTGCAGGAACCAGCTCTAGTCTGGAGCAGGAAAACTGAACCACTGTGTTTGAGAAAGCTAAAGTAAGCGTTCCAGAAGCTGACATTTAATTTTATCAGACCATTTCCAGCACATCAGCTAAGTGCTTCTTGATGTATACTGTTTAAAACAATGCACTTACTTTTACATGATTGATTTTACTAGTATCACACAGACCAAGCAAAGCACATACAAATCCTACTAAATACAGAGAGTAGTGCAAAAAAAAAAAAGAAATGATAAAGGGCTCTAAGGAAGACAATGATGCAAAAAGAATTTTGGTTTAATTGAGAACCTAGTACTTCACACCTGCACATCTGATAATAGGTAAACACCTCAAAGCAGCATTGGCTATTATCTTTTTCCATCAGCATAGCTTTGCAAATCTCAAATGAAATCAAACATTGAAACTGTTAACTCAGTCACAGGAGAAATTCTAAGCTAAAGATTGCTACATTTGTCTGTATTTTTAAACATCTCGGGCCTAATGTGGTACGTGTATTTGCTGATGGTTCTGGAAAAAACAACTGCCAATCGAGCGCTGACTGGAAACTAAATGATACACTGAGAAAGAAGCAATGGAGCTAAGATGAAACACACTACCCATTTGGACATCAGTTGCTTCAGCCATGAGAGAATTAACCACTAAAACAGAAAAACTTGCTTACCTCCTCAGGTGCTGTGAAATTTAATAACTCACATTTGTAAATATTTCTAAGATGCACCAGATAAGAACTGCTACGTACCCAAATCCAAACCAAAACAAAAAAGAAGCAGCATTTTCTTAAATTGGTAGGCACAAAAGCTGAGGTTGCAACACTACTACTTTTAAGAAAGTAACTGCCATTAGTGATATAAGAGCTACTTCACCAAAGAACCTGAAAATCTGGCTTTTTATAATTGTAACTCCATACAAAATTGCATGTTCTAGCTCTGAGGTCCACAAACTACAGCAAGCAAGAGTAATTTAGGTATTTGGTAGCAGTAATTTACTTGCAACTGTGCTAGTCCTGAAGGGCACCAGTCAAAAATCAGACCCTCCAAAGCACTGTGCAAACTACGCGGGAAGAGCTTACAGTCCACTCTGGAAGAAGGCATGCTAATGGAAAGAAAGGGGGAGGGAAGGGACTGATAACAGAAGTGGAGTATGTACATAAGTGCATAGTCTGAAATAATTTAAATGTTTCTTTTCTCAAGTAAAGAACAGAACCTGGGTATGTGATCAATTCAGACAGACTCAATAGTTTATGTCATAGCACAGTGGAACTTTGGTAAAAATCTGGAAAACTGATAGAAAGCCCAATATTTTTTTTTCCCCAGCAGGATATTTATTCATTTTTCTCCCATTTAAAACAATTCCTCTAAATCTCCTTCTGAAACAACTCGAATTCCATGCGATACCCTTAATTTGATATTCAGTGCAAGCAGCTTTACCTTGCTTCTAAATGTTGGTGGGCTGCAGATGTTGTATTGTGAATTGCCACTGTGCTATTACAGCTGTCAGGGGTTAGGCTGGACATTTTGGCAGCTAGTTGGCAACAGCTGGAATTTCTGGCATATTCAGAGAACTTGCTTCGTGAATAAAATGGTACTGACATCTATTGATTCAAGATTTGAAGATATCTCAGAAGATCCATAATCATTCATGGCAATTTCCTAGATAAGCTGTTCCTCTAAATCCCCTCCTTGTCCTTGGTTTCGTCCCTTGTAGTCCACCTATAGTATCAAATATTCAGCTGCCTGGAATTATGCTGGCAGGGTGGGCATCTGCTCAGAGACCTAGAGCTCTGCTGCTCACTGCGTATTCCTCAAAATAGAAAGCATTTTATGTAGAAAGCATCAGGCTGTCACAAGCAGAAGCAACATTTTGGATAATGGGAAAGATCACGCTGTCTCACTGAGGACATTTAGATGCTGGTGTACTTCAGTGGCTTATGGAAAGCTGTCAAGAACGCAACTTAGAGTCACCTAAGTATCTTTTTTAATAAGTTTTTTTTTTTAATTAACTTGTCCTTTAATCCTACTCTGGCATAAGCATTATTTAAGTGTCAATGGGACTCTCTTTGAATTAAAATACTGAGTAAGGATTTGGCCTTGTGGTGGAATCAAAACTGGCAGATTCCTATGCCTGAATGTGGTAATGTTCAAAAGAACCAAATATCTAATCAAGGAAAAGAGCTAGAGGAGATTTGTATGAATTCAAGCAGTCTTGTCCCAAACCCTAAGGTCTTCCACCTCTTTCATTTGACAGTGGTCGGTAACAAAATCAAGAGAAAAATTAAGTAAGAATCATTTGAAATACTGCAATGGAAGTGTGTTGCAAAAACCTCCCAGTAGAGCCCAGGAACAGTAGACATTAAAAGGACTTCCTTTGTGTCACGGCTTGATGAAAACTCAATAAGCAGAGTGCCAAATTAGTAACAGCATCTGCACATCAGATTTTATTGACGTTCACAGAAATCAGTGTACTTCCCTGTACTCCAAGAGACTTTACAAGTATGGATTTTCTTCTGAGTCCCCACAAATATAATTTCTGGTCTCTATCCATAACATTACTATTCTGTTAAAGTAGCAGTAACCTGGAGCTCTGAGAGAGATAATTAGCGTTGTTTTGGTAATTGCAGTATAGGTTAAAATGTCCACAGTTTTACAAAACTAGACTACAATGCCATAATTGCTCAATGACTTGCATTCAAACTTATCCTAGGTTTTCAAGACTCTTATCTGTCACTTCTGGTTATTTTATTCTCATTTTTAGGATTTATCAATAGCTGTTCAAAATGCCTGTGTCCAGAGACCTATATCCAGGCCATTAAGCCACATTCAGAGAGGCCCAGCTGTCTTTACACTGAATAGTGCACCGGGGGGGATCTTCCGCATTGAATCATTTGAATCTTCTTGTTGCATAAACAATTTTTAAGAACTTGTAAATCAGGAAGATGTTGCTGCTGTAATGATTTTTTTAAAAAATGTAACATTATACATGCTGGCATTAGAAATTAGATGTAACAAGTATTCAGGCTAATTTGATTAAGGTCACAATATCCCACTGAACACTGCAATGAGAANAGTTGCTGCTGTAATGATTTTTTTAAAAAATGTAACATTATACACGCTGGCATTAGAAATTAGATGTAACAAGTATTCAGGCTCATTTGATTAAGGTCACAATATCCCACTGAACACTGCAATGAGAAAACAGTGAGGATTCAATGAAGAACAGAGGAATTGCCTCAGTAAGTGTGAAGGTATCTGGTATCTTTAATAGAAAAAGTTGCAGGAAGTGGAACAGGAGGGCATTAGCAAAACCTACAGGGAAAGAGAAAGAGAAAGATACATACAGAAAGAACAGCTTTAGAGAGAATGCTGTTCTGGTGTTCCCAGTTTTACAAGCATCATTCTTTGTGATTCTTTACCAATGCAAGAAAACATTAAGGATGAAGTTCCCTATTCTGAACTTACGAGAAATCTTTGTAGAGGGCAACATTGCAAGCAAGGACAGCATTTCTACCCCAGTGCTCCGGGGCTGGTAATGCAGCCCCAGGGAAGACTTCATGCCTGCAGCTTTTAAAAGTTATTCCTTCTTGTACCTTTCATGTAAACTACTCCCTGAAACTTAATTTCCTGACATAATCTCAAACCCTTTCAAGCACAGATGAGAAGTGCGATCATCTTTTCTTTAACTGTATATATCCATAAAATATCTCACCTCTCCATACCCAATTAAGACCCCATAAAACTGCCACACACACATACAAAAATTACGTTTAAGCTCTGCCCCCAAAGGTCATCAGAATTCCCAAAGGCCATACATATAGAGGAGACACAATTATGAGTTTCATATTTTAGGACAGCTTCTGAAAATAAAAATACTGTCTTAGCCCATAAACGCAAAACTCACTTAAGCAGAAATAAAAGAAAACGTGCTCAGAAGAGAAAGACATGTGGAGAGCTTTACAATACAAAAAGCTGAGACTAGCTGACTGCCATCATGTAATGTCATGATATGTTACCTTTTACATGCATTAGTTTTGCTAACTGGTGCCTAGGGATCTTCATAGTCATTTCAGCACCCCCAAGGTGACATCTACAGGGAATTACGTGTCACATCAGTAACTAAGTGTAAAGGCACTTAAAAACGTATGCAGAATATGTGCTAAAATACTATCACAGAATCCTTTAAATACCTTTAAATTTGGCCCTTGCTGTTCATCCACATAGGCCCATAGTAATTTATATCTTTTAAAATACGCTCTCCACTCCATACACAAGAAAGAAAAGGATTCATCAGCATGGAAATAACATAGTCCTTCATGCATAATTTCCTACTCTATCCTTGCAAAGATTCCGCTCTTGCTGTGGACTATGTAGCTTTTCAAATGTCTGGGTTATAACCTGTTTCTTCAAGACAGTTACTTTTGGGTTTCCCATTGACATATTATGTCAGTTCTAGGACTCTTAACAGCCCTTTTCCAGTTTCTTTGCTACTTTTATTTCCTTTTCTGTCTTTTCTACCTTTCGTTTCCCGTATTGCTGCAATGAGATGACCTACTTGCAGTAGAGAGGGAAAGGAAGTAGCCTTTGGAGACCAGATGTCAGCACATCCGATGAGAGCAATGGGAGGGCTGGTGGAAACAGAATGGACTCCTGCCAACATTCTGGAGAAACTCTTCAACTAATTAAAATCTCTGACTTAACACTGGGCAGTTAGCTTAAAAATATTTAATAGAATTAATATATAATGTCCTAATAGAGTCTCGACATTATTTTTCATCATATTAATACATCATGATTTGTTTTAATAATTGGGGTATAACAAATTGAAGCTACTGAGCTGCATAATGTTTATAAGCAGTATCATTTATGGTCGGTTTTCTCTGGCACGCTTTTCTTAAATCCCATTATCAATTGCTTAATGTTTTGCAGGCTTTAAACAGCTTGGGCGACAGTCCACCGGAAAAACTGGTTTAGAAAATTTAAAAAAAAAAAAAGCTCAGCTTTTTCCAAGAACGAAGAGAAAATACATAAGTTTAACAATTAAAAACAAGCAAACTTACAAGTGCTTAGTTGATGAGCTTTCTAGTGTTCATACTTTTGCAATGTGCACTGGATTACTGATTACTGCCAGATTACTGCCAACGGTGACATTCAGGCATTAAGGAGGTGCTTACTGATGTCCAAAAAATATCTGCCCAATTTTGACCGAACTGCAGTGTCTGAAGCTGCCATTTGCAAATATTCAGTGGAAAATAATTAAAGATGGGCAAGGAAATTCTCAGAGGAGTCTATAATAATACCACCGCTCAGAATGATTTGTGAAGACAAACCCGTTAACATTTGTGAAACACTCAGATGCTACGATAATGAACTCCATGAAAAGCCCATAAGAATTGTAATAAATCTGTAATCAAGTGTGATATTAGGATGTTGTCTAGTAAATAGAACTGTGTACCTGACACTGAACACTAAAAATTATTGAATTGCTACTCAGTCACTGGTAGCTGCCTACTCTGTGGACTGTCTAAAAGGACCATGAAAAGAAAACATGTATATATTGATACAGAGAGATATAACTAAGGGTTTAGTAAGTTTTACACACAGAAGTGCCAGATAAAGTTCAGCAGTTCAAAACTGTGATTCTGTACTTTAACTTTTGAGGGTTTGACTTTGCCAACCTAATCCCTGAGTGTTATTAAACTGTTGTTTATTTTTGTCTATGCGACCAAGCAGTGTCATTCTGTCAGCTGAGCAGGCTAGAACAGTGGCCTGGTAATAAAGCGTGGCAATTGATTCAATACAGTCTATTTTCTTTTTTTCCCCATACAGGTGGAAGCACATAGGAATTAATCTAGTCTAATCTAACAGCCCATGCTCTGAAAGAATCACAATTTATTACAGTGTCATCTTCAAGGAAAAGTTGGATCCACTATTGCATTTTTACAGCTGTAGCTGTGCTCCCTGCATGTTTGTACAGATTTATGAACTTCACATTCTGTTCCCTACCAGATCCTTGACCTATTGTACACTACAGATTTATTTTCCCTGGCAGCAAAAAGGGAATGATTAAACCAGGTGAACTAAGTACATTCATATATTCATGTATAAAAAAATAGCTCAAATACTTTTAGCTTAGATGCCTTGCAATGTTTGTATTCATACCTGTATCTTTGCTGGCTCATTTCATTTTTATTTTGTGCTGAGGGAAAATCATGACAAGTCAAGCCAAACAGAAGATGTTCTATTACAAAGGCTTTTTTTTTCTTGCCCAAGACTGAACTCCTTGAACAGTACAAATGGATATGAGTCAGTATTTCTCTGAACTTGTCTCTTTCTCTATATAAACATCCGCTTGATTTGATTACAAACCTCTAAAGTAGTTTTTTTCAGCTATCAACCAGAAATGCAAACACTAGTGAATAAAACCCATTTCTCTCTGTGGAAGATCATCATAGCACACACAAAAAACCACCTCTTGAGCTCTACCATGCACACCTCAGTAGGTTCTTTAACTGGAAAAAGCAGTGTAAGATTCAGCTACTTCCTGGGAAAGCTGCCAATGGAGTCGAACCACTTGTTCTCTGAGCAGGAAAAGAGAAGGCTGACTCTCAGCATCTTCCATGTAGTGATGGTGACAGAACCTGAGAGATTCAAAGTGGAGAAAGCAAGGCTCTCGGGTACACAGCAGCACTGTAGCTGTTCAAAGAAAGCACTTCATTCCCTCATCCACACAGAAAATTTTGTAGGGTACAGTGTTTATTTTAACCTTAAAACCATTAATTTTAGAGGACTCTGGAAAATTAAGCAATATTTTATCTACTTACCTTTACAGGGGAGCTGGCGGACGTGCTCACCAAGCCACTTTCCACCGTTTATCAGCAGTCCTGGCTAACTGGGCAGGTCCCAGTTGACTGGAGGTTAGTAAATGTGATACCCATCTACAAGAAGGCCCAGGAGGAGGATCTGGGGAACTACAGGTCTGTCAGTCTGTCCTCTGTGCCTGGGAAAGTTATGGAGCAAATAATCTTGAGTGCCATCGTGTGGCATGTACAGGACAACCAGGTGACCAGGCCCATTCAGCATAGGTTTATGAAAGGTAGATCCTGCTTGACTAACCAGATCTCCTTCTATGACAAAGTGACACACTTAGTGGACAAGGGAAAGGCTGCGGATGTGCTTAGACAGGCTTGGGGAAGAGCGGCTGAAAAGCTGCCCAGCAGAAAA
>RSEF01000004.1:59971013-60018576 GCA_003993805.1 Himantopus leucocephalus | reverse complement strand
GTATGTAAGACTCTTTAATGAGAAAATGCTCATACACATGGCGTATGCAGATTGAAAACCTGGGCCTTAAGTGTTTAGGGATGTATGCCCTAGTGTAATCATAAAAATGTAAACTTACTGGTGTGAGCAAGTTTATTCATTAATTTATTTGCAAGTCCTTAAAGTATGTCTTAAGATTTCTTGATAAGGATCAAGAGGGACAGATCCTTATCACAGGCTTGAATAACTTACTGATATGCGTTTTCTCCATAAAAGTATGCTACCCAGATTTTTGAAGCTAACATTTCTGTTACTTTTATTCTCATCCTTTCTCATGGGCTCACTGTTCTACTCAAGGGTAATGACAGACTTCTTGAGTGTAGTTAGAAATCTTTAGGAAAAGCTTCTGCCCTCCTCCTGTTTTCTGTACATCTTAATTATGTTCTCTATAGGGTGGATCTAATACAGGAAAATACTGTGTGACAGATGCAATGCTTCTGGGAAGTCCTAGAGAGGAAACTGTCACTGAAGGTAATGACAGACCAGATGTAGCCAGCTGTAGATAGGGTGGCAAGCAGCTGAGACTTTGAAATCTAGTGGTTCAGCATATATCCTTGTTCCCCAAGACTGCGGAATACAGACACTCAATATGAATGAAGGTCAGAGAAGCTTAGTCCCACTGAAACTCTCTGTTCAATTGTAGGTTACCAGCTTTGTAGAGAATCAAAATACTGGCATGATGGCCTGTAATTACATAAAATGATGATAAATAGTCAAACTTTCCTGTGAAAACTGTGGACAGTACAGAAGCCACGATTTATTACCTTTTTATTCTGTTTTGCAGTCTCCTTTAAGTTCTGGTTTTGATTGGAATGAAATATTTCAGAATATAAAGCAGTTGATCTTACTGTTTGTTAGTATGTCAGTGCTCTTTAAAGCTAGAAATAGCTCCATAGAAATCATAGGTAGTGTAACTATGGGAGACTTCAATCTTTCAGAATGTGTGAATGGTTGCAGATAAAACAAAACCTGACAGCATGTATTTTCTTATCTCTATATGTAATTTTATAAATGAATTCCTACTTTAGTGTAAGGGCACACCCAAAATTTCGTAATCGGCTTTATTGCTATTTGTATCTACCATTACAAGGTATTGCACTCAATTGAAATTGAATAAAGTAATAGTTAGGGAGGAAGAACAAGTGGTTATTTTGGATTTCTACTAAGCAAAGATGATGCTTACTAAAGGCAAGGTCAGCAAAACTGCTCAAGGATGTCATGAGATGGTGCTACCAAAGGAATTCTCACCAGGAAGGAATTTCAAGACAATTTGATACTTATCTTCTGTAGGAAAAAATAAAGCAGATAAAATAGCTAAATGGGAATAAAAGTCCCAGGAGTGCATTGTGCTTACACAAGGGAGCATTTCTGTTAGAATGTCAGATGAAAGATGGTAATGTTTTGGTATTTTCAGACTATTATGTTCTATTTACGTCAGTTTTCCATCCTTACAGGAACTAACAGTGAGGCACTAGAATAGGCTAAGCAACCACTCAGGTAGCTGTTTTAACATCTGTAGGAATGCCAGGTTGCCTTTCCTTTGTCATAAGCACAAGGAAGGATTAGGAGTGTATGGTGCAGAGGTGCCTTTGGGTTTATTTTAGTGTGTATGTCCTTTCCCCTCAACTCAAGTGTTGGGAATGGATGGTACTTCTCATATAGTCAGAGTTTTTACTTCTGCAGACTGCCTCCTAATGCTTTCCCAGGTTCACTTAAAAAACAGTGACATTTCAATTGGAAATCTCCCTAGAAAATTTCTCTGCAGTCTGTCAAAATATTTTTCTTTGATATGACATTGTATGTTCCTTTTCTTATTTTTGCTATTACTGCATATAGAACACTAAATACTTTATCTTCATCCATCTAACAGTTTTCAGACTCCTATACTCCCTCTGCTTAGCCATCATTTGCCAAATATGTGCCTATACTAATGGATATGGAGCAATATTTTATTTCTGTGTGGGCGGACACGGAGTGTTAGATCATCTCTGAACTTGAGAGATTGTTTATGACAGTCTCCAATGCCAGATACAGAACTGTGTTGGGTGGGCAGACAGTAACCAGTCTCCCATCCCTAAAATATGAGGAATCAAATGGCATATTGCTCTAGCAATGCTTTTTGTCATTCAGTTTAAAAGAAAATATGTAGCTCTTTAAATGCACGAATTTCAACGAATTTCAAGAATATTCTTCGCTCTCTTGTAAACACAAATGTTATACCTTGTACTGGGTCCAGTGGCAGAGGTAGTTCTAGTACTGCTTTTTAGTCTTAACATGTAGCCTTATGCTTTTTCCACACACATTCTTGCTATTTTTCCTAGTGTTTTTTTAAAGGAAACTGCTAGTGTAGTCTTTCTGCTGTTGATGAGCATAAAAGAAAGTATGCACTAGGAGTGGTGCTTATGCAGGATGGCTTCATAATCCTTGGACTTCATGTTTCATGATGTTTATATTTAAAAAATGAATCTTTTGTTTCATTTAGTTGATTAAAATGGGGCTGACAAGCAGTTCTTTTGCTATTAAATCTGATCATATGTTAAAGCCACTGGGAAGGCCTGAGATTAGCATGAAAGGAGAGTGAAGGCACAATTCACCTTCGGAGAGTGAATGCACAATTCACCTTCATATGCATTAGCATCTCAGGGCCAGGAATCAAAGATGACTATTTCATATTTTCTTCCAAGTCTTAAGATAATGAGCTCGCTAATAAATCAGGTTGGAGATGGTTCTGATGCATTGGCCTCACCTAAGGCTCTGTTTCTAAGTTTCAAGGGACCTAAGTACCTTGTGCAAATAGTCTAGTAAAGACTGTCTTGGAAAATTCTAGTGTTAGTTATGTTTAAAAAAAAAAAAGTAAAAATAAAAAGGTTAATAGCAGTAACATCACTCTGAGATTTGGATCCATAAATAATTTGAGAAAATGCTGAATAGAGCCCATCCACATGGGGAATAAGAACAATTTCTCTTGAGTGCTTCCTTGAAAATACAAATCAGGAACTCAAAGCTTTGTCTAAAATTTGAAATTTAAATGTATTCCCTCCTCTGATGTCCAAATTCACATCCAATCAGTTACCCATAGTAGACAAACCTCACTTTAAAAATAAAGAACTAATTCTGTTAGAAGGTAGAGGCTGCATTTCCATTCTCTTTGTTTCTGTTTAGTAGTTCAGTTTTAAACAACATTCAACAACTATGATCTAAATAACAGCTCCCTTCCACCCCCAAACCCTAAGCGTCATCTGTCAAAATAAAACTGTTTCGTTATTTTAAACAGTTGTGCTTCTAGTTTCAGTCTGTATATTGATCTTTTCTAGCTGAGATGTCAAATAATACAAAAAGCTGGGCTAAAAACCATTGACTGAAGCTTTTCCATTGTATATTTGAAATGGTAAGAAAAAGATTATTTATGACTAAGGAAAATGACAAGTATTGTTCAGACACTTAAAATGTTGAAAGATACTTTATAGGAAGGCAACAGCATGGGACTTGTGCAACATGGATCCCCTGTCATTTTGTCACAGAAACTAGTCTGTGATTGAAAATCACCATCACCCACAGCATCAGCTTTTCAGCTGTAAATTACCCTCATCTGTTGGACTAGGCTATTTTGACGTACACCGTGCAAAATACTCCATCGTTATAGACAGCTTCCTCTGTAATAGGGCTACGTATCAGTCACGTATACAAGGTTCTGGTATAGTAGGAATGATTCCCATAGCCAGTTGGGATAGAAAAATATTGTACAGGTTGAGAGAGATAATGGAAGGATGTGGAGCCCATGGAAGGCTCTACTTTGGTAAAGCAGAGCTGGCCTCATGCACATGAAATTTTATTTGTACATTTCTGTGCGCGGTTAACAACACTGCCTTTTATACATACCTCTGCATAAGTTCAGAATTGTACGTGCTTGCTACTTCTCTCTGAGATCAGAGCATTAGAAACGTACCTTGAGAAGATGTATCTGAACTTGCGCGACGATTTACAACTGTGTTTTGTATATATATATAAAAAAATCCATTAAGTTCTCTAATGAAAGATGATCTTGTTTGGCAAGTTTCATGGGAATTAATGCGAAAAATCTGGATTCATAATGACTATTACTGTCTTTCTAGCAATATTGAATAGTAAAAGTGAAGAACCGTCTTTAAATTCTTTATGATAGAAATCTACAGTATAATTACACCTTTCTTTTGAATTTTATTCTAATCTTTAATGTTTACTTTCTTGCTGTAGTTTTTTACTATGGTTACAATTGTAGGAATGATCTTATATCAGAAAAAGAAAACCTATCCATCTTTCATTTCTCAGTGCAAAAGTATGATTGATTTCAGATTGGAAGGCCAAGTAAAAGGGTGAATATTCTTTTCTAGCAGTAATGGACAGTAGATTGGACTGAAGAAAATGATGTTATTTCATTGCATTATGGTTGAGCTGATAACATTGAAATAATAAAGGCGGACAACAGGCAGCATTACTGACAGTTGACATCAACGAAAAAAAACTTAATGGCATTGGTGATAGAATGAAGTACTCTCCTATGAGTATATATAACTTTTAAAAAATAGATTTCATTGCAGAGATTTTTCCAAAATTAGCCTTATTTTGCTCCAGATTTTGAGAAATTTTCAGTGACACTGGTGCCACTTTGGTTTTCACTGCTGGAATATTCTGAAGCAATGGCAATTTACAGAAGAAACATCTGTAGCACAAGGGGCTGGTGTCATTGATGTTGGTAACACCAGGCGCCGACACTGGTTTAGCTTTGGGTGTCTGTAGAAGAAAGAATGGTCAGGGCAGCTCCCTTCTGAAGGAGTTCAGGTAGGAGAATGAAGGGTGATTTCGATGGCGGGGGGAGGAGGAGCTTCAGGCAGTTAAAATTTACAAATAATCTGAGTCAGGATTTGGTAAATGGCCTGTCTAGGGTTAGGTTTCTCTCTCTTGTTTTGCAACAACTAAACCCAAATATTTTGTCAGAAGGCACAGATGAGTAAGCTGTACATTCTTTTTTCTTTTTTTTGACAATCAAAGAAATATTAGTAATCAGTTTTTAAAATGTATTTTTGTCTTTGAGCTGTGTTCCTTAGTGCTATAAAAATATTCAACGTAAGAAAGTACAGTACTAAAATAATCATGGATTCATGTTCTGTCTCTTAAAATATAAAATAGTTGAGAGAATTTGTGTGTGTGAAGAACTCAGTGTAACTGATTTGGGGGATGTTTTTGTAATTTTTGCGTTGTTTCTATGATGCTACTGGTTTCTGGTCAAAATGCTATCTAGAAAATTATGTTCAGACTCTTTCAAAGTACTTGACAATGAAGCAGTGTTTTCTAAACAGCCGCAGAATGTTGCTGTGTCCTGTTAAGCCTGTATTTCATCACAGGAGCTTCCTCATTTCAGGCATAGATGAAGGGATCCCTTTGTTAAGTGGTTTGCAATATGGTCTGAAATTGACAGTGGAAGATGTTATAGACAAAGACTGGGATATGTCATTTGTATAACCTCCTTGTAGTCCAGCTAGCTACATAAAGGCTGACTACAGCCCAATAAATGAAAATGATTGTTTATAAAATTTGATTTACGTGGCCATTTGTTAGCTTGGGAGAGCTCCAGAAACTTACTTTTAATGTCTAAAAAGCAGATGAAATAAAATGAGAAGCGTAAAACTTTAATGTTTGTCTAAAGAAGGTAGCACTCTTACACATGTTTAAAACCGGTAGGATTTATCTTGTTAAGCAAACCTGTGTGCTTCTGGAAGTCTCAGCCCCAGCACATGGCAGTGTTATGCAAAGGAGGAGTAGCATTTTTGTTACACATTCCACTGTAAAATTTGCTTCTACTTTTCCTGATGTAAGAAACGGTAATGAAAAAAATCTTCCTTCAAATTTTATTTTTCAACAGGCATTAACTGTCACCAGGATTATCAAAGTTTACGTGAATTCAATAGAATTGCCTTCCATTAATAAACAGAAAGACCGTGGGTAATCTTCCCTCTCTCGTGGCTTATGCTGAGAAAAGAGTAAGGAGAATAAGACCAGGAATTATTTGTTACTTTATTTTTTAGAACTTTGCAAGTTTGAACAGTGTCCCTTCTTTTATTTTTACAGCCTGCCTCCTTTCTTCATCTTTCTTCTGCTTCCTCCATCTCTGTTTGAGCACTTGATATGTTTGCTCTGTGAGCTGTTAACCACCAAAGCATAAGACCTCTGGAATAATCCTAGAAATGTTTTGTTGGTCTCCTACTTGTAACGAGTCCTGATCCAGAAATTCAGGGGTCACAGAAAATAATTCTCCCCCTTGAAAGAGTATGTCCTTTAGGAAAAGGCCTTCAGTACTGTGCAAAAGACTGTTGAAAACAGTGATGTTTTCAGAATGAAAGTCAGAACACATTTTGTGAGTCTCTGCTGAAATGGGAATGCTTTTTAAAGTACTGTTGGTTTCAGGGGGGTGGAGAATCATGAAGTCTTCCAGAGACATTTGCTTTCCTTCTCCCATCTTTTGTCCAATGTTTGAAATCCTCTCTCAGACACTGAAAACCGCTACATTCTGTTTCAGAGAACATATGGTATTCTTCTCATTTATGTGCAGCAGACTTCAAAACCTGTAAGGCCAGCATTTGAAAGCACAAGATACAGGGTGACAAGGATGAAAGCATTCTGTCTTCCGCTGCTCATATACTGTAAGCAAATTATTGTTCTATGACTATTGATCTTCATTCTCTCTTTACCATGGGAATTGCTTGAAAAAGTTTATTTAAAAAGTGAAATACAAGAGCCATCTATTTAACAGCCATAAGTCTCAGAGGGACTTGCAGGTCACTTACACAACAGAAATTAAACAGTAGTATCTTACAGTGACTGAAAAAAGGGTGGGTGGATAATCACAGCTTAATAACTGCAAAAGCTGTGTAGCGTTTGTTTCAGATTCTTTTTTAAATCCTGGAAATAAAAGCTTTATACCCAGTCCTTCAAGGAGTTTCACACTTTCTTATCTCAATACAGTTATTTTTATTGAACTCAAAAGAACCACTTACAAATAGATAGCTAACCATTTTCATTATGGTGTGCTGAATCAATTCTGTTTGCACTTATATGCAAACGTGAAAACCCCTGTATATAGCATTTTAAAGAAACTGCTGCAGCTTAATATTACCAAGGTCTGAGCTTAACCTGGAGGAGAAGTCTACCAATTTTTGCTAAGCCCATAGCAAAACCCAACCAACCAAAAAAAGCCTAACCCAAAACTGAATAAAGTCATTACATTTTACTTTCTTTCTGTAGATCTTTCCTACTATCCCTTTCTGTTTGAGCTGGGGAAAAAAAAATAAAAATGCCCAGTACAAAAAGGAAGAAAATAACAAGAGTGGAGTGGGGGGTGGGAAGCACAACAGGACTAAGTGGGACTTGGAAAATGCCTTTTACACAGAAAATTTAAAATGAGAGGGAAGCTAATAATAAGAACACATTTACATTGAGACAAAACCTGAAGTGAGAGCAATAAACAATTTATAGATACACCAGTCAGTTCTGCAGATTGGATGCATAGAGGTTCACGGCCAGGCTACTTTTCCTGTTTTTTTTTCCATATTCATAATAAATAGAAACAGAAAATAAATATAACTGCTTGCTTTGAGAACTGGGAGAGGAACCTTCAATTCCAAACTTAAACGTTAAGGACACAAAGAGGTTTAAGGATTGGTAGCAGGCAAATCCCTGAATTCAATCTGAAGCAACACCACAAAAGCTTATTCTGTCTAATGGGTGTTTTTTAAATGAGTTGGTAGTTTGTTTAATGTGTTCCAGCTCGTGGTGCAATACTTCAGCCCACTGTAACTTCACATGTCTGCTGAGAAGACCCGAGGGGTACGATGTCAGAGCACACAGAAACAAAGCAGTTGCCTGAGAACATCAGGGTCTTGCTCTAGTGCTAAATCCACAGCTCTGAGGGAGCGTACTTGTTAAAAGAAAATAGTGTTTCCTCCCTACGCTGCACTATTTTTGTGATTGGATAGAACATCTCCTTGTCCAGTATTTTCAGTCTCTTAAGTGCAGTCTGAGTATCTTTATTTATGCAATCAAAGAGTGACTGCTGGGAATGCTTAAGATATGATGTGCCCTAACAACAGAATACATTTGACCTGAATGTGGACTGCAACATGAAGTGCAGTGTTCATGGCAGATGATTTGTTTGGCTTTTGATGTTATGCTCTCTCTTTTAGAATATGTCTAGCAAAATCAATGCGATGCCCAATGTGTCATTGCTTTTTTAGCTTCTAAAAGCTACAACTCTCATTCTCAGCATCTTGGAGTACAGACTGTCAGTATATGTAAATGTCCTGCAGGTATGATTTTAATGCCAAACAGCATGGAAGTTTTCCATTACATCAGAGATCTCTAGATATTTTGAGAAGTACCAAGTACGGATATAGACGTCTGTGTTCTTTCATAAATTTGATTCTTTTTCAGTAAATGAACAGGAATGTTGGTGTGGTTAGCTAGCTGGTTTTTTTCATATTAAGATGTTAATCTATTTTAAGTAATGTGGACATTAGCTGAAATAATTGACATTCATTCTTCATGTACATGTGTTAAATGTCCTTAACACGTGCAGCTATGAGGGCAGATGAATTACAGGGAAAATACTATTTGGCAACATCTACCTTTTAATTTTTGTCAGCTTTATCAAGGAACAAAAGTTGATGCTTGTATGTTAGAGGGCAAAAGAAGTAGAATGTTAGAAAAGTACACATCTGTCTTTATGTTTATTTCTTCATTGTCAAACTAAACTTGGAAGAAAAACAAGTTACTGTGAATGTAAATGAAAAGCATGTGAGATCCTCTGTTCTTCCAACACATGGCTTATGGTCTGCAGAACAAACCAAATTTTAAGTAAATATTTGAAAACAACGGTTACAGTATTGGACCCAAAGTAGGACGCTGCCTGTTGTAAGACACGTTGCATATTGTGGTGTTAGGTCTGCTCAATTCCAGAGAAGTCGGATGTCTAAGAGAAGTTGGGGGAAGTTTTAATGAAGTTTGAATTTAACTTTGAACACTAATTAAGTCATTTTTCGTAGCCAGAGTCTCTCTTTCTTTTATATATCATTCATTCAAACTATATACTATTGTTGACTTATCTGTCCTCCATTGTTTTGGCATATAGCAATGTTCAGTTACATGACTGCACTCTTTGTAACATATGCACCCCAAACAGGGCTTTTTTGCCAAATATCACTGACAACCCATTCATCGACTTGGCAGGGTATCCAGGCACAGCGAACTGCAGCCTCTCCCTCTCCACAGTTGCTGTATTGACAGAATCTGCACATCTCCCAGAAGGAGATGTGAGGGAGATGTCGGGCTCTGCCAGGCAGTTAAGCAGAAGCTGTCAGTTTTTTCCAGCAGTGAACAAGTTCTGTGTAGCCACAGATACCATTGTCAGAGCAGGTACAATAACACTTGTAAATCTGACTTCTGAGTGTATATTCAAATGAAGTGCTGTATGGGTATGAAAATATCCTCAACTTTGCATTCTTGCTGAGAATAGTCAACTTCCTTGGGCTGGCTAGTTGTGGTATCCTGTAAATTACACCTACTTTCACCAGTTCTTGTGTTAAGACAAGCGTTACCGTGCTACGTGTGAAATTTGACTCTGGGTCTAAATGAATCCCCATTTGGAGTAAGTTCTGGCATTGGCAATTTCAATCCAAACGATGTTTGGAAAAGTTCTGATTTCTGTTACCAAGACAGTTACAAAACTGTGTAGGGACCTCAATTTATAGGACTTTCTCATAGTTTATACTTCTAATTATTAGGCTTTTAAAGTGCATTCCTACCTGCTCTAGCCCTGCCTCCAACAGTCACTTAGAGCTTGCATGGATGTCTATAACAAATGAAGAATTAGTAAGTATGTGGTATAGCCAATGCTGTTTTGTTTGCCCTGTTTCCAAGCTAGTCAACGGTCTCCAGCTCTAGAAATCTCGCGGCTGATTGAGTAGCACAACATGGGAGACAGGTGGAATCTTTGAAGAACAGTCTGAGAGAGATTCTTGTCTCTTCCTGACTTTTTGATGATGAGATAAAATATATACATCTGTATATATGTAGCCCACTTTAAAAGTTCTTTTCATATTTGCCTAACAGTTCTTCTGTCTCCAGTTAGTCTGAAATTTGTTTGTTGAACATGATTTTGGATTGCTAAATATAATTCAAAATACTTTAATTCTTTTAAATAATACATTACTGAAAGATTAATACTACCAAGTTATTTTATTTCCACCTAATAAAATTAGCAGTATTAAACTGTATTATTTTGAAGATTTGTGAACGTTCCTTTCGAGGTACTGTATGCATGTCTTAATGCAGAAAGTGCCAGGAACAACTGTGAATTGCTGTGAAATCCACTGTTGTATCAGTTCCATCACTGTTTATCCTGGTCTTTGGTGTACACCTCTGTTCAAAGCTGGAGCTTAAGAAGGACAAATTTGTGTGACCTAGTTAGAACTGGATCTTAAAGCAAGTTTATCTTCTGTTATCTATGCTCTTCTGTTGCATATAAAAAGGAAATGTGCTATGACATACTACTGTGCATAATGCATGAATCTTCTCATTATGGTAAATTTACGGCGATTAAAGTGGTCTTAATAAGCCCAGCACATACGAAGAGGCTAGCAGTGAATTAGACTCCATTCTCCTCTCACATAAGGTGTCCCCGTTGTGTTTCTCTTATTCATGTTAAACCCTTCAAAGATTCTTTCTCTGAGCCACAAGCTGTGATGTGAGATTATTAAAGGGTCTTCACTTGATCCAGGCTTCTGGTCTTTAGGGAGAAAAAACAGCCACTGGATCAAAGAGAGGTGTTAAACCTTAATAGCTTCTGGCAGATAGATCTATAGCAAAGTGGAGATGAGCTGTGTTGCTATTGATACGACATGCAGTTATTTCAATAATCTATTTGGGATAGCTCCCATTAAAACAACACGTAGCTGGGACCTGTGTAATCAAGTTTCCTTCCAGTATCAGTTATTTATGTAACTTTATAGCAGTGTGGTAGAAGAGGTAGAACTGATCAGGACAGTATATAAATTAGACAAAGGGAAAAAGAAAAAAATCAGTGCTGACAAAAATGTGCCACTGAACCATTAACCATCTCCTTTTACATTTGAAGGGAGTTAGTATGCATATACTTGATGCAACAGTCTGCAGCGTCTGCAGCCTGTAACACTGGAAATCATGCATGCCATAGTCTTCAATCAATGTGGTTCAGCCTGCTTCCTTCAGAGCTTCACAGGTGTAATTTGACCTCCATGTACTCATTTCTGAGCCTTATTTTTTGTCAGGCTCCAATCCACTGAAGTATTTCCCACACTTTTATCATTGCAGATGTAATTAAGAAAAGACATAATTAAAATTATAAGCACTTTTCATGGATATTGCTATGATTTTTGGCTGTTTACATCTGGTATCTTTGAGAATTCACTGATTTGCACACAATATCATGGATTCCAAATAATCTAGATAAAGTGAACAGTGAAGAGTAAAACAGTTATGAAGTCACTACAAAATGTAACTTTTGATCTACAGGCTTTGGGCCTTAAACTGCACCGAATGTATGTGGTTAATTTGGTTGTGCGCACATAGAATAACTGTGTTTTGTGCGTGGTTTTGCTAATTGCAGGTATGGTTGTATTGGAGAGTTCCAAAACCATGGTCCTGTCTTCAAAAAACAAACAAAAGCCAAAAAAAAAACCAAACCAAAAACCACAACAAACATTCAGTAAAGGTACATTTCAAGCCATGTAGTTCTTATCTAGCAAGTTACTGCTCTATATTTCATTGCCCAACCATTTTCTTAGATTTTTTTTTTTGTTCTTTTGTTTGACCTACTAGTATCCTTGTTTCTTAGCCAGTAGGGTCAAAACCCCAAAATATTGTTTTTGTCCTAGGAGGAAAGAAAAAGTCATGGTTGGCATTTAAACCGTATTAGTCCCTGTGCGTGCAATAGCTCTGTACCTATCAACTATGTAAAATGTCACTGTATTCTTTGGCGTTATCATCACCCTCTGGTAATAATGTTTATTAGATGCAGCCTTTCAATATATCTGGCATCTTCTACCTAAAGCATAAAAATCACTACTAGTAACTAGCACTCCAGTTCAAGCAGATAATTAAGGCCTTACCAAAACCTAGTAGCAAAACTAATCAAATTCAGTGCATGTGTGCAGGTAGGAATGGGTTTAAGTAGTGAACTGGCTGAATCCTAAGGCATTTAAGGTATTAGTGCAAAACAATAACCATTTACCAGAATGAAAACTGAGACATAATGAAGTGATTTCCTTGAGGCTGTGCATTAAAGTCAGTAGTTTACAAGATGACCAGGAACACTAGCTTTTAAAACCTTGTTCTGTCTACTAGGCCACCAGCATATAGAAATGTCACTTCTCGGAACAACAGGGTTTGGTTTAAATATAGCTCAACTAATACTAAAAATTGGTTGGAAGAGTGGCAGCTGTGAATGGGTATGCTCTTCGTGCCTTTGCTCTAATGCTAAGCAATCTTTTATATTTCTTGTAATTTAGTGGCATAGGAAATTTGCAAAGTATCTTTAAATGTTTTGGGAACTGTAATTCAGAAACACATAGAAAAACATAGGTGGTCTTGTTTTCTTGCCCTGTATTGTATATTACTGAGCCATATACAGAATAACACCCTGCCAAGTGGTGATCCCATACTCCGAACTAATCTCTGTAGAGCAGATGGGAGTTTGACAGGGGAAGAGACAAGCTGACAGCTTTTCCTCAAATAAGAGTCATACAGTGTGTTTCCAGTGCCAAGCTGGATTTGACATTTAATTAAAAAAAAAAAAGTACCTCAGGAAAAAAAAAGACCAAAAAAACCCACCCCAACCCCCCAAAAACAAACCAGCACGCACGTGCACTGATATAGCTACAGAATCAGTTTGGTCTTATTTAAACCTGAAACTGTGGTGCCCAGAAGGCGTATCATTTTGGGGAGGGAAAAAAACAATTAAAAAAAAAATCACTGAGGTACCATGGGGAGTATAGACAGCATTAAAAATGTATTTTGACTGGTCTCTGCTACAGGCTTGGCTTGAGGGTATAGTGATGCTTAATAAGAAAAAGGAATTACTATAAATACACAGCCTGAGCTACTATAATTAGAATATAATACGGATGGTACAGATTTTGATAGGCTTGAGTATGCTAGTTCTGTCTTTTTTTTTGTGCATTTGTAAAGTCAAAAATATTGAAGATTTGAAAAACCTTAGCGCCTTTGCAGGAAATACTTGTAGTCATAGAAGATGTTTCTGTGTTTCAGTTCTCTGTTCAAGATCACCCTGTCATGCAAACCAAAGGCAACCATAGCTGGTATATTCTGGAGCAGTTTCTGTTCATGAGATGGTCCTGTGTTGCTCTCAGCTCTCCCTTGGCAGCAGCAGTTGCTGGCAGTTGGTTCCTCCCTGAAAACTTCTCATGCTCAAAGGGGAGAAAGAAACACCAGAATCAGTGTTAAGAAAGGTGTGAGATTCTAGGGAAGGTGCCCCGAACCCTTCATAATAAAATACATTGGTTTCCCTCAGCCCTTTTCTTGTTCATGGTTGCCTGCTTACATGGAGAACCTGAAGGTGATGAATCTGATGATGGCTGTATGAAAAAAGAACACAATTAAATTAGGAAGCTAGAATTGTTCCCTTTGCAGTTAGGCTGGAATTATTATAACAACTTGCAGATTTTATGCTATTTTTTGAGGGTTCAAATTCTGCGTCACAAAAACCTGATGGTTGGGGAGAGGGAAGAGCAGCATAACACAAGTTCCTTGATGTTTCTGTGTGACTTGGCACATGAATACATTATTAATTTTATTATTTAAATTTGTACATCATACTGCTCTGAAAGAGAAATGAGGATAGTTCATTTCCCAAAGGGTTTTTCAGTGTAAGTGACAGATGTAGAGATGACAAGACAAACTAGCAAGCTGTAACTTGGAGGGCTTTTGTTGTTAATTTTTGAAGTAATTCTGTGCGACCTCCTCACTAGAGCAGGTTTAATAAAAGATAAGTACAGAATTTATTCATCATTATGGTGATAATGTGAACTACTGAAATCGTACACTAATAATTGGTTCATTCTGGCTAGAAATGTAAAAGCAGTAGTTATTCCTATTTCATAAAGGTATTTATAAACTTTGAGTAAGACTTTCAAATATGGTGAGGTAGGTACCTAATAATGCCTATTAAAAAGTGCTAAGCAAGTTGCATTGTTATTTCCTAATGCTTCTGGAATTATCTGAGTGATATTTTTGATGACTTCTGAAAACCTCAGTAGCTATTTGTTGGTACTTTTAGGCACATGAGTTTTTCATGTTTTGTCTGTGTAGAGCTTAGCTGTCACTCCGGGTATACGCTCAAAGTGTGTGAACATCCAGAGTTGCTACTGACTGGGAAAGTCTGAGCAGTTGGGCCTTCGGGCATCTCTGAGCCAGAAGTAGGTGTTCCTCCAGCTGGAGCCTAGCAGGATTTGCAAGTGAGATCACTGAATACCGTGGGGCAAGAGCAGGCTCTTTACAAAGCAAAGGTTGTGCTCGGAGTAGAAGTGATCATGCCCCATCAATGGAACAGCAAACTGCTCAGAGTGCTGACTGATTGACATGTTCAAGTGGTGGATCAGTCCCACATGATCACATGATCAGTCCCAGCATCTTCATACCTCCTAGGTTGCTGACTGTGTTTTAAAAACTTGCCTCTCCTGATTTTTCTCTTTCGGGAAAAGTTGCAGTTGTTCCGTATGGAATCATTTGCATCTGCAGTCCTGCCAGAGTTGACCTCTGTAAGGCCCGAGCACGGTAGCTTTGCCTCAAAGAGGTGTAGGATTTCAGAGCTGCTCTGACTTGAGCACTTTCTTGGTTTTTATGAATGATTTTATTTCCTTATTTCTCCGAGCAGTTGCAGGTCAGTGTCATGACTTACACAACTCATTGCCCAGCTTGTTGGCTGCTTTGAATCCCACACAGGGATACATAGCTCTGCCCACATCATGTATATTGAGCCTAGACCCCGAATTCAGGCCCCTGAGATTCCCACTGGGGACAACGGTCCCAAAATTGTCAGTTGGTACCAGGCTTCAAGGCGTTTGGATCGTTCACTGGTATTCTATCCCTAGTTGCTTTTAAAAGTAGTTTTTGGAGTTCTGCATTACTTTGGCTCTCTTCGAAAGAAGTGAGCCTGGTTTATTATTTAGGTTAGCTATTTCATAAATAAGTATTGGATTTGACCCATTTTGGTAATTGTCTTAGTAGAAAGCAGCTTTTGAAACTACTGTTTCTACTTTCATTTAATCCAGGATGATACTATTTCATACAATTACATACTAAGGAGGATTACTACTGGTTCTGGCTTTGTTGTCTTAAAGCACTAGTTTTATTGAGATTTAAAAAAACAGCAACAAAAATTAATAGTAAAAATAAATACCATTTCTCTAGGGAGCCAAGATTAAACATCAATATAATGTGCCTCTGTAGAACACTTAAGTCCCATCAACAGTAGAACATGAACTTCTTACACCTTTGACAAGAGTCAGTTAAGACATTCTCTACAATTATTTTTTTTGTTTTATTAAATAGTGAATTTAATACCTATGGAATTTTAATAACTTTAACTGCAGCAGGAGAAGATACTTGTTTCTCTCTTTAATAAGTTTCTCTCTTTAATAATCAAGTAAAGGATGGGTTGTCTACTACTCATGCATTTCAGTGAATCTTACATTTTAAAAAAGCTGGAATGGTGTATAACGCTAGTAAAATACAATAAAATGATATGGAAATATTCTTTATTGGTGCAGGTTTTGAGACACTGAATATATTACTGGATGTTTGGAAAACTAGAATAGCACAGCCTGTACCCAAAGTATGTATATACTTATATATAGATAAATAACAGCTTTGAAGAGAATTAATATTCTTGGAAATCTAAAAATTGCAGCAATTGATTCAGTAGGGTCTTTTCTGTTAAATAATTCAGGCATGTTAGTATTCATTGATTCCTCTTATTAGCAGTGGTTGAATCAGTATGCTCATCTATACAAAAGGCTGCTCACGGGACTAGATGACAGTGTATCACAGCAGGATGTTACCAGGATGGAAATGTCTACAACCAAAAAAGCACAGCTTTATTATGTCTAGTGTTTATGTTTCTATGAATTAGCTGAAACCTGTTCCTTTTATCCCAGGTTGTATAGGACTGTAATTGGTAGCTTTATTTGTAAAGCATTGAAAAGTTTTTTAATCTATACAAGAGACCATAGCAAGGAAGAGTTCACAAAGGACCTTGAAAATTCGTATCAAAGACAGCAAGTCATTATCGCTAAAAATGAAAATGAAAAGCAATACTGAAGTCATAAATAAAATTGGGACTGTCCTAAAATTCAGGAATAACCTCTCTCTCTTTCCACACATGCTGTAAAGAATTGAAATTATACAGTTCAGAGCATTTCTCTTATCTGAGCAGTAGGTAGGAAAAGTACATCTTCCAAAAACCAAATGATGCTTGGATAATTGACAGCATTAGTGCAACCTCATGTAAATAGAAGATGAAAGGTGAGAAGAAGGAAGCAAATATCAGAATTTTCATGATTTTATCACTTCTCCTTGGGAACCTGGAGGCATAACACTCATAAAACATTACAGACACCAAAAGATCTAATGAACACACACATAGCATCATAAAGAGCTGACATGTGCATTAAAGTGGGCTTTATCTGTGCATAATTGCATCTCAACTAATGTAGAAAGCTGCACATAAGAGCTGCCAACCTAACTCACTAAATCAGAGGGAGTTTATACTGCAGGAACCTGATAATTGTGCCATAGTTGTGCTTTAATGGTGCCAGGCCATGGGTATGGCAGCAGCAGCTGGTGAGAGAACTTGCAGCCCAGGGAGCCTGGCTTACAGTCTATTCTGGAGCTGTTCATCATGTAAAAGGAAGAGCAAAAGGTGTAGTAGTATGACTTATTCCAAAAGTGACAAAATAATCAGTGTCTTCAAGACAGTAATATAAAAACAATTACTTATTTACCAGCTAGTTTTAGATCACAGTCACAAATCAGAGAGCGAATGATTAATTCTTCTGTGGAGGTATAGTCTGTATTGTGAAGCTCAGTTTACAATAATGCTGAAATCAAGTCTTCTAATTTTTCTGTTCTGGAAGAATACAGTTCTTGTTTGTACTTATCACAAATGATGCAATGGAATTGTGCACATCGGCAAACTGCAATGGTAACCTGTAAATATGAGGCTCTGCAGTTGGTGATACTGAATAATGTGCAGAAACTGGGTATTACGTGTGATTCTGCTTACCCAACAGAAAACTTCAGGAAGCCGTGAATTACACCATTTTTCTCATTGTAGAGTTTGTAGAAGCTGTGGCATCTGCTAAACAACAGTGCCCAGCCTGTGCACTCTAAACTAGCACTCAAATATTAATTCTTAACAAGGTATTAATTTGTGTCTGTCCATAGCTGCAGCTGACTTAGAGTGTGGGAGCAAATAGACTCCCTGGCATGAAGGACCACACTTGTATTCTGCATGTCTCCATGGCTTCCTAGGACTGTCTGCAAAGCACAGGTTGTGTTCAGGTTGGCAGCCTTGCCACTTTAAAAATCTTGATGTTTTATACTTCACTTAGTTCAGGTCTTTCTCAGACCTTGTCTATGCCTCTGCTCAAATACGTTTATGATCTTGCCAATACACTTCAGGCTGTTAATCAGGTCCCCACTACTGTGAGCTTACAGTCTGCTTTTTTTAAAGGAAAAGCACCAAAGATTATTTGTTGTTGAAGCACTTCTTTTGCTGCTTACTTTCTGCCTTTGGGCCCTTCTTGCCCTGTTTGTTTCACCACGAGCGTGAACTGATACGTAAGTCTTTACATTTAGAGCAATGTGATTTCAGTTTGGATTTCTGAATGGGGGAAACTTTTCTGCTTCCCAAACTTTTACTGGGGGGTGATTTAAAGAAATACAAAGAATAGTTTTTAATCTACGTTATAATGTAACAACTGCATGGTATCCTCATGTACTTGCAAGATGAACTGGAAAACATGTTCTGCTTTTCTACATGGATCTAGGCTAGACCTCATAAAGTTCTTGTTCAGAATGAGCAAAAACTGAAAAGGATTTTGCAGAAAATCTTTGCTTTCCTCAGAAAATGTTCCTGGCTCTTGTTTTGATTTCCCAAAGAAACATATTTATTTAATTCTACAATATTTAAATCCTGGCATGCTGTCATGCAAGGAGCTGTCTCTTATCCTTATTTTTATATTCACTGGGCTCCCTTGTTGAATTTCTGTTTTCCATGTTACAATTTCTTGTTGTGTGTTGACCCCTCTCACCAAAGGGGCAATTCCCTTAGTGTCATCAGAGATGTAGGAACCGACAGCAAGCTTTGCTCTGAGTGCTGCTAACAGGGTATTTATTTTGTGGGTATTTAGTTTTTTTAACAATTTCCATTTGTTTATGCCAAACACAAAGCTTCCATGGGAAGAAAAATTCTAAAATTAATTGACACTTCATACCATCTTTTATATGACTTTATTTTTATTCTTTATCTCAATTAAAGTTTTGAAACAAATAATTACTGAGACACCCTGAAATTCTAACTCGCCTTGAACTCAGCACTGGTGCTTAGGTCTTGATCTGCGCTTAATGGCAGCTATAGTATTTAACTCATTATTTACCATTTTCATATTTTATTGCATTGAAAAATTAATTCAATGAAGAACCTTCAAGAGAAGATCCCCTCCTTAGGTATTTGTAGAAAAATACTTCAATTTTTTATTTGATTAAGCACTTAATTAGGCTTGTGTGATGTGAAAGGTAACAAATATTATACAGCAAATACAGTCATCACAGCATACTTTCTTTTTCTAAAGAAAAGTTTCGAGTAGGCGCGACCCACAATAGTGAGTGGCGATTTACTGTTTTTTGAAGGTCCTGAACACCGTCTGGTAAAATTCTTTTCTATTTTACATGAACCTGGGATTCAATCCGTTCATTGTGCTAATGTGGTTTTCTTTAGTGAAGTATTGCTCATACCTGTGACTTACAATTTCTTCACTATCTGCTTGTTTTTATGTCAGTAGAATTGAAGCTTACAAGTGGGCAGAAACTCAGCTTTCTAAGACGATGAGCACCTGTAAAATTGAGAAACTAAGAAACTTGTATTTTGGTGAGCACTTCGGGTATGCTCTCTACCATGAGATGGCAGCAGTGAGTAACATCTGCACGCTAACCGTTGTTAACGTGCCATAACAGTTTTTACTGAAGGCTGCAAAAAGTTAACGGACATACCTTACATACACCTTAAAATTAGTAGTACAGGGAAGACATACTGAGCTAATAATCAGAAAACTTGTTAAGCGTTGTCATCTGAACCATTTTCCTAACTGAAAATAGAAGCTGTATGAATGTAAACTATGCAAAGAATCTAAGTGCTACAAAGAATGGTTCTAATGTTAATATAAATGAGTGTGACTGGATTAACATTATTTATATTTGTCCCTAGAAGTTTTTCTCACTTCAACTCCATGTCATGATTTTTTAGATGTTGGGGTTTTTTTCACCTAATTTTTGCTGCATTACTATTTTTTTTTTTTAACTCCTTATATTCCAGGAAGCATTTACTGCCTGGAATATGTATAAAAGTAGCAGGGAAGGGAAGAAAAGGTCAAGAGCTGATACCTCTGTGCAAGTTCAGTAACTCCTGCAGTTACTGCTTCCTTGGAATATCTCTACGGGTTTCACAGCACTTGGGATTTTAGTGCCTCAGATTATTGTAGCTACACAAAAGAAGAAGAATAAGGATCACAGTTCTTTGTAGTCTTAACAGCAGGTGACCAAGGTAGGACAGGGGCTGGTCCTGTGAGCTACAGGAGAGATCTGCCTTGTGATATCCTCACAGCAGTAAAGAGAAAGCTTTGGAAGTTTAAAGTTTTGTTCCATTTGTGAGCTTCCTCAGAGTTGTTTTTAAATAACTTTGAAAGTTATCCTGTACAAATTATCTAGAAAACACGGGGACAACAAAAGAGTATTCTTTCTCTGTGGTCTTGCTCCTTTGCAGAAAGAATATATTTGAAGCTTGTTTGTTCTCGCTTCCCAAAAGGATTTGATAAGGATCGGATTGGGGTGACTTGCTATTTTTGGTTAGAGAAATGGCAGAATCTAGACAAAGAACAGAATCTAAGTCCAGTACTGCTGGCTAGTGTGAGGATCTTTGTGTCTGTGGGAAGTCACCAGCTGCATCCTGGTAAAGAAGGAATGTAAAGATGGTGTTGCTGATTCACAGCTGCTGATAACAAGCAGGATTTAATGTTTTAGTGAAGTCATGAAGTTGCCACGTTACGTTTAGGCATTGGAAAACTGCAGTCTTGTCACTTGTCGCGAAGGACTTCCAGGTCAATCCTGGTAGTTTTTAAATAATATCCTTCCTTAAGGAGCATAGAAGACCCAAATCTACCTTTGCTGTCATGAGCTTCCACTGATTTTTAGGACAGATCGAGTAACCATAGGAAACAGTCCTTCATGGTGATTTTTTTTTTTATTACTGTTGTATCCCGCTGTGGAATACAAAGATAAGTGTGAGTAGAAACACACAAAGCTCACACAGGAAGCTACTCGGGTAAATAACTCCACTGTTAAATGTATTTGCTGGATTACATCTCTGTTGGAGTTCAGTTAATCATTGAAGAGCCTCTGATTTGTGTGGTCTTCATAATGCATTAACCGAAGGAGCTTCTCACTGAATTTTAGTGATCAGTTTGTATTACCAGGGAATGTTTTATTTTTTTTTAACCTGGCAGAAAAAGGTATCTGTTTGCTCTTAGTATAGTTCAAATACAAGAAGACCTGAATTTTGTTTTATTGTTGCTTTACCTTGGGGTTTTTTGTCAATAACATAAGAAAGAAGCATTCAAATTTTGTACTTCATATTCATGGCTGTTGAAACAAAGTATCCTCTCTTAAAATGAAAAAATGTATTTTCTGCCTCATATACCACCCTACAATAGTTTACTGCAAAACCTCTGAGGTATTTTAGTTTCACATGTTGTGCTTCTTAAAGAGGAATTCATTGTTAGGTCCCTAACATTCAAAAGAGATTTCCAGGCCATTGAATCAGTGGATGATGCGTCATCTAATGTGTAAAATAACCTTGAAAACTAAAATCAGGCTCTGATGGCAAAGTTCTGTGACTGTCATAGTATCATGCTACATCTCTTAAGAGTCTGTTTCCAGACAGATAGCTTACCCAGTCCCCAAAGCAGGCTTTCAGACCACTGAGATCTGTGTAACTTGTTAATACTAATCATTGGAAGAAATTAAGGAAACATTAAATGGAAAACAGTAGCTTTAATGTAGCCTTTGTCTCTCTGTGCAAACATTGTGAGTGGGGTTTGTAGTGTATTTCCTCTACTTAAACAAAACCGGAAAAAACCTAGGGACTTTTCTGTCTAAAGGTTGGTTTCAGTTACTTGTAACTTTACCAAACAAGTCAATTGGTTTTAAATTCTTCCTTTAAACTACTTTAGATCAACCCTTTCTGCCTGTCTTTGCCCCCTCACCCTCGTGTAACCAGTGTTAAGATTAGTTAATTAACGTTACCTCCCGTTATGTGTGTCTTTAGCTAGATATGACCACTAGGTAATTTTCTCTGCAGTCATCCTTAGCAATATTTATTTTGTACAGCAACATGAGAAAAGTAGACAGTCAGCTCCAGAAGTACAACAGCAGCAGTAGCTCCACTGCTTTAGTGCAGTTACATTTGGTGTGTTAACCAACATCTCCGATTCTCACTGTGGTATCGCAATCACAGGATAAGTGGGAAAACTACAAGCAGACCTCCTACGCATGTGACTAACAGGTTTATAGGATATACAAAGAGAGAGACAGGATACTTCATACATATTCTGGAGCCTACAAAGAGGAGAAATCAAAAGTGCCAAGTTCACAATTTATAAATAGTTTGCCAAGTAAAAGATTAAAAAAAAGAATAGTTGTGTCATTCTGGGAGGTTTCTTCTTGTCTTCTGAGAGAACAAGCACAACATGAGATAGGCATTAGGAAAACATTTTTAAGAGAGTCCTTGTATCACGTGACAAACATGGACTCCTCAGGAGATGCCCTGCTGAAATACCCTTCCTGACTCCACTTGTGGACCAGGAAGTAGGCCTCACATCTCTTCAGAGAGCAGAGCTGCTAAGATCCTTATTGATGCCAGCTCATTCTTGTTGGAGGGTAAAGAGCAGAATAAAGAAAGATTTCAAACTCTGCTCTGTTTTAGGGACAGACTGAGCAGTGCCCAGTTGATGTCAGAAATCTGGCTGTGCACAGTCCATTTTCCTGATTAAAACATACTAAATAAAGTGCGTCGTCATTATTAAAATGCACAGCTAGAAGATTCTGTGGTTTTTTTCCTTTTTTCTTTAGATAGTTAATCCAGGTTTAAAATGAAACTCAGAGGCTAGACTAATGCTTACTGTGTTGTGACACTGAAGTAACGGCGTTCACATCAATGCAGTTACTTGATACTGCATCTAGGTCAGTGAGATTAAAATCTGCCTCTAGGCTCATACAGTGGGGGCTGCTGTTTGTTTCATTTCTTGTTCAGGAAGGTTTGCATTCAATGAATCTAACCTCCCAGAGCCCTTCACCAGCACTACAAAAACTCTGTCTCTGTAGTTGACCTGTAATAGTCTGCAGATACGACGATTGTATTTTATTAGTATAAGTTTGATTTTGCCCAGAGATAAAGTGGGGAATGTAACTAAAGAATGCTAGCAGCTAAGTAGCTAGACTGCTACAGAGATTGCAAAACTGCTTCAATTCTTATTTCTTTCCTTAAGTGAAAATATGTTTCTCCAAGAAATCAAACTGACAGCACTGAGAGAGATTCCATATATGACTGTTTTTTGTACAATGGGCAATGGCTTCCAGAAGTTGGAGGCATTTGCAAGTAAAAAAGAATAGCTCTGTTCTTAGCTCTACCAGTGCAAAGTTGTGGGCTTAATCTATTCAAATTCCAATGGACTTCATTTATATCACTCTAGCTCAGGTGCTCTGTGATGCTGGAAATTTCCCTTAAGTTGTCAGCCTACTTTTGCTTAACTTTAAGAACTTGTGTCTGGTAACTTCACCCCTTAACTAGAGTTAGAAGCTGTTCCATTCTAGTTCCTTTTGTGGTCAGTGAGGATTTGAATTGCCCCAGGACCATTTCTAACCATTAAACACCTGAGGAGGCAAAAGTAAGTGGCTTATGTAGGCAAGGGTGGCTAAAGGCAGATAGGATGGCTTCTGTAGTCTTTGATGTGTTGGTGAATGAATAAAACAGGAAGAAAATATTTGTGTCTCTAAAAGATCTTGTGAGGCTTTCTTTAGGTGGGCAAGAGAGCTACATGTGACTGCAATTCTTAGTTGCTTCCAGAATAAAAATAATAATTCATACAAGATAATGCCTTGAAAGCAATTAATCAAGCCCCCACCATCCTCAAAATTACTACTATTAACAAAAAGCAAGAAATGAAAAAGCACCGTTGCACTGATTTATTGCCAGTGACTTTGTAAAGGATCCAGTAGTAGATATACCAGCTTGTAAGATCTTTTGGTCAGGAGCTTTCATTGGTGTAGTTTCTGATGCAGCTGTTCATCTGAAAAGTGCTTTATGCACTACCATAAGATGGCACCCTTTGGCATTCTGGTATCAGCTGACATGGGTCTCCTTTCGCTGCCGTAACTTGTTCAGCAAGTGCTGCTACTTATTCACGGTTCTGCTGAGTGATGAGTTGGGCAACCGAAACGTCAAAGTCCTGATCTGTGCCTTCAAGGTCACGGTGTTTAAATGGCTAAATACTGAACTTCATTGTCTTTTTCTGTAACTTACCACTGAGTTGGTACCGTGCTTCCAAATTTTTGCTTGGTGTCTTTTGTTCTTTGATAGAAATCGTTTTAGTTTTGCCTGTGATACTAAGTGCCAGTATACTCATTCCTGATTTCATGTCACATTTTGTAAACTGAAATTACAGAGAGGAGCAGCCTTGAATCTGTATTGATAAGCAAAATAGTTATGAGGTACAGCACTGGCAAGTCCAGATTTTTCCAGCTATTGCACTACTTAGTTATTCAGACTGTAGAAGAGGAAGTTTTGCATGTTGCCTAAGGCAGCCTACAGACCGAGTGCATGATGTAACCCATCCGTGAGAGCCAACAGCTCTAAATTCTGTAGCTTTGCCTAATTATTCAATCTGTGTCATTGTGAATAGACTATTTCTGTTGAGGTGAGAAAGAAAAACAGCTATCAGGGTAGGATTTCTGTTGGCTTCATAGGGAGTTAAGTGACTAAACACTAATTGAGGTTCTGAGGTTTAGTGCTCATTTCCCAACAAACTCCTTTTGAAATTTTAGCTTTGGAATTTAAAGCTTCTGTGCTGATTTTTAAAAGCTTATCTGCATTTGTAAAACAGAAAATCATAGTTTTCTCTATACAGGCTTGTGCTGTCATTGGAAAACTGGAATTTGACAGAAGCTTCATGTTTGTATCCAGACCACTGCCTGGAAAGTAAAAACTGACCCTGACGATTTACTCTGAGCTCTGGGCTAGTTAATTGAGTATGCAATTGAGCTACCTCAAAGCCAGCTCAGTGGAGAGAGATGGTCTGCAGTTTAGGTGTACCCACATTACAGGATTGAGGCTTTCTTCTTTGCCACATCAGGAGCAAAACATTGACAACAGAAGTGTCTAGGCTGTGATCCAGGAACTTTCTCAAAAGATGATGTCCTGTTACACTGTATGATTTAAAGTGGCAGCAATGAAAGCAAAGCATAGACAAATGTAGAAATTGAGACCTAAGTCCGTTTACGGTTTTACTAGCAATTATGTCTTAAGAGACAGTATTACTAATCCATCATCTTATTATTTAAGATTTCTGAAAAAATAATTTCAAGTGATAGAAACTGTTGAGCTGAATGAACTGGAAGTTCTCTGTACTTTTGCTGTGGAATTGTGATATTACGCTTCTTGAAAGAGTCAGAAAGGAGAGGTCATTATGAAACTATCTTTTGATTTCTTGTTGATGTGCATTTGTCTGTATTATTTATTCCCTCTTGATGGTGGTAGAGCTGAAGTTTGTAGAAAAACACGTTTCTGGTGTGATTTAGTAACTGTTGGCTGAATCATAAATTATATGAAGAAGTATTTTCCATAATATTAACATTCCCTTGGATTATATCTATTTCTCAGGTTATTTTTTTTCAACTATTGGGGAGGAGAGTATAAGGGGGAAAGGGAGTATTGATTGTACGCTGAAAGGGTGGAGAAATAGATTATTTTTTTCTTCATGAAATGAAGGTATACCATTTTGTAGAGCAAAACCTGCTGAACTAGGTTTATTTTTATTATGTATTTATGTTCTGAAATTTTAAAACTTCCTAGGAAGATGTCAGTTTATCAAATTCAATTATGCAACCTTCAGACTTACTAAAACCTTACACTTTTCTACTTCCCACATGCTTTCTATATTTAAAAAGAGTCTTTTCAGCAGTAACTAGCCTTGACAGAGATAATTGGGAAAGCAGTTTGCTTTCTTCCTACCTACCTAATTTTTTTTTTTTTTTTTTATTTTTTAAACTAGTTCCTCACTCCAAGACAGAACACCTCAATTGTAAGAATATTTCACTGGTCACAAGGGTTTCCTGCATGAGCAATTGCTTAGGAGTGTTTTGAGTCTAGGCTGTGCAATTCACTACAAATCCAATGCCAGGTTGGTTTTAGTGGCTCATTTTAAGACATTCTAACAGCAGTGGTAAATAATGAGGAGGAATCTCAGCAGATCCTGTTTTAAATCGTAAGGATTTTACATAGCTATTTTATTTTTCACTTTTTATAGTTGTTTTAGTCAAGTGGTCTCGCAACATGAGTCTCTGTTCTTTGTCTCTTCGTTTTAACTCATGTACTTTGTACACTGTGATGTATAGAATATGTGAAGTGGATGGTATTGTGTGAAGCACAATGACATGACTAATTATGACACAGGGTGGCACATACTGGAGGTGTTTGGACAGGTTTGAGGATTTGCTTCTGTTACGCTTTGTGTTTCAGATGTGATTGCCCTTTGTGAAAGGGTTCAGTCTAGGATGTCTGCATGTTGCTGATTCGCTGTAAAGAACACTTTTCCAGCATAGTCAGTTACAAGAAAAGGTTTTTGTTTGTTTCCTTTTTTTTTGTTCCCAGAAAAGATTTTATAACTAATTCGTATTTTTGTATGTGTATACGTAAGTATAGACTCTGGCACAGTAAGCTTTACTTTTCAGAAAGGGCCATTGCTGTCAATAGGGCTGTAATATTGCACAGGGCATAAATGTTGTCTATTTTAATTATTTTAAATAGCTCCTTGAGAAAATATTGTTGCAGATTTTGTAGGACTTTCTATTTTTATCTTCTCCATATTAAAAATATACCCTTGTGTCCTGTTTTTCCATATACCGCTTGTTGTAAGTATACCTGGAGCAGCATACTTGAGCACGGTACCTCAGAGTATTTGGAGATATTTGCGGTCCCATTGAAGTGAATTGAAATCTTGCCATTGACTTCAAATGGGGACAGGAGACCATTCACTGGATATTTTTTCTTTTTTTCCTTCTATAATGGGGTGGGGGGTTTTTTAGCAGATTAATAGATAGTTACCTTTATAAGATAGAATCCTGTCAGGAAATCTGAACTAGCTGGTATTTAGACCTGACATTTCCTGATAGTAGAAAATAATTCAAATAGTGCATGCACACACATGCCACCACCACCCCCCCAATATTTCATGTTCATGCCACCAGGAAATTTAATGTGCACTGAAGAATATAATCTGACTTTACCTAGCCCTCCCCTGAAGACACAAGTAGAAAACTTGGGCTTGTACAAAACATCAGAAGGTTATAAAAAGACTGGTCCATGGTAGGCAGAGGAGGGAATGGCTGGAACCCCCAGGGGAGATCTTTGTTTAACTTTTAGTTGTTTTAGGTCCCTTAGTATCTGTAATCCTGTACTGGGTGCTGGAGGGGGAGGATGAGAGCAGGGCAGCTCGATGACTATGGAGCCTTTACTTAACCTAAAAGAAACACTGATAAGAAGGACATATATTAATCCTTCCCTTCTCAGGAGGTTAAGTTTATAACCCTAGGGTAGCAAAAGGAGCCTGTGTGATATCAGAATTAATGGCTAGTTGCATTTCATACAGTACCTGTTGAACATAAAACAAACTGTCAGTTTCTAGGAGCAGGGGTAGCTAAGCTCTAGCTCAGATCTCCTCTCCGCTAAGTTACCTGCCTTAATCACTGCGCTGGAAAGTCATACTCACCTGTGTTCTCACCTATTGTTTCATTTAATGTTTTCTTTAAAAAAGAGATGACTCAAAAAGCGTACTTCCAGCAGGAGTGTGGGCAGTGTCTCCCCAAGGCCAAGACAATTTACAGTCAGATGTATAGAGCACTCAGTTAAGATATCTTAATTTGAACCCTTTTGGATTAAAGGGAACAGAGAATGTGGCTTTTCTATATCCCCAACAGATGCTTTATCCACTGAGCTACCCTGTGAAAGGGGAGTGCTCAAGGGCTGTGTTTTGTATTTAAGTGTGTATCCTGCATGTTTGAAGGGCATCCATTTGATAGGACCTAGAGGAAGACAGGTAGGTGGGCATCAGTTTTGATGCTCTGAGAAGGTGTAGCCATCAGACTACTTAACTCCGTGAAGATAGAATCAATTCTAGGTATGGCACAGAAGTTGCAAATTTAGTCACACAGGGAAGAAAACTTAATTCCTTCTAAAAATGTTCACATGTAATGTATTGACGGTAGTTGGAGAATTACCTGCTGGGGTATTGATGCCTTATTGTGCTTTAGTTCTCTTTCAGCATTTTGGTCTTTTTGTAGACATGGGTCTAAGAAATAAAAATAATTGAATGAATGTTTGAATGTTGGGTTTTCAAAGTATAAGTTAGCGATTTTTTTCCATTGGCACCTGTTCAGAAATATTTCTGAAGTGAAAAATCTGTCCTTGATGTAATCGCCTGTAACAAAGTAGTAGGTTAAGGTATGTGCAGACATCATTAGCCTTTGACACTCATTTATTAAGATGTTTATCTTAAAGGACACATTGTTAACAAACGTCCATGAGAGTGTGTTGGATTATTACAAGCTTTTATGAAATAGATATTTAATAACTTGGTAATTAGTTTTGTAATTATGAGGCAATGAATACTTACAATATTATGTGCAGTCTATTTACCCATGTTTCAGGTGTGCCAAAAGCTTAATGAAGCACAGTAATTGTATTTGATACCGTAAAATTAGCAACGTGCACACATCTCGAACACCCACATACCCCAACCTGTGAAAAAACTGCTGTGAACTGCATCTATAAGGACAGGAAGCGAATTGGGGCTCAGTAATACTTCCTTACAGAATGCATCGCTACTCCATTCCCCTATGCAGGAAGCTCCGAAGGGAGGGGTGCCTGTTGGAGCGCTTACGTGGGTGATGTGATCATAAACTGCCATCGGCACAGCCCAGCAGCTGGGAGGTACAGTGTGAATTTGCTGGTTGCAAACACGTTCAACCTGACAGTGTTTTTACTGTTATCTACATTTTCTCTCTGGTTGATGCAATATCCAGGGATAATAGCAATTAATAATTACTCCAGGATCATGCTCCCCTAGATATACTCTTGGAAGTTAGTGGTGTTGGCAAAATCACATCCCCTGAGAAAGGATACTCTTGATCCATTTTTGACCTCTCAACCTCGTGGGAATATGTCTCGAGGTGAGGTCTGCAATCTGCTCTCTTTTTCTTGCACGCCCCTACAGTCAAATGAATGGATTCAGTTTTGTAGTAGTATGTATGTTGGGATATTTCACTTGTAAAGAACTTAACCTTCTGACTTTACAGAACGATGCTTAAACTTAGTTTCAGGTTTCAAAGAATGTATTCTGAAGAACAATATGAAAAGGTTTACAATTGTATGGAATATCTGGAGATACTCTTTTACCACAAAGAGAGATAATGAAAATTGACTGTGACATTAATATAACTCTTATCTTTACAAAGGCCTGTTCTCTCTTGTCATCTGATCAGTTATCCAAAGCCAGAGACAAATACAAACCCAACTCTTTTAGATACATGCCTCAGACGATCAGAGTTGAATATTCTTTTTATGAAACATCCTTTTTGATACAGTTAGATAAGAGCTGGCCAAAATATTGTCAATGAAAATTGTCTTTTAAGGAAAGCCGTAGTATAGGTGTGGGGTTTTTTTTATCTTTCGTTTCATCCTTTCATAAGGATAACAGTTGAGAAAGACAAATATAAGATTTCCTGAAGAAATCCTTTTTTAGATGCTTTAAAAATGTGAAGATCAAAGCATATCTGTGACCAATTAATTTGGGTTTGATTTTTTTTCCAACACCTGGACAGACAAACTGCCTGATGTCTTCAGCCTTCCAATCAACACTTCCAAAATTATGTTGGAGGCAACATTGGTCCTGAAGGTAGAAAGAACAATGATGTTTAATCTGCGTTGTGTGGTTTGTCTAGCTGTTTTCAACAACAGTTGAATAACTACTTCTTTTGACTTCTTTGCAAATCCAACATTTATTACTAACTCATCTTTTGTTATAATTATTTAGCTTGGAGAAAAGAAGATAGGTATGAACTAGCTTCATTCTGAAAGGAGGAAGTGAAGTATCTAGGACTTCTGTAACAATATAGAGCCTTGCTTAAAAAAATGCTCCAGAATATTAGCTTGATTTGGAAACATCTCTCCCCCACCCTCCCCACCTTTTCACTGACATAATACAGCAGTTCATTCCTTTAAACTACTTTCTTCCTTTCCCGCTTCTAACAGGAAAGTTTCTTCATTCTCATTTTCCTGCAGCTGCAGTTACTGAACCCTTATCTTAGAACTCCGCTTACACAATTGTTGCCATATCAAAAATTACAGTAGTGAACATTAAAGAGCTTTGAGAAGGATATAAATCATCATGCTTAAGGGTTTAAACGACATGAAACTTTCCTTGAAAGCAAATCGCTACATCACTGCATGAGTCAGACTAATTTGGGATGAATATTAGGTTCCCATCTGTTTCATTATGTAGTGTTTCATGTAATGTATCTCCTACTTTGAAGTCAATATAATCCTTTTGTAACCAACTGCAAGTTTGCCCTGTTTCCCCTTAAATTCTAGGACATGCCTCGTCTCTCAACCTTTCTTTCACTGAAGGACCATATCAAAGGCTTGCTTGGTTTTCTTTTCTTAAGAGAAAAATAAGCCTTTCAAAGATGGAGGAAAGTGAAACTGTTTTGAAGAGCTAACTAATATTGTAAAATCTCTGCTCAAGATTGTAAATTTATCTCCTTATGCTAAATTCAAATTAGATAGGGAACAATAGCTCAAAGAGGCATGGAAAAATATATTATAGCCAGAGTGTTACCATTTTCATTTTTCATTAAATGTAACCCCTCCATTTCATTTTTAATAAATTATATCTAAAATTATGCTATATTCAATTATAGTCTTAAACTTCAGGCTAATGAAAATCTAACATTTGTGATTGTATCAAATTAGCCCTGAAGACTGAGAAACTATTTGGTAATCTGTGCAGGATGGCCTATATTAAGTGCTGATTGATTTTAATATATATGAATACATTTTATAAACTGAGTAAAATAACAAGTGAAAATTTATGATGTATGAACAATACATTGTCATAGATGGTATATAAGAATTAAAGTTTGCGCGTGCATGCTTATATGGAAAGGTATGTGGACTTTAAATATTTAGAACTAATCTGGAATTCTATCTTTCACCATTTCTGCCATCATTTTGTTCAATTTAGTTTCCTCCTTCTGTAGTATGTCTGTGAGGTTTTTGTCACATAGAGCATGTTGATGCTGCTGTAACGAACCACATCCTGCAGACCGCTGTATGCGTGACTTGACTTTCATGAGTAAAATCTGTATTGGTGAAATTGCTCCTGTATTACATGTGCAAAATCATGGACCTGAATGAAGTCTTGAATCAGATTAGCTTTAAGTATGCTTAAAAGACCATTTATTTCATCGTGCAAAGAGCTAAACATGAACATTGTGGGTTTGCTGTGTAAATGATTACTGTTAGTTGGTCAAGAAGCAAATACCTGACTGATTTCAATATGCCATTTTACTTAAAAGACTGTGACTAAGTAATACCTGATTTTTGTTGCTGAAAATTATTATTACATGGGATCAGCGTATATGACTATTAAAATCCCTTTAAAATTTGTTAGTGTTAATAGCTGATTGGGTGTTATTTTGTCTTCTGGGGTTTTTGGTGTTTTGGTTTTTTTTTTCCAGAGGCTTTTCTAGTTTGACTATATATTGTTTGTTTTCAAGAATTTTATCACTTTTTATTAACACAATTTTAGCAAGAGGAGGAAGAAAATGGTGAATTGAAAATACATTTGAAGTCTTTCAAGGTATATTTAGACAGATGAAGATGAAGTCAGTAGGAGTTCATTAATTTGTTTGTATTATTAAGGAGTGTGTCTGAGCTGCCTCTGAACCAGAGCAGTTAATGTTAAGAACTTGGAGGGAACAGTTTAGATCCTACCAGACCAGAGGAGGTTGAAGATTAAGGAGGAGGGCCTAGAGGAAGTAAAGTCTAGCCTGAGTAACTAGAGTGTTCGGGCAGGTACCAGGGTAAATTTGGGAACGCTTGGTGTCTCTGCCACAACAGCAGAGTAAGGTTGTGAAGAATAATCAGCGCAGATTTGTTGAGCACAAATCACATCAAACAAATCTAGTTTCTTCTCTTGATCAAAAGGCCAGCAGAACAGATAAACAAGAAGTAGTAAATGTGTTTGAATTGGGAAACTTACTGAAATTTCATAGATGAAGAATTGAATTCTCTAGTCTGCAGACTGAATAAACCTCTCGTGTTCTCCTCAGTCCAGTTCTATTCAGCAGTTTCCTTGACAAGTCAGATGGCATAATGAGGGACATGTATGCAATCTTGCACTGACAAGCTGAGAGGTCTCTTGGAGGACAGGAACAGAATACAAGGTGTTCTCAGAAAGGGTGGAGAAATTGCGTTGAAGTCAAGTAAATGAAATTAAGTACAGTATGACTGTTAGGAAGGACAGTCGGGCAGCTGCATGCAAAATGAACAATCGCAGGATACACAGAAATCAGGATTTGATTGAATGGTTAAAAATATGCTGAAGAGGAAAAAAGCCCAACATAGCCAGTATGTGTTAACAGGATTGCTCTATGTAAGTTAATGGAGGTGTTTAATATTATATATTTCCATAGATTTAAAAAGAAAATGCAATATGCAACTATACGCACACAGTAATGCCCAGGACTAGAGGCCTTGGATGGAGTACTATGCTCAGGTCTGTGCACTGCTCTTGAGGGGAAGGATTATAGGAAAAATGTTTGTTTGACTTGGAAAATGGTAAGGAAATGATGATGTAATAATAGTCTCACAGTATGTTAAAAAAAAAAAAGGGGGGGGAGGTTCCTTCAAAGAAGACAGTAATATTTTTTTCATGCCTCTTGGAGCTATGACAAGGAGTGATGGAGAAAAATAGGGAAAATATCTGACTGTAATTGTAGCAAAGCATTGCAAAAGGCTGTGATGTTCTTTGTTTGGAACTATAGTAGACAAACATCTCTGAGGTGGTTAAAATACAATTAATCTTGTCCCAGGGTATGGGCAAGGCTTCTTGACAGCCCTTCCAGCCCTACATTTCTGTGATTCTATTGCAAGTATTTAACATGACTGTATTACTGCATATCTGAAACCTTGCAATATGTTGACTAAAAATAGCTATATATCCTTCTGCATTAGAATTTGTAAGCACAGTTTTCCTAGCCTGCAGCAGTATAGACCAAAGCATTCTTCACAAGTAGCAATATTAAACTACTCTGTATAGCACACAAAGATGTATTAAAACAAATACAGTGGTATCATTGTCTGTCTGGACGAGGCATTGAAGAAAAAGGGACTGCCCTAGGCAAGATAGCCCTTCTTCAATCCCGCTCAGTCCAAAAAAGACCAAAGAGGAGAAACTGCCTCTTGCACATAAATCCATTTGAAACTTTTCTAAATGGAATCTTTATGCAGAGACCTGAAATGAAAGCAGAGCCATAAAAAGGCTTTTCCAAGAGCTATCTCCTGAAAGTCACAGCATGTTAGGGAAATTTTAAAGTCACTGAACCTGAGTTTAGGCCCCTACATCTTGGGGTCTTAAAATTCATGACTTCATTTTGGTGGAAAGAGGGAGGGAGGTATTTCTGTACCAGGCTTATTTTTCACAGGCCTCAGCTTTAGGCCGTGATTGTAATGCTTCAGTCACTTTTCAAAATATGATCTGAACTGTCCATTGGGTTACAGCCTAAGATAGATCAATATATTAATTTAATAACATAGCTTAGTAAGGAGAGAACCCCCATATTATACCAGACACAAAACCAGTTAGTGGGGAGCACCTTACATAGGCACAAACTCTCTGTGTGGAAAAGAAACAGTTTTATTGCTGCTTTTTTCTTTAGTGTTTGTCTCAAAAGGGCTGAAACCAGACAACACGCATAAAATAATCTTGGCAAAGCATTTCAGTCTCCCAGCAAAACACCAAAACAAGATCACCTTCTAAAACAGAATAACAGTTTCCTATAAAGTCCTTATTCACATGGAAGCAAACTTCGGCTCCTAGCCAGAACGCCAGCATAAAGCCACGTGGCCGTAAAGCCTATTTTAAGCTTGAAACCATTCGGAAAGGCGTTAAGTGGAGCCAAAGGATACTCAGTGTTCTGCTTCCCCTGTTTGTCTGAGAATGAGTATCCAGAATGAGCTGCTCACTGAAATGTACACAAGTTCCCCTGTGCTAAACAAGCCAGATATTCTTTTATGTCATTCGTCACTCAGTGTTTGTGATATTGAACTCTTTTATTATTGACAAACATTTGAGTAGAGACAAGAGTTTATACATCAGTTATGTAATATTTCTCCTTAAAATTCATCATTACAGTGGTTTGCTTTTAAAATAACTCAAGTTTACTCCCAAGTTTCTCCTGCGTTCTCTCAGAATTGTGACAGCTGCTGTTCTGACCCTACAGTTTCTGTGGCTTTAAGAAACTTTTTCCTCTTGAATAACAATTCCTGATAGCAAAATGGTGCTGTCATTCCCTTTAGACATTAATATTCCCACTGGAAGAAGAGGTTCATGTAGTCTGGTGTTCAGGATAATTGAGTTCAACACTAACAATTCAAAGTTGGAACTTAGAGCCAAACTCCCCCACAATTTATGGAGGTTTATAATTGAGTAAATCCTGGAAAAAGATTTGTCAGGGCTTTAGAATGACAGAATAGTTTGGGTTGGAAAGGACTCTTTAAAGGCTGTCTAGTCCAACCTGCTCTGCAGTGAGCAGGGACATCTTCAACTCGATCAGGTTGCTCAGAGCCCCATCCAGCCTGATCTGGAATGTTTTCAGGGATGGGTCATCAACCACCTCTCTGGGCAATGTGGGCCAGTGTTTCACCACCATCATTGTAAAAATTTTCTTCCTTTTATCTAGTCTAAATCTACCATCTTTTAGTTTAAAGCCATTACCCCTTGTCCTGTCGCAACAGGCTAAAACGTTTGTTTCTGTCTTTCCTGTAGCCCCCTTTAGGTACTGAAAGGCTGCAATCATAAGGTCTTTCCGGAGCCTTCTGTTCTCCAGGCTGAACAGCCCCCACTCTCAGCCTGTCTTCATAGGAGAGGTGTTCCATCCCTCTGATCATCTTTGTGGCCTCCTCTGGACTTGCTCCAACAGGCCCATGTCTGTCTTGTGCTGAGGGCTCCAGAGCTGGATTCGGTACTCCAGGTGGGGTCTCAGCAGAGCAGAGGGGCAGAATCACCTCCTTTGACCTGCTGGCCATGCTGCTGGTGATGCAGCCCAGGGTGCGGCTGGCTTTCTGGGCTGCAAGTGCCCATTGTCGGCTCATGTCCAGCTTTTCATCCATCAGTACTCCCAAGTCCTTCTCGACAGGGCTACTCTTAATCCCTTCATTCCCTAGCCAAGGGGTGAAGAGTCTTTGTCTCAAGTGGCAAGAATCTGGCAGTTAAAGGTGGTGGCCTGCTGAATTAGTGCTGTGAAATCCGTGAGAGACCAAGAAGACTGTCTTCCCTCCTCCATCCCACCCAAGCTGACTGGGTAGAGAAGCTGAATGCCCAGAAGAGGCAGTAAATGTGATAACCCAGAGCAGTCCTTCGGTAGCTTCTCTCACAGGATTTGCTGGGAATTAACTCATATTTCTGTGTATGGGATCATAAGAGAGGGCACTGGTTTTCCAAGGTCTTACTGGCTCTAAAGAATGCTGGTTTATGCCTTCTTGCTCTAGATGTAAGGGATTGAGTCCTATATCTCCAATTGTGCCACAGTGATGCAGTAAATAAGGTATAAATTGTGATATGAAAATATTTCTTACCAGCTTTGGTATTAATTTAAAAATCTGCAAGCTGTTTTTTATTTGAAGAATCCTATGTAAATTGAAAGTGTATCTTGATTTTTTCCACTTAGTCTTAAAAAGTTGGGGTTTGCGTGTTTTGGGGGTGGCTTGTTTTGCTTTTTTGTTGTTGTTTGCTTTTAACTCAGCAAGCCTTACCTTGCTTAAGCTCTTAGGCAATTTTGGTTACAGCAACACTATTACCCGTTTATATTGGATATATGGAAAGAACTTATTGCAGAACTTTTATCAGTTATTAGAATTAAGTGTTTAAAACAAAATGCAGTTGAGTACTTAATGAAAATAAACATGTACAATTTGTAGTGTCTAAATAGTGCACTGTAGCAGGTAGTTGGAATATCTGGAAAATTTAGTAGAGCTACCCTAAATTAAGACTAGTACAGGGAACTGAGAACCAGTAGGCTAATCCAAAGAAGTGAGGGCTCTAGGGATTTGGAGTTGGTTTTGCATAGAAAAGGCAAACAATGTTGTAATACACCACATGGAGTTTGGCTAATCAGAGACAAAGTATAGTATAGTAGTCAAAACTCAAGTAGCACTTAACAAGCGTAAGAAAGCACACAAGTCCTTCAGCATTTGCTTTATTCTGTCCTTCATGTAGAAAATGTCAAGTGCCACTTGAAATGGAAATAAAGTTGGAAACACCCAAACAATTTTCAGTTTTTTCCTAACTGTAGATCAGCTAGTGGAGAAATACAGTGTTTTGGATTCCAGACAAGACTGTATCTTCTGGACATAGTGTCCACAAATTTCTCTGAATTCCTTAATTTTGCCTTTAAGATGCTCTTTCAAGGGTATTTTAGATTTTTACACTTTCGTTTCTTAAAGGAAACAAATGGTTGCAACTTCATGAATGAAAAATAATCCATGTATGGTAAAAAGATGGAGAGATGGTTTAAAAATAAACAATTTAAAATGTTTCCCTATTTCATCATACACTTTACTAAGATTTGAAGGAATAACATCTGTACCCACATGTTTCACATTCATCAAGAGTTTCTGGAGCTGTTTGGATGCATATGTGGGTTGTGTAGTTAAGTGGTTTGTGCTTCCTTGAGGGAATGTAGACAAGAATGGATTTGTCTGGAAGCTGACAGTGCGCTTGGACTGTTGTGCTGAAATTTGGTGCTTTCAGAAATCCCAAGCTCTGGAGACCAAGGGGAAAGTCTGAAGGAAGGAAGACTTATCCTTGGTGGAGGACAATCAGTTCAGAGAATATTTGAGCAAACTGGATGTACATAAGCCTATGGGCCCTGATGGGATACACCTGACTGCTGTGGGAGCTGGCTGATGTTATTGCAAGGTCTCTCCCAGTAACCTCCAGAGGTGCCTTCCAAACTTAAACAGTCTGATTCTGTGATGCTATCCTCAAGCAGAGTTTCAGGCAGAATACCTGTACTGCTCAAGCTGAGGTCATTATTGTGCTAAAATTAACTAAGAAACAACAAAAAACTCCCACCTAAGATACGGTTTATTTAAAACATGGTCTGTTTTTATCTAAATCGAGACTAGGGACTATAGGAACTTCTGGCAGCTCAAATATAATCCAGTGCAAAAGGCAGTGTTTTCAGTTTCTGGGAGGAAACAACAGCCTGTACAGATCTCCTCCCTTTACTATAGAGTACCTACAAAATACTGGTAAGATTATATTGAATTTTGTTATTTCTAACTATCTAGAATAGCATCCTAACCTTTTCCTTAAGTGTACTGTGGCATACTGCAGATGGGAAATAGAGATGTCTCTTGCTCTTTCCATTTTAAGAAGTGAGGCAAAATTAAATGTTGTTTCTACCAAGTATCTGTAGAGACAAGAACCTGCATCATCCTGCTTTTTTCCCTCCCTTCGAATGTTTGTGTGGGGTTAGCCACCTACAAGCTGTAGCAAATGTAATGTGGGCAGATACATACCTCCCCAGCTCTACCAAGTGTAGGTGAGCAGTTGCAATGAAGGCACATGGTGGAGGAGTCAGCACAAGCTGTGCTACATCCCTCCCAGACCATGTACTTACTAGGGGGGCAGAGCAGCCAGTCCATGTTGTCACATTTACTGCTGCTGTTTGCTCATCTCGTTAGTTAAGCTAATTAAATTATAGGTAGCAGAACTACACCTGCACTTGTTATGGTTTTAGCATTGGGCATGTCTGTAGACCGATTTTTCAGAAGTCACTGAAGCACTTAGAAGCATCATTTGCATTGCCTTGCCATGAACCTTCAGTTTGTAAGGGTCTCAGTTGCTGTTGAATTGCAAGTTTACAGACAAATACTAGTAGGGAGAAAGAGTGGAAAAGCTAAAATGTGTGGCTACATATGTATAAAAAAGAGGAAGGCACTAAAATTAAATGTAACATGCCATATTTCTGTAGAGGCCAGTGAGTGTATTCAATGTCTTGAAAAAACCTAAATAAATAAGTAAACCGGACTGTCTTCTGCTAACTCTAGCAGGGATAAATATGGATCCTCAGGGCTGCAGGGTTAGCAACATCAATAGGAAAATTCATGCTGCTACTCTAAAGCTGACTTCTTGAGGGCTGTCTTCATCTCTTACGTGGCACACATTAGGGAATACAGATGCCTCTATGTTTGTTAGATGGCCACAGTGTTTTCATTTGTTTGCATTTATAATTTTAACTTCTGTTCCTTACTATTTCTGTGAAGGCCAGCAAAATTAGCAGTCTTCTTATGTGTTTCTGCTGATAAAAACCATACTGTTGAGGTTTGCTACACTTAATTTACAGAACTTGGACAGAATCAGATTAATTTATAACTCTCTTCATTTTCACTTGTCTCATGTTTTCTTTATTTGAGATGATAATGGGTGTATGCAATACCCTGCATCTTCTTGTTCCTTAGAAAATCTTTGGACAGTCTTTTCATTGTGCAGAAAAAACTTCATTCTGTTAGGTTAACTTTGCTAGAAAATAGGATGGGTGTGAGAAAGAGAATAAATTGTTAGGGCTTAAAGGACGAAAATGAATCTTCAGAAGATTCTTCTACAACTCTTGATTGTATGAGTGTTTACCTAAGCCAATGTAATCCATTTTTTTATCAATGTAGATAAACTGGTTCAAATCCACTACGTTAATCACTTTGACTCACATAAGTCTGTTTTGTTTAATTCATTGACTGTAGCAGAAATAATTTGACAAGGAATTAAATCAGTGAAAAACTCAGAACCAGAACAAACAAAATGTTAACCATGAAGCTGTGAAAGGTGAAAACCTTGGGCTCTAGGCCATTAGTGCTGCGGCTTCTAGAGAGGCAGAAAGCGTGCACCTCTTCTTCCGAATGTAGCAAGTGAGATCAGAGTCAGGCTACCTTGGAGGTAGATTAGAGAGCCCTGATGTGAAAAAATGTTTGAGATTTACTGATCTAAAGAAGTCAGTAGGTTTTGGATTTTTCCTACCTCTGTATGTAAAAAATAACCTGTAGTGACTTTTTCTGTGAAGTGCTTACGTTATCCAGACTGTATTTTACTATGTGCCTTCCATCATGTTTATCGAATCATGCCTCTAATTTATCAGCGCTTTGGAGTAGAGGCTTGTCAGCTGTTTGATCCAGCCCTCCTGCCACAAACAGCTGATAACATTCGCTATTACTTATAATAGTGAATAATAGATTTGCGGAAATGAAGAAGTTAGAAGAAGCAGCAAGGAGAGAACTTGATTAAATAAATGAACAACCGCAGGACCTAAATAGATCAGACTGGCTTAAAGGTTCGAAACATTTCTTTCCCCTAAGGTGGTAATTTGTAAGTAGGGAACACAAGCAAAATCAAATAAACTGGGACCAGAGTAGAAGAGAAACAGTGACCATCCATGATGCCAATAACACGGAAAAGTCAGCCACAAAGGGAGAAATAAGAAAAGGAAGCAGAGCAAAAGATGATGAAGGCTGCCAGCTCTGTTACAGTTGCTGCTGCACTGTCTTTGCTTGTCAGATTTACTATTGCACGCACGTGGCAGTGGAGCACCATGAGGCCTGTATTGGTGTTTCAGTGCCCACAAACACACTCATACACGTGTGTGCCTTCCGAAAGTTTCTGTAGGCTCAGAAGGAGGATGTCAGAAATGGGAAGGACAGCAGAGAAAACAGAGAAAGAAAAAGAGTAGCTTGAGAGTAGCTGTCCCCTCTGTAGCTGGATTCAGTTCCATTGCTCGCAAGGAGGAAACAGATTGATCTTCCCTGGCAGATTTGGAGGAGTTTATAAGACATGGTAGGCTTTTGTCAGCAGTGATAATATCTTCCAGAGAGGCTGGTGATTAAGGTAACAAGATTGCTGCTGTTTAGAGTTAGCTGTCAAAATTACAGAATTACATAGGGAAAATTAATAAGAATTATTGGTTTTACTTCCACAGATGCTAAATCCCTCAACCAAGACACAAGCAAGTAAAACCTCAATCAGTTATGACTGTGTTTTCTCTGGGAATAAAACCATGTGATACAGAATCACAAGTAATTAAGGGAAATACACATCAGTGAAGGGAAAAATAGGAACACACCTTAAGGTAAGAGGCAGAAGGAAAATCCAGTGAGGGACAACTTCCTTATCGCAATATAAGGTGTAGATTTAGGGCTTTCTGTCAGAGTCTCTAATAGTTCTAAACTTTTAGTAACAGTAGGTGAAATCGCTGGTGAGTTGCATGATAGGAAGTCACCACTGAAAGAGCAGGATCCAGACTCCTTGGTCACAGATCTTACATTGGTAGTGACAAACACTTAAACTGTCCTTCTTGTTCTTTCATTGCTAGTGCCTTGCCATCTGCACTCTGCATTACTATATAACTGTTCTCACTCCCATAACTCTTATTTCCACAGTGATGTTTTCCATGGGATTTTTTCCTCTCTGGTAGATTTCCAGTCAGATATCTGTCATCATGGAAAGGGACATCCCAGCTTTGGAAAAGAGTGTGCCTGAAAGGATGTGGAATTGATTGCTTTTGGCAGCGCTGTAGCCACTTTTAAGTTCTAATTTATACCAGGCAGACATAGAATGCCATCTGGTCGTGCCAAAGCAGTTTGAAAGGAAGCACAGAAATACACATTTGAGTTGGCCATCTGTCCTCATGTCTGTAACATCATAGAGGGAGGTATTGGCATGTCTGAGGCCAGTAGCTGAGGTTTTGTTGTTTTTCTCGGAGGGTAGGGAAGTAGGATCTGGCACAGCCCTCTGGTAGGAGAGGTCCTTGGAGTTTTTCAAGCTTGATTGTGTAGCATAAAAGGGGAAGAACGCCAGCTAATGTCTGCATCCTCAGTTTCTCACTCTTTCGTTTACGTTCCCTGGCAAAAGTGCGAGTTTGCTGGTGTATACATAGTGGGGGTGGGCGTAGATATATCTAGTTCTGAAATAATTTTCAGAAGCAGTTGCCTTCTCACTTTGGGCAAGGAAGTAGCGCAGTGTTAACAGTTCAAAGAAGTGAAGATACTTTTTTCTTTGTGGTTTTTTTTTTGGTTTTGGCTTTTTTTGGGGGACGAAGTGGGTTGAGAGGGTTGGTGGGGTTTTGGGGTTTTTCATTTGTTTGTGGTTGGGTGGGGTGGGTTGGTTTTTTTGTTAGTTTTTGTTGGGGTTTTTTTAAGGCTGGTGACTTTCTGTGAACCCACTGGAAATAATCAAGTGAAAAGAAACCTTGGCTGCTTACTTCAGAGCTTTGGTGCTTACACATCACACCAAGCACTTAGAAGAAGTGATTAGGAGTTTGATGGATGAGCCCTTCCATTTATTTATTAAAAAAAAAAAAAAAAAAGTTTCCTGCCTCACAGCTGAGACCATGTGAATTGCCCAAACACAGATGAATAGATGAATTCTTTACTACAAAGATAATGCTAGTAATTATATCGTTAAGACTGTTACATTGTTACTAAACTTTCTTAAGCACTTTATCATTTGAAGTTGCAGACCTATTGACTGATTAATGGTGAAAAGGCTGGTTTTGTAAACTCCTAAAAATTGCCAAAGGTCCAGGGGCAGGGGGGAAAGAAGTTAGCTATTCTGAGTTTGGAGTGGGCGTTTTGTTTTATTCTGTTTTGGTTTTGGTTGTTTGTTTTTTTTTTTTAACTAGAATCTAGATATCTGAGGCTAATACTAAAAGATAGATGAAGCTTGTGAGGTGGTGTCAAATGTTACGGAAAATGGGGCAGATGAAGGAAATGAATCTTTTTCTGACACCTCTTTTTATAAGTGTTATTGACAGGCTACTGGATTTAAATATATTAATAATCCAATAATATTATTTCTGTAATGCATCTCTCTCCTCTGTCTGTTCTTTTTAAAAATGAACTTTTCTTCCGATGGGTCAAAGTGTCCCAGGGTAAAGATGTGTTTCCTCTGTGGACAGAAAATTGAAGTTACATTTCCAGTTGAAGGAAACTACGACACAACACCCATAGACTCTCTGGTAGCATGGTAGCACTATTATGCTCAAAAAGGAGGCCAGGTTCCACAAGGTAAATGTATTAAGTAGATACCTTCCACATGAAAGGTGGTATCTTGTCTTATCTTGTAAACCTCATTCATGTAAATTAATGCACATGCAAGTTACACATTGAAGGAGGATAGTTTTCCAGCATTGTCGTAGATATTGAATAATTTGTATGCTGAGCTGGAGTTTGCTCTCTATACTTTTGTGAATTCTTGTTCTGGTTGCTACAGATGCATTAAATGTAGTGTTGCTGGGCATCCCTATGCATGTGAACAACAAACATAAGGCTCTACACTGTTTATATCAGAAAGTAGAATTTCTATCTAAAACGTCCTTTGAGGGAGGGAAATACTGTAAATGTCACTTTTAAAACAAAAGTTTTGAATAAAAGGTAACAAAACCAGAGTTAGCAAAGTACTGAATTGTTGGAGTTTGCTTGTTGGAATAAAAAAGGCAACAGGCTGGGATATATTGTGGCAGAGTTGCAAAATTAATCCATTCCTTTCGGTGCATGAGAAGGGTAGAACAATTCTCCTATCTCTGTTGATTGCATTTATCACTAAACAACCCTTTGTGCCACAGGCACTGGAGTCTGGAAAAGTATCCCAAAGAACCATCATTACACTTTTTCCTGGTTTTATGCCTCTCTGGGCCTCACATGCTCATCATTGATGGGAATGCGGTACTGAGCCTGATGGAGCTTTGTGCTGACCTAGGGTGGCAGTTCTTATTTACACCTCTTATTCAGGGAAAAATGCATGTTCAGAGGCTTAAACCTGTGCTTGTAATGCCTTCTAAAGTTTCAAATCTTGCAGTAGAAGATAGAATCCTATTCCCACAGGATGCGTTAATTAAGTATGCTTAAGTCTTACCTGGTGTTAGAACTCCAGCAGGAGCTCCTCGTATGATTTCAGGGTTTCCAGAAGTCAGCAACTAGTCCAGGAAGACTGATCACACTTCTGACAACAAGAACTGTAATTTGTGTGGAGGTTCATTCTAATCAGAGACATTAGGATAGTGAATGATTTTTGCTCATGAGCAGGTTCTGGAAGTTAATACTCTAACAATATCTTTTCTGAGATCTGACTCTTTGCGCATTGCTGCACATACACAACTATAGCCATGTCTGCCACCACTCTGCGCCTTCCAACAACGTGACCTCTGTATGTGTGATTGGTTTACACTTAAGCATTTCTCAACCACGTGGGTAAATACTTTGTCTGACTTAGGAGTTTCAGCTCCCATCAAGATCTAGGAATGTCTGTACACTCAGGAGGAGAAATGATGTAGGAAATAAAAATCCACCTAAGTCTCCTTTTGTGATTTTTTATTTTATTTTATTTTAATCTCTAAATACCCATCGTACAAATATTCCGTTATGGGAAGGGACTCTTATTAGAGGTGTTGTATTGTGTAATCCAAAAATGATAAAATATTCCCAAATTCACTAGCTTTTATATTTGGTTAAATACAGAACTACTAGTAAAACATTGCTAATCTCATAACCCATTTGAGTACAAAACACAGCATACATATTCTGTGTGTAATCCTTACACAGCCCTCATAGTTTGGGAAGTATTAATACAATTTTAGGATATTCCCACCTGCTAATAGGTAGCTCTGACTGCTAGGCTGGAGGATTGGGTTCTCTTTTACCTGAGATCCTCAGTTGTCTGGTGGCCCGACAGCCAGAGGAACAGCTACCCAAAATCTACCAACAGCAAAGGGTTCTCCAGAGAAGTAGAGGCTGAGAACTTTCTAAAACCCCCTCCTGCTGGGAATGGTGTGGAGAGCACATCTCCAGCTTCCTATGTAGTGCTCTAGCCGGGAGATTGGTATGTAAAAGTTGAGCTTGTCTTACTCCGGTTGTCTTTCTGCCCTGAACGCTAATGCATCAAGTGTGTTAGTTTTTCTGGTAGCGTACGTACCAAACTAAGCTTGTTAATGGGGCTAGGGTTATGGATGCTTAAATTTGGATTCAGTCAACTGTTAGCAATGGATATGTACCGGGGCAGTTTTGTGCCTGCTGATAATGCTTGATAACATGTGTTTACATGCATGTTGCACCTAAACAGGCTCAGGTGGGGTTTCTCTGAACAGTTTTCCAAGGTTCGTGTTTTTAGCAGCTGAATGCTTTCTTTGAACTTGTGTTTGATGCCGCATCAGCAAAGCAAATGTGCATTCTGTCAGTGACTTAGGAGCTGAATCGGACCCGTATAGAGAATTCAGTCTTGATAGTATTAATGTTGATGCTTGAATCTACTAAATACTACTTTTTTAGTGAATGAGAGTGCCTTAAACTCTTGCCCTTAATTCTGAATCACAGCCCTCTGTTATTTAGCAGGGAGAAAATGCGGTACATGTCTTTGCAATGGGAGGGTGTGAGAATGGGAAAAGGAGAGGGACACCACATTTGAACACAGGAGCCTTTTTGATTTTTGTCTATGTACAGAAACTAGAAATATACAGAAAGAAAATAAATGATAAGACAGAGAATTCTGAACACTGTAGTAGTGGAGAGTGGGAGACTGTCCTTCTTGCCTTTTGGAAAGCAGACCTTGGGAAACAGAAAGTGCAGATCACAGCAGTTGTTCCCAGTGTGCTGTTTGGTATGCAGCGAATCCAGAGAGCAAGACCCTAAGCAGCAATCTTTGGAATCCATTACATTTGTTCCACAAAGTCACCCTAAACCTATTTAATCTCCTTCATCACTGCTTCTGACATCCACACCTTCTGCACTGAGTAGACAACTGAAGAAGGAGATTTATAAGGTGGCGCTCTCAATTGATTCTTAGAAGGCCAGTTTTTACACTTTAGGAAGGGCAATGTTTCATTTTACTATATTTTTTGCTTTAACTTCTTCTGTCTTCTCCCATACTGGATAACACTACCATCAACCCAGCAATACTTTTTGGTTTTATAAACTAACCAAAAATTAAGCGGTGATTACCAATACCACCTTCTCAGGGATTACCTTGCACAGCAACACAGTCCCCCTTCTCCACGTGGAACATGGAAAAGCTGGGAGTAGAAAAATGGTGAGGGACTGTGGCTTTTGTGTTTATTCAAAGGCTTTTTTGAACCAGGCGTTTAATAGCAGATTGGTCTTTTTTCAAAGTTCTTTTGAGGGCACAGAGGGCACAGAAGCTGTGGCAGAAATCCTGAATGCAGCAGAAGGAGCAGCTTGTTTCACACACTAGTGCTGGCATTAGTAAATAGGTATTGGCAGGGTGACTGAGTGAGGAACTCTGGACTGGGAAGTAAATCAGCAGCTTTCTTTTTCTGTGTTTTATTTTCCCTTTCTTAAAAGGGCAGTGCTAAGGAGAGGGAGACAGAGAACATGGTAAACGTGCTGTGGAATTTTTAAAAGCGTTCAGTATTGGTCTGACATATTGAAGCTACTAAAACCCCTACCTGAAGTCAGAGGGAAGAGTTAATCCAGTGTTCCATGCTTTAAAAAATCCTACCGCTAGAGAATAAACTTCGCCAAATAAGCAAGACTCTAAGGCAGTCAAATTCCCAGTAGCAGTGGTGATTTGCCCCTTATTAAGGTGTGAGCTGAATTTGCAGGAGAGATCATTATCACCTCAGACTACAAATCCACTATTGCAGCAGCGTCAAAGGTCTGTCTGTCCCCACCATTACACTGGCATTGCTGAGACGTCTCTATGGTGTGCTGTGGCTTCGCACATGCTTTCACAGGGAATGGCTAGTTCTCTGGAGGCACGTGGATGCTGGTAGCGATACGGGCAAAGAACTATATATATTTTCCCTCCAGACTTTTCACAGTTCAGAGGTTGAATGTACAGGAAATTAATAATCTAAAAATGTTATTGGAAGGCTAAACAAAATTAACCCAAAGCATAAGGGGCCTTGGAAGAAATTTTCTAGAGAGAAACAAAATTGTGCTGAGCTCTTACGAGTGACTACTCCTAATGTAACAATTCAAACCACTTACACTCAATTCTCTTACTGCTTTTCACAACAATATACAATTAAGTATTTCATGAGTTTAATAATGATTATAAATGATAAAGTTGCTCTGAAACAATTTTATTTCAAAAGTAAGTGATATTTCGGCTTCTTCAGCTGATACTGCATGCTAATCTGGAGAGTAAGGAGTTCAGTAGGTAGATCTTGTTAAATTAATCAGTGATTTGCAGTTGGCTTTTCTTACTAACCTGACTTTTAACACGCATGCTACACAATTCAAAAATAGAAATGTGTCTCTTGAAAGATTTGGGAGAAGCCAAATAGTAACTCAATCACAGGCTTGGTGGACCTATAATTAAATATATTTCTGAAATATGGGATAATGTGCAAAAACTTGCCTGATTGCTGTTCCTTGGAATTCCCTCTCAACAGAGAGCTATTAGTATTTTGGACGTATCTGGCTGTAACAAATGAAATACCATCTGCTAAAAGAATCGTGGCAATACTGTCATCTTCAGTGCATCCCTTCTGGTTATTGTGGGCAAAATAGAGTGACTGTTCAGAGAAAACAATGAGGCAAGAACTAGTGTCATCCTTACTTTGCTTATATTCTGGCCACAGTGGTAGGCTCCAAATAGGCCTGGGAACCCACTGCATTAAGTAATGTGTACATTTTGTGTTGCCAGGTTGAGTTGAATTAATAGCGGAGAGGAGTTGTATGACCTCATCAAGGCAATCAGGGTTGTGATAGTTGCATTTCTTCTTTTCAAATATGTTCATTTTATTTTTATCATACTAAAGAAATGGAGAGAGGGAATGAGAAATGCAGAAGGGGATGAACGACAGCTGCGAATTTGTGAAAAAGGAAGGATGGGAAAGTGGGTTACTGTCACAGCAGAGATGATGCTGTAAGGAAAGAAGCCAGAGAGCAGTCTAGGTACCACACCATGAATGGTGTTAAAGAGTTTGAAGGAGATTAAGCAATAGTGTCATCTCTGCTAGCAAGCTTTGGGGTGGTACTGGCCCTGGAGATCTGTTACAGTTCTGAGATCCTAGAACCAAAGGGTAGGATGAAATTACCAGCAGCTGAGAAAATGCACAAGAATACAAATTATAAAGATCAATCAGGAGCTCTCTGAGAACACTGAACATCTATGAGATGCTTTGTTAGCTCTGGTGCTGCTCTGGTATTTTTTTAGCAATTTTTTCATTTAGGACAGTCCTGTTCTCTTTGCTCTACCTCATGAGGCGAGGAAGGGAGGCTGATGGGAATTGTGTCTTCAGAGGAATGTTCCCTCTGATGGAATGAAATCTGGAGGCACATGTGAGTCCCAGCTGATCTCTGTTAGTTTTGTTTATGCTGTTGTTCCAGACAGTAAACTAAAAAAAATCATGTCTCGTTGACTGGCTTCTCTTCTGCAAAACAACGGTCAGTGAATTATTTCTATCAATCACATAAGTTTCTCTTAATTAAAAACTTTAAAAGCCCTTCATTGTTTTACTCCCCCAATAAGAATCAAAAAGGCTAATACTGCAGGGAACGATAACAAATCATAGAATTGTTTAGGTTGGAAAAGACCTTTAAGAT
>RSEF01000004.1:59952823-59971003 GCA_003993805.1 Himantopus leucocephalus | reverse complement strand
GTTACTGACCAAAATTGGTCCTGTTCTACCTCAAACCAGGACAACCAGAAATACCTTTCCTTCATTCTGCAGTTTGAGTACATCCTCTCAACGCATGGATGGCAGCAAGGGGTGGTCAACAAGCCATGTGCTCTATTCCCCCTCCCTCTTTTTTGTTTTGTTTTTGTTTTGATGAGAAAGCAGATGGAATATGATTTTCATCGTATCCATATTCATTGGAATATGGATGTTCCTGTAAGCAAAAATCAACGGGCCAAACTCTTCACAGGCAAAGTGCCATGGAAATGTTCTCTGAGAATATGATACAAATGATATACAAAAAAGTGCTTGTGGCTGGTATTCAGGGCACAGTGAGCTAGTCTATAGCAAGCTTGTGTAAGCCCTGACTTAAAACTTGATCCTGATATTTGCTAGCATTGTAGAGGCAGGATGCCATCTAAATGGGGAGCAAAGCAGAGACAGGGATAAAAGGTATCTCATGTGACACAAGCACATGGCGCATGAACCAGTACTAAAGCAAATGATTTAAAGCTAGTAGCTCCCTTACACCTATACTATATAATATAGAAATTTTTCCCAATTAAGAAGCACTGTGTGAAGAACTACCTTTTTTTGTCAGCTCTGAATCTTGCACCAGGTGGAGTTTTTTTTGATGCCTTTTAGTCTTGTATTTGGAGAGGTAGTGAAAAATCAGATCCAATCCACTGTCTGCATGTTACTTGTGATTTTGTAGACCTTAGTCATGTGGGGTTTTTATCTAAATCTCCTTAGTCGTTAAAGCAGCTCCATATGTTATTGTCCTTTTCCAATTCTATATCATTTTTCCAAGATACGTAGCCTAGACTTGTGCAGTGTATTTAAGCTGGGGCAAACCATGAATCGTATAATGGTAGTCACATTTTATCTCTCTATTCCTAACCATAATTCATATCTTCAGCTTGCTTTATTGATTACTATTAAACAGTAAACGGAAATTTTCAGAGAACAGTCAATTATAACGTTAATATTTAATTTCCTTAGGGTCAATGTACAGCTTAGATCCCATTGTTTTATATGTGGGATTAGGACAGTTTTATATAATGTGTATCCAATATACAGTTACTGGCATTGAATTTAGCTGCCTAGTCACTGCATCCTTGTAAGGCTTTTCTGCAAATTTTCACACTGTGTTTTCCACTCAAAATAATGTAATATTCTTGGTAACTTTGGCACCTTGCTATTCAAACCCACCCCTCCACCCCCCCAAGTAATTTGTAAAAAGTATAGCTTGTCTTCTTTTCTTCACCATGGGTATTTATTCCCAGCCTCTGTTCCCTGCGTTTTAGCCAAGTAATTGTCAATGCATCGAACTTCTCAGTTATTTCACGGATAGATTCCTTAACACCTATTGTTAAGGGAACTGGTCAAAACCCGTTTACCAAGATGACTCTGTCAGATCTGTCTGGTCAACGTGCTTATTTCTTTCAGAGAACTTCAAGACTACTAGTGCAAAGGCATTTGGGAAGGTGAATTAGATCACGTGGTAGTTTTGTAAGCAACTTCAAATACATCTATCCTATTTTCAGGATTTGAATATTCTTATGTTATTATATAAGACTGTGTACAAGTATAAACTAGGTCTTGAAGCTGATTCTGTCTCATCTGTAAATCCTGAAAACAGTAGCAGCTCTACAGAAATACTGGTCTTGTGGTTTAACTCCAGCTGGCAACCACACAGTGGCTCGCTCACACCCCCCACACCCCCCNAAAAAAAAAAAAAAAGGAGAGGAAAGGGAGGAAAAAACCCTCATGGCTTGAGATGAAAACAGTTTAATAGAAACAATAACAGAAATGGAAAATAACAGTAATAATGACAAAGGTCACTCTCACTGCCCAGTGAATTGGCACTGGCTGTAGCAGTGCTCGTGGTTTCCCGGCCCCTGGCCAACCCTCATTTATATACTGAGCATTACATCTATGGTATGGAGTATTTCATCGGCCATTCTGTTGTCTGTCTAGTCTTCTATGGGAAGTTGAAAAAGTCCTTGAATATTGTAAACATCACTTAGCAACAACTAAAACCAATAGGTATTATTGACATTCCTTTCACAGCAACCACTAGAAAGAAAATTAACTCTTTCCTAGCTGAAACCAGAACAACTAGCTAATTGAAAAGTTGAAAATCAGGGAACGAGAGGTGATGCTGACTCTTGCTTTTTCTGTTTGTTGAGTTCTTGTTTCTAATTGTAGGTATCAGGATGAGATCAGCTTTATCTTTAGAAAATATTTATATCTACAAACTTGCAAATCTTAATTGCTTTAGTTAATTGATGTACCTTAGGGCCTGGTCCTGTCACTGATGGTTTATGGGAAGTGTTTTGTTCCACCAGAAGATCTGAGAGGGGCTTGGCTTCAACAACCACAAGGCTTCCAGAAATTAAGAGGGAGGTACAGAGAATACATGCTTTATGACATCCTGATTAAAAGAGTAAATGTTCCTTTTGTGTACTCTATCAGAGACTTGTGGTGGAAGAAACTTAGATAGCTCTTATGGTTTCACTCTTTTTGCCATAATACCAGTATTTCTGACGAATGGTCACAAACTTCAGTTGTACGAGTATTGGAAGCACTATAGAGGCAAAATGACAAATGTATTCCAGTAGCTATTTTTAAGTACTAGTTAATACACATTAGAATCAATGGTCATGTATTTTTCGAATTTTATTTGGGGTAGATTTGGCCTGGCCTGGATAGAACTTACTTCATTTTGACTTTCAGTATCCTTTTTGACTAATGGTAACACTGCTCAGTCTCGGCACAAACCAATACGCACGCATTGTTATTAGGAGTAATATCTATTAAGATGAAGGGTGTGGACAGCTGAAAATGAAGTTCTGAGGTAGAAGACTAAGGATCCCTATCAGAAAAATGAGAAGTTTAGTTTTACTTGCCATCTCTTGTTTGTGGTAATCTAGCAAAGTACAGCAAGTATCTCTCCAGGCAGCAGTGTAGGACGGAAGCACAGTACCTTGTAGAAATACATTATAGTTCTCTTTTTTGTAGTGACTCCATGTCGGAACCACAAATACTTTTCATAAAATTAAAATCTTTTCACATACATTACTGGGAGATAAGCCCTAAGCCCAGACATGTATATCATGTTATAGATACTTGTGTATATGCCGTGGGACCTTAGTAAACTCTTTATTGGGAGGTGGAAAGGTGGACAGAGTCTGTTCTTTGTTCTTATTAAAAAAGTGCTTGGGAATCTTTACGTTCCACATAAGCTTACCAAAGAGAAGTAAAATGAGTTTTACTGATTTATCTCATCTAGTATCTGTATCACTCTCACATTTAAGCAGGCAGTAAAAGGCCTGGGACCCAATCACACTATTTTTTTCACTGCATTTTATAATTAGCTTAAAAAGTACAGAAATAATTAAATGTTTTGTGCAATTACTAAAGGGAAAATTGTAGACATTTTAAGGGAATAACAGCTGCATTTCAGAAATAAGCAATTTAGAAAAGTTTATCTGCATGCACACATTCACACATACGTTTCAGGGTTGGAGGTTTTCTTGTTTTCAAGATGGATTCTGACATGAAAGGAGGCTTTGTACTCTGCCCATTTAGGAGCGTTGCTACCGTTTGTGGTTTAGTAATAAAAGGGTTAATTGTTGTGGTTTTGAGCACTTATGATAATATTTAATTATTCCAATATTCCTCAGTAATTGCAAACACAGGAGCTGCATGTACACTAATACGTTAGTGAAAGTTGGTTTCATATACAGTAGAAAATTATATTTATTGAGCCTACTTTCTAACTGATCCTTTAATTTCCAATGAATGCTACACAAATGAGAATGTCTCTCTCTTATTTTAAGCACTGCTGGTACGGAAAGCTATTCTTGTAGCAGACTAAAAAAGCAGAAGATATAAGAAGTGCTTCTCTCTGAATGAAAGAATAAAATACTATTGAGAATAATTATCTTGGGAGGATTCATAAGCCAGTTCTTTTTGTTGTTGTTGTCGTCGTTTTTTTAATTTTTTTATTCTCCAGCTGGTAATGTCTACCCCTAAAAATAGTGAAAGGTGGTGTTGGTAAAATGAGTGACTGTTTTATAAGAGTCACAGTGGACAAGTTAGATTTTTGGTTGGCCGAAGTACAGCCTTTGATACAACATATTTTCTACATAAGTCTCTTGTGATATAACAGCCTTGTCTAAAGCTAGCACAATCATACATCTATCCATGTATTTTAATAGTGCCCGGCCTTATAGTATGAGAGTCACTCCTTAAGCACAAATATTATATCTTGGTCTTGTAAGTTATGCACCTTTCACCATTAAATCTACTATTTTCTGTAGTAGATTAAACTGTCTCTTTTTTTGAACAGTTACTATTTTAATTAACAGTTCTTATATATTGCAAAGCTTGCTAGTAAACTCTTGAACTTGCAAATTTCTTGTGCACAGCAGCACTAGCAGACGTCATGCTTTTGAGTCATAGATACAGTTAGTGGACAGACACTGCACTCCTATGGTTCTCTAAGTGTTTCTTTGCTTGATCCTGTATTGACTTTTCAAGAATGCTTGCCAGGTCCAATTGTTCAAGAAGGGCCATTAATTTAACCTCAGTGTAAATTTGTTTCTTGGCATGTCATCAGTCTTGTGCTGATACCTGTTTTCTTTGTCAGATATAAACAATATAGTTTCTATTAATCTTAAGGATATTTTTATTCCCTTTTGTCTTCTCCCCATTTCTCTCTCTGCCTCTCTTTTCCAGGCAAATGGACGAATAATTTTTTCCTCTGTCAGTAACTCACCTACAATTAACTTAAATGAAGACACGGCAATATTTTGATTAATTAACTTGCAAATTTGAGTAATCCCATTGTCATCATGTGCACTCGTGATTGTAATTAATTATTGGCTGGTAGTACTAAATACATAACCTTACAAGTCTTGAGGAATTAGTAATATTATGCAATGTATCTGGATCAAAGACAAGAAAATGAATCTATGTAATTCTAGTTTCTAAGGCAGCTATGATTATCTCTAATTATAGTCGTTTCCAATTAAAAACATTATTTTACTATTTTCTCCACTCAGAACTGGCCAAGTATTGTCTGGATGGTCTTCATGGTATGTTTAAAGTGAAGAGAGAGAGAGGAGGAGGTTGTATAATCTTCACTTCAACGAAGAATGAAAGTTGCATTCTTAACTCCAGATGGCAGACTGAAGTTCTTATCTAACCCATTCCCCTGTTCCAATACAGAGTAGTGCTCTCTGTGTAATTGTTAAGGGGGAAATAGTTTGTCTTGTATTCAAAGACCTTCAGTGGCAGAGATCCTACAATCTCCACAGTGAATCCCTTCAAACATTTCCAACCTACTTAATCTTTACTGATAAGTCTTTCCAGTTAGGCACTAATTTTCCATCTCAAGCTGGACACAGTGCTCCAACTGAATCTTTACTAGTTCTAGGTAGAGTAAGCAGGATTGATTGCCTTACAAGTCTTGCAGGCTATATTGCTGTTCTTGCATACAGATATTATGTTTACGCTGATTCCCAGTTCCACAATATAGTTGAATTATGTTCAGGTTTTGTGACGAATTTAAGCCTATTCCATTTCTTATGGAAGTATAATCTACTCAGAGAGCCCCATTCTTTGTACAGTTTATTTCTGCCTTATGTAATTTTCGCTTGCCTTAGTGAGTTTCAGTTTTTCTAATTTATCACTATCATTTTAAATTCTAATTTTGTCTTTCACTTTTAGTTCCTGTCAGTGTCACTGTCAAACTAGTTTTTTCTTCAATATGTAGAAAACACCTGCTGAATCGCAGCAGGTGTATGCATCCTTCCATTTGGGAGGAGGTCCACAATAACTGTTCTCTGAGTTTAGTTTTTCAGACAGTTCTGCAGAGTCTGTACAGAAGTTCGATCTAAACCATTTTTTCGATAACCTGCTTATAAGAATGCAATGAGAAACAGTCAAAATAAACATTGAAGAAGGTTAAAATTAAACATCTTTCGCTTCTTCTCCATCCATGCTGCCTAATTTTAGAAGAAAATTAGAGTAGAAGTGTAAGATTTAGTATTGACAGATCTGTTCTGAATGTTACCTTGCACCAGTTTATTGTTCATCAATAGTTTGTTTAAATTATCCCAGTGTTTTTCTGAATATTGAATTTAAGCTAATTGGTCTACATTTCTGTGTCCTTCTTTTCTCCATTTTTAAAAGGACCTTTCCTGTTTGCCATGACTTTCACTAATGGCGCTGAGATTTCATTGGCAGTTTGGTACAATACTTTAAGTTTAAGCCTTTCATGCCCAATCCCTCTGAAAACATCTAATTTATCTAGATGTGATTCAACCTGTTCTCTGCTTATCCAGTACTTACCCCTTAGATATAGGTGTGAACACTGATAGCAACCAAATCAGAGCTGACTTTTTATTGCAGATTAAAAATTAAAAGAGTTTATTGTCTCATGTTTCAAAGTGAGTTAGGAGTTTGGTTTTAAAGTGGATTAACAGCCTAAATTTAACCTCAGTTAATCCAGACGGTATTTCTTAGAGCTAAAAACTGAAGTTAGTAATTAACCTAAATCATATCACCTCTGTTCCCTTTAAACCATAATTCTTTTAACTTGACAGAGGAGTTGTGTACTGCTCTTTGGTACATATTCAGATTTTGCATGTAAACTCAGTCTGAGAGCTATTTTTTTTTCTGCAGTCTCAGTAGTAATGCTGTTTTGGATTTTTTTTCAATCGGTTGGATCAAATCTGCTACATTTTTAATTTGGTAAACTAGTATTCCTCTTCCTGTATCCATGAAATGTTTAGAATACTTCTTTGTAGCATACCAGAATTTGAAACATTATGAGCTTGTGCGCATGAAACTGAGTCTTGCCTATACTGAATCTTGCATCACTGTTCTCTGCAGGTAAAATTCTAAAAGGCCAGAATGTCCTGCCCTTTTGGTTTATTAAAATTGGACTGCCATTTTACAGTCCTTTTGTAGTAGGTATGCAGGGTACTAAGCACTAGAGAATCAAAGTCTGTCACTTCCTGTTAATCATACTCTAGTCTTACTGCTCCCTTGTACTCATGTCTTGCCTGTAAGAAGTTGTTACATTAACTTAGCTAACTTTAGAAACTTTTGATCAGGGCAGGGGGGATTAACAACTATTCCCAGTTACATGTAAAAAATCCTTATATAATTCAGCTTAAGTTCTTTTCCAAGCAATTTAAGCCAAGTCTATGAAAGTAAGACTACAACTTAAAAAGTGTTGTCCACAATATTTGCTTGCACCAGTTTCAACTAAGCTGTTTCAGAGCTTAATGAATGCAGGTTTTTCAAAGACCACAAGACTTTTGAACCCTCTCCTTGATACTTGATTAGTGTTGAATGATCTGAGAAAGAGGTGCTTTTCACAGCTGGGCAAAACTCGGCGGTTTTATACACTTTTAAAAGAAAACTTTAATCTACTTGCCTTTATGTTCACTGAATTTTGCTTTGTGTTTGGGTTCAGCTGGATCCCAGAACTCCAAGCAAAATCCTGGTTTCACCCAATTTCACACTGAAACCATGCACATCCCACAAATTCTGGCTGGTTTTGATGTGAAACCATAAAGTAGCTTGGCCCAAAAAGTATGTAAACTTTTCAGTGAATGTGGGCTGGGTTCCCAGTTTGTATTGAAACATTAAACCAAGCAGGTTGTTTTGTATGGCTTTGTATTTGTTACACATGTTTTGTTTAGAACCCATGTAAAAAATTTTTCAGTACCTTAAAACTAAGTTTGATCTTCTGTTGGTAGCTTTCGATGTACCATTGCTTATTTAGTAGAAACTGTTCAGGAGGAAGCTGTTGAGCTGAAGCCCTTTGAAGGGAGGCTGCTAGCAGAATGTTTCCTGTTCAGTTACTGTGGATCAGGATCTCATTCTCTCTTTCCTCATCAGTCCATTTGCTTCAGCATTAATCTTTGTTCATGAATTCACAGCAAAGAGAAATAGATGGGTGCAGGATATTCTACTATGGTTTTGGTTCAGCTGTTAGCTAGGTCATAGAATCGTAGAATCAATGACTAGTTTATGTTGGAAGAGACCTTAAAGATCATTTAGTTCAGCCCCCCCTGCCATGGGCAGGGACACCTCCCACTGGACCAGGTTGCTCAAACCCCCATCCAGCCTGGCCTTGAACACTTCCGCCTCCACAACTTCCCTGGGCAACTTGTTCCAGTGCCTTGCCACCCTCATAGTGAAAAATTTCTTCCTAATATCTATTCTAAATCTACCCTCTTCCAGTTGGTGATGTCCCACTCGCTGATGGTTCAAGGTTTTAGCGCGATAGTTATAAATTCCTACGTATTTTGGGTCCAGTATTTCAATAACTAAATTTTTCTTTCTACTGTTAGAAATGATATGATTATTAATCCTGGATGGAGAATTATTTTGGTGGAGGGTGGGCATGTTCACCTTTGTGGAGAAGGTAGTAGAACAATGAGCTTTGATTTAATCACTGTTTTGTGATCCAAACAGTGTGAGAACTTGCATACAATTTCTAAGTAAGGCAATAGCTACAGATAGTTTCATCAGTGAAAAAACATGATCCCATTCTATGTAGAAACCAATATTCTAAGAAGATATTCAATTATAGAATCATTATTGACATGGCCCTCTTATTTTTTCATGTACTGAGATCTACAAGGATTCAGCTGATCGTTAAATATGTTGCTGTCTCTATTATTTGCTTTTGAATCTATGATAGTATTACATTCCAACCTAAATACTTGTGTTGGGAGTCCTATACACAACTGGGCCAATCTCCATGCTGTACTTATCAAAAATTCTGTGGCACTTGAATTTGATTAATTTGAGTGAAGCTTCCAAAATATCTAATTTATTCAGTTTATAAAAGCAGATAGTTGTTTTACCTTGCAATACCGCTAATTTCTCTTAGACTCTGAACAGGTTTCTCCGTTCTTCAGTTATTAGGGATTTTTTGCAAGTTCCTATTGAACTGAAAATGACATGCATTTGTTATGAAAAAAAATCTGTTCTTTTTATTTTGGACAATATCTTCTCAAAGCTGTCACTAATGGCAGTTGTGGCTGGTTGAGGACTAGAAGACTTGACACTTTTAGTGCTTTTCAGCTCCAGAAATCCCCAAATACTTTAGAAGCTTAACTGTCCATGTGTGGGACAAACACGATTCTTAGCTCATAGAGAAGGTTCTCAGTGGTTATTATCCACCTTAACTAGTCCCTTCACTTGGAGAAGCATAGGAAGGCCTGGCACCTTGCTGTTTCTATACACTACAGCAAAGTAATTGCACCTGGCTCAGCCCAGACCTCAGAAGCAGGGAATAAATGGGGAATGGGTTACATTCAGCACATCACAGGCGCCCACGGAAGCCAGTGCTGTAAGGAACAGTGAGTGCCCTGTGGGAAAGAGGACTTTTCCTACAGTAACAGGCCAACTCTTGTAACAAGACAGAACCAGCAGGGAGCTTTGGGTGCCATGGATGTCGTGCTTTCTCTTGCTGGACATCTCAAGCCTCGTAAGATGGCATGAGAGAGAAACATTGGTGGAGATTGATTTCCCAACTGTAGTCAGGGAAATGCAGAAAATGTCTTATATGAATTTAATAGGGAATATATGATTTGAGGACTCTTATTTTACTTAGCACTGCTGGAAACACTTCTCATAGTTTCCATTCTATCTTTTGTCTCATTTTATGCTTAGATTGTGTACTGTTTGTGGAGGAGGCAACCTTGGTGTCTTGTTTCTACTGTACCAAGTACAAAGGATCTCAACCTGTTACTTGTTCCACAATTCAATTTGTAATCACATAGTAATTCTTGCGTGTGTCCCTGAAGCTCAGCAAAACAAGAAGTGAGCTTAAAAGCACCCAACAATGCTTTCTAATGGTTTGAAACAAGCAGTGGAGAACACTTTCCTCAGCTGTCAGTGAAACTCGGTTGTCTTATTTAAGTCTCTTAGCTAAAAGAAAGTCAGCATTGTCTTCTTGTATCTACCCTCTTCACTGGCCACAGTGGAAACTGCTTTTAAAATAGTTTTCTGAGCCTTGTTCTTTTGGTCTGAGTATTTGATCTCCTAAAACATAAATTCATTATATACCAAATGGAATTGCTGGTGACTTGCTTAACGTGAAATCCTAATTCACTCTTAGTTGTTCTACAAAAGACATGCCTTTGTTGAATGATACAGAAGGCTGTCTCATAATAAAATCATAGTAATGTCAAAGGTTTTACTCCAGAAGAAAAAGTTACTTTTGGTTGTCATATTTCAGGAAAATATACTGTGTTTGTGTGCTGCAGAAAAAATTTATATTCCTGCCATACTCTGGATAAGGTGCCATCAGATGTGTTAAAAAAACACTGTCATTAAAGAGTTAGACTTTCTGGATCCAAATATGCACAGATATACGCACTGAGTGATAAAACTGCTTTTGTGGCATGTCAATATAGGTTTCTCATAACTAAACCTAATCTGAAACAGAGTCTGATATTCCTGTTGGGTGAGAAGAATTGAAGAAATGAGTGATATCTGTATCCCTGTCGCTGTCTTTGTCATCAAAGTGCTGCGTGACCTTGGGCAAGTCACATCATTTGTGTGTTAGTGTCCATATTTATAAAAAGAGGATTACATTACTCAGTAGTCTTTATAAAGGGCTGTGATCAAAAGCACGCTTAGAGCTAAATCATTGTTATTGCTATTTGTAAGAGGTGAGATTTTCAAATGTGGGCTCTTTTTATTACATAGCACTGGAGTTTGGAGTAGGATATAACTGGGAATTGTAAAGAACACTTAGCAGGTAATTTTCCTCTTCTCTACCAGCAGGACAGATTTCATACCCTTTCCCTTTTTTTTGATGAATGCCAAGATTACTCTTCAGTGCCATTCATTAAGACAATTTTCACAAGCTTTGGTTGCTTACAGTAATTCTTTGAGTGATACTGAATATTTTGCTACTGTTTTGCTAAACTTTTCAGTATTACCAGTAAGTCTGTCTGTAAGAACATTTTGTTCTAATTGAATTCTCATTCCTATATAACATCACTTACACATATATTTAGGTCATCACTGGAGTCTATATGGTTGCTTTTCTTCCTGTGCATCAGAATGCTGACCCTGCTCCAGGTTCTGTTTTCCACAGGTAGTTCTGTAGTGCTTTGTTCTAAATCCTTTCTAATTTATCTGCTTAGATGTAATACGTGCAGTTCTCCAGTAGAGATCTTATCAGTAAAGTGTGTAGAGAGTTTAAATGCTGTTTTAATAAGTAAGATCTAATCTCTAATCTTATAATATTGTTTACAGTGGGCTAAATCACACCTAACTACTAGCATTATGGTAAACAGTTGTAACAGAAATCAAGGGTATTCTTCTTGGACATTATTTCGCTCCTGCAGAGAGAAGGAATGTAGAGGAAAGTAAACACTACATTTTTCAATTCATAAGGTTACATACTAGCTCCACTGCATCAAAAATTTATTGTTTTATTTTGATGGAGTTTAGATTGAATTCCAGTAATTTCCTATTCCTTCTTTGACCTGGTTTTTAGAAGGCAGACAAAGGAGGTCGGAAATAGCCTCCTATGATCTGTGTCAGCATTATCAAAATACGGATTTGCTTCTGTTGACTGACTCAACTAGCTCTTGCTCAGGCCTGTGGGAAATGTGGTTCTATATGCTTCCCTTGTGAGTGCATCTTTCAGCACTCTCCCTGTAGCATTTGCTGCACAGAGAAGCCCTGTAACTTGTTCCCACCTGCATTATCTTTTGCTGCTTAAGTGATATTGTCAAGGGGAGACTTAAAGTAGCCAAACTGGTTCCTCTACTCATGTCACCCAATTTTGGTAGAACTCATTATTTTTTGTAAGAAAGAGCTGTCCTGCAAGCTGCAGTGAATGACTTCTGCAAGGGAATGGAGGCAAAGGTAAATTTCATCCCTTTCAAAACTACACTTTTCCTTTCCCATTACTGGCACAGAAGAATGCATGCACTCACATGCAGTATTCACCTTTCTGAGGCTGCACAGAATTTCTTACTGTATACTATATTGCATATTCCCCAGCATCCCTTTCTGCTGTACTTGTGTTCACTAGATGAATATTTACAGATTGGTGGTGGGGTTTTTTTGTTGTTGGGGTTTTTTTTTTTCTTTTTTAACTACTTTGATTCTGTCATGAGCTTGGATGCTCATTTTGTATAATACAATACAGCAGTGACACTCATTGCTGAACCAAGATAAAATATAAATTCTTCTAGTAAGCAATATTTGGTAGACCATCGATTAAAGTATACAAATATGTAGGAGGAGTGGTCTCTTGTAAGACAGCTGTGATAGTCCCCCAGGTTAATTTTATTAAAACAAAACATTTGTTTACCAAAATACTTATCTATATTCATTCAGTATCACCTTTACTGCTTCTAGCATCTAAAATTTTGTCAAGTTTGAAACCACATTCACTTAAGTAAATGCTCTCTAGAAACTTCTGATTCTTTAGAGAATTCTTTACTTATTCACAGCTTCCTATAGCTACATTTTTTTAAAGGCAACGTGACCATTCTACAGTATATAGTATGTGAACAAGCCAAAAGCAAGCAAAAGTTTAGTTATAATTATGCCATTCATCTTTAACAGCACTTAATAGTTATTATTCTTGTTGTTATTTATTTAATGGGAACTGTTCAGTTAGATTCACAATATGTAATACAATTTAGATATTCAACAAAATAGCAGAAAAATCACAGCACACCTTCAATGTGTACTTTAATGTAACACAACCGTAGTATGATGATTAGTTCTCTTGAGATTGCTACTTGCTGGAGCAATGCACTGTAATTAAAGAACTAAATTATAACCAGTCTGAAGGAAGTGATGCTGAGTTATCTTGAAGTAGAATAAACCAAAACCAATCATGCTGAGAAACTAATAGGCAGAACAAAAAATTTTATCTGCTGCTAATTAAGATGACATGGAGACATGCAATTACAAACTAATTGCTAATGGACTGTTCCTTTTCTTTTAGAAAGGTCTTAATGCAGTTCATTAAAACTGTGATTTTGTTGTTGTATGTTTACTTGCACTTTGTTAATATATAGTGTTAAAGAAGGGAATTTAAAGCTTTAAATCTGGCACACCATGATACTTTGATTATTTCATGCTAAATTTAATTGCACATGCAGTATGTCAGTTATAGCAGAGAAGTTTTGCTAATGAGTTGGCTAATATGTTGAATTCACTCACATATTTAAAGTGTTAAATTAAGTTTAGAATTCTCCTTGCCAGCTTTTCTCAGAACAGTAGCTAATTAAAACTTGGCAGTAGAACTGTGAGTGAAACATTGGCATGATATCCCTGAAAAAGCAATACAGGAGTATACTGCATAATAAAAGATGGCATTGCTTGCATTAGCAATTAAGTCTTAATTCTCTGTTAGTTTTAATTTTTGTATTGAACTTTTAGTGACGTTAGTTATCATACCCATATTTTCCTATTAAAAAACCACTTTCTATCTTATCCTCTGTCATTATAAAATGTTTGAACGCATTTATTGTGGCAGTTGACCAAACTTCATGTCCAATGGATGTTTATGCATGAATATGAAATATATCCCGAATGTTGAATGGCATTTTGTAGCTTTTATCTTGTAGTGGGATAGGCAGTTTTTTATTTTATCAGCTTCATCTGAATAACTTTGAAAAAATGAGAGACTCATTTCTTCATGTGCATAGACTACTTTAATTATTATCAATCTAAAGTAAAAAATCCTCAAATATTGGTAGAGACAATACTGTTACCTAACATTGACTGAAATTACTGTAAAATGGTTGCTTTCTAGCCAGCACACGCAAGGAACCCAAGTATACTCCCAGAAATTATAGAAGTCTATCAGCAGCGTTATCTTTTGTGATGCACGGATTCCAGAGTAACTGTGTTTATGGAATTAGAGCACATTCCTGGCATTTCTGGGAACAAATGAGCCTTTGTGACTATTTTTTTTATCATAAAAAGACAGCCAAAGTAGCACATGTTGACTGCAGCTCAAAAATCACAAAACTTTCAGTCAGAAAGGAGCCTGTCCTTCGATTTTATTTAGAAAAATTTAAGAAATTAGAAATTCAGAATTTAGAAAAGTTAATTTTCCCTGTCTTACTGTTTTAAAATAGAAAATTGAAATCTATTTCATCAGTTTCTGCTCATAAGAGAGAAATTCATATATATATATATATATATATATCATGTTTGACCATATATATATAGAATGCATTCTTAAATTAAAAAAGCTTGTTTGGGGTCGTTGGAATTTTGAGTCCATAAGGTGAAATATTTCAGCTCTCTCTGTGGGAAGTAAGATGGTACAATCTGGCTACAAGAACCATATTTTTTTGTTTGAAATTTGTATATTCTGCCAGTGCCAGTAACAGCAGCAAACTCTGCCTTTCAACAGGGAATTAAATAACAGTAATGATAATGATAATAGTATTTCAACATCTGTTCTTAGGCACTGCATCATATTGTCTTAAGAAACCTGGGGCCCTATTCTTTGTAAGTAGGAATCAGGAAATGTCAGAAAAATATTTCGTGTTCAGTATGGCTCCTGTTTTCTATTGTGTCTCTGGATAATCAGGGAAATAAAAATTCAGATATTTATATTCCTTTTCTGGTAGATAAAAGTAGTTTTTGGAGAATGCATATGGTGTGACAGTGTATGAAACCATGTGCAGTTTCTCCTTCTCCAGTTCTCCCAAAGAGACATTTGTCTTGGTCTTACAATTATTTTTTTCCTTAGCTAAGAAGTGTTGCCTTTGCAAGTGTATGTCTCAGGGCACATGTATATTGCATGGCGCAATCCCTCCTGGCAGTGGGAAGGACTATACTGCTTGATCTAACATTTAAATTCTAAGTTCTCTAATCCTCAAAAGGAGTAAAAGAAATGGTATCCTGAGGAAAAACAATGCATAGGACACTATAAGAAGAGAATAAAGATAATGTGATATCTTTAATAAAAGTAATATTATGATATTTAAGAGACCATCCTGAATAGTATCCTTTTATGGCCTTGTTGTTTCAGGAACCTTAAATGATTATGAAAATCCTGTTCTATTAGAGCTGTTGATTGATGTTCAGCAATGTACTCTAAATGAATATGTGCAGAGACCTGTTTCCTTTTACAATTTTCTACTTACATAATTTAGTATTCAAATAAGTTATACAGGGGTTTTTCCTCTTTTATTTTGTTCATCACATACCCCTTCTGTCTCTTCACTTATCCTTTGACTACCTCTTCACTTATCCTTTGACTACCTCTTCACGCATTATTCTCACATCAAAGAGTTCTTAAGGACTGTCCATGTCTATATACTCTGCATGTTTATGTTACCTTTTTATAGCATAAAATGGTATGGCTAATGTGTTGGTATCTTGCTGATCATCTTTTTAATATCTGAACATCCCTTGTTCAGTCAAGCATATATGTCCAACACCTCATCCTAAAAATCTCACCAAAGCAAAGAGGTGGGATTTCTTTCCAAAACATAGCCATTCAATGAAAAGTTTTTGATCTGTTTTGAAATAATGGATTATATTATTCAGTCACTGGTTTTCCTTTTCTTTCTCTTATTTCACTTTTTGCTTTCTTGTCTTTGTTGTCTTACTTCTCTGTCAAGCAAGTATTAATCTTGCAATGCATGTAAACTTTTAAATCCAAGACATTTCTACTGTTCTAGACTAAGTACCAGTACTGCACAGTTGTGAAACTGTCTATTGGAGAAAAATAATTTGAGAAACAATTTATACATTCATACAATCATTGAGGTTGAATAGGACCTCCGAAGATCATCTAGATGATACGCCTTTTTACATTAATTCGACTTTGAGCAGTAAATGTTGTTTCTTGTAAAATATGAAGATAAATCAGTCCCAAAGGGTACCTCTTTTATGTTTGTAGCTATTGTATGTTTATAGTGAACCAATAGTAGACATATTAAATCTAAATATGCACTGAAGCACACTGTTACGAATTCAGTATCAGTCACTGAGAGAAAGATAGACTCACGATAGATATTTTACCCTTAGGTGTACTATAGAAAAAGATAGATGAGTGTTATCTTAATTTTATCTTGACAGAAAGACTGAAAGAAGTAATGGTTGATAGAAAATAGATTATCAGTTTATTTGCTGCCTTTATGAATAAGGAAAAAAAAATCAGGTTTTTAATATTTGGGATATATCTGTCCATCAGAGTCCCAGATGCATGTTTTCAGGGAAATATGGCTTTGCTAGAATATACTGTTTTGTTACAATATACTAGCTAGCTGTGTTTTTATTATGAAAATGGGATGTGAGAAGGGTACATAGTAGCCTGGGTTTTGGTCAAAGATTTCCATATTCAAGTCCTTACTGTGTTTGATCCAAAATCCAAATTATGGCACGAACAATTCATGTTAAACAGGGACTTAAACCTTGTGTATTCTTTTTGCCTTGTAATCTGATTAGGAAAAAAAGAAAATAAAAGAAAAAAAAAAAGCAAAGGTTTAATTTTGTTTGTTTTAGGTAAAAATGTGTAGACCTATGGTCTAATCGGAGTCAATTGATGTTGATGTCTATTGATTCAACTGTTGAGAGAGACATGCTGAGACATTTTGGAAGCTAAAGGAGTATTCTCACTTTCATGGGAAGAGTTACATGCTAGATTAGAGAGTCATGCTCTCTCTTGAAGTTTTGAAAAGGTGATACTGTTTTGAGGTTTCAATGGAAAATGGTGCAGTGTTGTCACCCTACAGCTTACAGTGGCCTCAGAAAAAATAAGCTTGGAAAAAGGTGGGATTTGAGTTTTTCCTTGGTTTTCCTTGTTTCCTAGCTGAAGGCAGCTCTGTGCTTAATGTAACAACTGTAGCTGACTCTGCCCAGTGTTCAAAATATTCTTATATGCTGTACAAAAAGACTAAGTAACTAACAAAGGGCTCTGGATTTTGCTGCAGTGTCTATGTGACTTTTTGGATCTGAATTTTTTTTATATTTTTTTTTCCCCATAAAGACCAAGGCTTAGTGTAACTGTGCCGCTGCTGAGGTCAACTGCAATTTTGCCACCAACTTCAGGAAACTTAGTGTCTTCAAAAGTTCCTTTCCTATGATGTTACTGTTGATGTTATATTACCTAACATTTGAAGGTGAATATATTAATCCAAATATGCCATCAGTTTTGTGTTGTCAAAATATGTGAAGAGAAAGGGAGAATTTGTCAGCGTATATTAACTTACTTTTACATATATAAACCAAAACATTTTACCTTCTGTATCTGTTTTGAAAAATTCATAAGTGCTACTGCTGATCCCAAGATCACTGTCAAATTGTAACAGCCTCAGTACATACTCAAAGTGGTCAGGGGTGGATTTGTGCATCTGAAAACTAGGTCAGCTATCTCATGTTATGCAAAACTTCCCAGGTATTGTATAGAGAAGCTAGTCGATAAAGGATAAGCTTCAATCAACTGAAGCTCAGTATATATATCAGCAAAGCAATTCATCCTGGTACTTCTAAATAGCATCAGCAAATGAAACTCCCTTTATAACCAGTCCCTGCAAAAACAAAGAACAATGTTTTGTTTTCACTGTAACCAAATAGAATAACCATGTGGATAACCACAGACCCTGTTTCACTGGGGAGTTTACAGTCCATGGCAGAGCACCATGTTAGAACAGCACAGTTGATAGAAGCTCTTAGGTGACCCCTGGAATTGATCGCAGATGAAACAGATAGAATGGAAAGCCTCAACCAGCATCACCTAGATACACGCAAAGTATTACTTAGATAGCTGCATGTAAATGTCTTCGAGCTCTTAGGCATCCAGTTGGTATATGTACATTTAAAACAGTTAAACTGTAATCTGTCTTTTCTGATTAGTGCTGAATGCAGCACTATTCTCTCATTCAGGAGTTTCTAAATTTCTTCAAGATCTACTGCAAATCTATCCCAATCAGGGCATCTATTCAAATAGACATCATCTGTATTAAGCTTCTAGTCTCCCACTTAAAGCTCTTCTTAACTACACCATCCAACATACACTTCACAAATGGTACTGCTGGCAATCTCTTGAATTATCTTGAAGATAGCCTCTGAATTTTGTCTGTATGATGTTATAACTGGTTGGCTGGATGAGGGGAGAGCAGT
>RSEF01000004.1:59938101-59951823 GCA_003993805.1 Himantopus leucocephalus | reverse complement strand
CTGAACATCTGGAAATATTTTTTGTAAGGGTGACTAAGCACTGGCAGAGGTTGTCCAGTGACTCTGTGGAGTTTCCATCCTTGGAGATATTCAAAAGCCATCTGGACATAATCCTGGGCAACTGGCTCTAGGTGGCCATGCTCAAGCTGGGGCTTGGACTAGATGATTTTCAGAGGTCCCTTCCAATCTCAGACATTCTGTGAATCACATTGGTATTGAGCTTGAACTCTATATTGCAATTACTATATTTTGCTATTTATATTGTGTTTTCTGTATATTTTGTATTACTCTGCTAAATCAAAAATCTGGGGTAATATAAAATATCTTAAATTATGTAAACTTCATATTAAACATTATGCCCTCCATACATGGAATATCTAAAAGAAACTGGTTAGAGAGGATTGGACTCTGACATCTTGTCATAAAGATCCTTAACAACAATAATTCTTACAAGCAGAGCTCATTAATTTTTCTATAATTATCTGTGTTACACAAAAAGTTAATTCCATATAGAAGGATTGAATACTCACAACTCTGTGCAACAACAAATTTGGTAGTCCTGTGTTTTGTTCTCCCAAGCTGGCTCTGATACATATCATAAACATGAGGATTATATTATTTATTGTATTATTATTATTTATTATGTTATTTATTATATTATCCTGTACTTCAATACTAAGTGAGTTTCTTTAAGGAAGAAACTCTAGAGTATGCAATAACATTTTGCCCTTTTTATTTGATTTGGTTCCTCAATGCCAGGCAGCCTGAATGGCCTATGTGTTTATTTCCTATATAAAACCACAAAAAGCAGTGAAACAACCATGGACTGTAGGCTTACAATAATTAATTTTCACTTCTGAATGGGTAACAATTTCAGACATCAATCCCCTTGCACCCTTTCATCTCCTAAGTCTCTTCTCATTGTCTTTGTTNTTCACTTCTGAATGGGTAACAATTTCAGACATCAATCCCCTTGCACCCTTTCATCTCCTAAGTCTCTTCTCATTGTCTTTGTTAGAAGCCCAGTGTTGCAAGCAATTCTTTCCAAAGATTGTTTTAACTGTGGGCAAAACTGATGCAGGTATGGACTTCTTTCTTTCTTTTTTTTTTTTCTTTGTTTTTAAACTCAAATATCCCACCATTATTAGCTTTAAAATGTTTATGATGTATATATTTTAATGAGGAATGGAACCTTTGTGAAAACCTACCCTACCTGCTTGACTTCTGACAACTGCAGGGAATTTCGGTCACTAGGACTCGCCTAGGCTCCTTGGATGTCCAAGCCATAAATGTTTTTGGTTTTTTCCATCTCATTGATTCAGCACATTACCCTTTTTTTGCCCCAGAGCAGTAACAGCCCATTTTTCATTTATTTTTCTCATGTAATGATATGGCATTTAATATTTCCAGTTAATTTGTACTGATGAATACCTAGTTAAGGTAAATCTATTTTTCAAAGAAAGGTATGGGCATAAACATTGAAAAATATTTCATTAAGTCAGTGACCTTTTTAAAATGAATTCCTGTTGATAAAATAAAACTGGATACCACCTAAAGGCAGAAATAAGGGAAATAGAATTTACATGTGTATTGGTTTCCAAGATTGATATCCAGGAAGAAAATTAGAGGGACAGCTTACCTCAAAAGCACGGGAAAGCATCTACAACACTTCTTCTAGCTCTGAGAACTGTAAAATGTACATTTTTATTTGCTTTTAGTTTGTAATAATAGCAAATTCCCAGTGTCTGGTTCATTTTAATTTCATACCCAGTAATACTGGAGTTTAACACTGTAATTTTATCAGATGAGTTTTACACTTATGCAAGCATGAAACTAAGGTAATTTTGAACCTCTTTCTTTCAATGGAAGGAAAAATATATACTGGAGTAAAACACAGAAAACAGCAAACATTTTAACTATTTCCTCTTTATACTCCAGAATCCAATAGTTTAACTGCCCTGTGAATCTGCTGATACTAAGCAGGCTGCCAGCAGTGGTCCTCCAGATTATCATCAGAGCCTCCAGGGAAAATAATCATTGCACTAATGACAAGTTTTAAAGTAAACAGTATTTCTATAAAATCAAAACATCAGCATTCGGGTAGACTAGAATCTCATTTATTTACATCAATAAAATATGCACCTTAGGACATGCTAGGTCACAGTTGAGTAATGTATTGCATTTTCCAGTGTTTTTAGAAGGAATGAATAATGACAGTGGAAAGACTTGGGTTCATTAAAGAAAAACAAATTTGGAGCACTGCAGCTCTTTATTTAGAAAGAGCTTGTGATATGAGCTGACAGTTGCTTTGTTTAGACAAGTGTCATAGCTTTATTTCACTGACCAAACTTTCTGAAGTCAAATAGGGCAATATTTCTGCACGCACACTAGGTAAATGATAGCATCAACAGGAAAACAACAGTTTCTAACTACAGTTTGGGGAGAAACTCTAAAGTAAATAACCTTTTGAAGAGAATGGCATCATTTGCTTAATTTGAACTTTTCCCAAGGATTAGCTGTAAATGGGATAGCTGAAATTTGGCCTCCAAATCTCTGAGTTTCCTCTTTAATTATAGTTTAATTTTCTAGCCCTCACTTGTGTCCACAATCTTATTTGTTCTCAAAATCACATTATTGAGTATTTAGGCATTCAATGACCTGTGCTGTGATACTGAATGGAAGTCTGTCTTCTACTTCCTTTTTCTATAGGCAATGTTTATTCCTCTTTATTGGGGTCCAAGTCTGACTCCCAATGTACAATTTTTGTACTCCTTGTCCAAAGCAGCGTCTTCCTGAAATAGATGATAAAGAAAGCATTATGGAAACAGGCAGAAATGAGACTGAGATTTTAGGAGTAGGAATAAAAGCAAATGACAAGAAGATGTTTTAATAAAGGAATTACCCAAGAATTGTTGATGAAATATTGGTATAGATTTAAAGGACAGAACCAAGCCTGCTGTCTTTTCATAGTAAGAAAATTTCCTGTCAAAGTTAGTTGCAATTCTTGCTTCCCCGACGCTGACTGGAAGCTGTTTCAGGATTCAAAGTCCTCCAATGTCTTCCCAGTGTCTAGAGTGAGTTTTCCGCAGTCAGTAAATGCATTTCTTCCTATGCCGGCACTGTCTGCTATCTGTTATTTTTCTTCCCGGCTGTTTGCACAGAAGATGTGTTTGTAGAGAGCGGATGTTTCTTGTCCCAGGTACCACTTGGTTTTGCTAGCCAAGCCACCCTCTATCATGGCCCATCTATTCTGTGTGTTACAGTGAACCAAAAATTTGCACCAAAAAGCTTATTTTGGAACAGGGTGTGCTCTAGCTTTGTTGTGCAGCNCAAGCCACCCTCTATCATGGCCCATCTATTCTGTGTGTTACAGTACACAGCAGTGAACCAAAAATTTGCACCAAAAAGCTTACTTTGGAACAGGGTGTGCTCTAGCTTTGTTGTGCAGTGCTGTGCTCAAACCAGTTGCTAGATTGGGAAGCAGAACTGAACAGCTCTGGCATGCTGTCATGCTAATATAGGTATCTTACTCTGAGGATGCCTATATTATGCAGGAAGGTTCATCATCCTGGTTTGAGCCACATAACATCATAGCTTTACTCTACTTCTGTTCCACTTTGAATAAATATTTCTAAACATGGGTGGCTAAATTGTGCATGATACTTTAACTTAGGACTTTCCCATTCTTGTTTCTTAAAATTCTCCTATCATTACTGGATGTACTTTATCTGTAAACTTTGGATCTGCACACCTGGTTCACAACTTTTCTGCAATTAACAGTTGATGTAGCCATTTTTTTTACTTTCCCTCTCAGCTGATCAAAATGCAGTTTCTAGCAGACATAATTGCTAGCAGTCACTTATTTCTGGGTTTTTTTTTTTTGCCTTTTGACTCTTACTGTTATAAGTAAAATAAAAACTAAAGGAGCCAAGGATGGCCACATCCTTGGCATATTCTTAGTTTCTTCTTGTGCTTTCTTGTACTGATTTCAAATCATTCATTTCAAAGATAGCAGCCAAAATAATCTTTTCTTCTTCTATTTAAAAAATATTCCTCCTTTCTGTGGAGGGCATTTTACCCCTGTCCACAGCAACATAGCATCAGAATTACATTGCTTGTGCTCCCCTTAAAGTGTTGACTATTTGCTGGCCGTTTTTGGCTTTCTTTCCTACTTAGCTTTTGTGTTCTCCTTGCATCCTCAAACTGGGCACCACTGTCTATTTTTCTGCTTCTACAGCTTGTTTTCCATCTTTTTGAGTATTTTCTCTTAATGCCCATGTGGGCACATACTTTCCTCAAAACTTTGTACGTGAACATCCTAAAAAAACTACGTATGTACTTTCACCTGTAACAAGTGAAGAGAATGGCAGATAATTAACCTTTAACTAAAAAGAAATAGAACCATAAAAGTGTTCATATGTCTTGCTTAATGCTAGAAGAGAACCACTGGAATGGTAAATTCTTGGAACAGGCTTAAAAAGAAATTGCCCACGTTTGTTTGCTTTTATTTTAATCTGATTTGAGAGAGACCAAAAAACTGCAGTGTCTCATAAGTTAGACCAAACATTCGTCTGAGATATCCTCCCAAAAGTGATCATAAGATAAAGAAAATAAATGTACTTTCCTATTTCTTCCAGAAGAGACCACCTGGACGCACCCCCTGTCAGGTTATTCTGGTCAGTAAATGAAATGCTCTTTTTAAAAGAATTCCTTTGCCAAAAGCTGAAACAAAAAAACGGTGCAATGAGCAACTGTTGTCATCTCAGTGATCCAATATGCTTCGTCTTGTACCTATGTGTTGAAGAACCCTGTTAGCCTATATTTCATGCTCCACCATGCTCATCTGAGTCAAACCTCCCCTCAAAAGGTAAGATAGTGCATCATGAAAGAATGAGAGCATGAAGTAAGAGCACTTCTGGCATCATGAAACACTGAAGTGAATATCCCAGATTGTAATATCTCAGGGTTTGAAACAAAGTTTGCAGTTTTTGTCTCTAAAGTGCCAAAAAATCTCAAAAATATCTCATCTCCTTTTTCTTGTGATTAAATTATCTTTAATTTTATTTTTTTAATGAATCCTACTCTTAGTCCTGCATAACCAGGCTGTATTTATACAGGCCCTTATTTCCTTCCTATAACGTGTCTGTCAGACCTTTGCCAAGATCTTGCCTACAGAGATTCCTCAGCATTCTTTCTCTAAATCAAGCAAATCCTAACCTAACAGAAAAAGCATAAAGTTCAGCTCTTGAGCTTGAACTGAGCCTTAAAATCAAATTTGGCTTTACCAACCCAGACACAGCTGTGCAAGGAACTGGCTTAAACAAGCCTACTGCTGTAACTGCTGTATTCCTGCATCACATCCTCCATCTGTGGTATCAATCCAATCTCCCTACACACCATATTCTAAAATCCTTCTCCCTACAATTATATCAGCAAGGAAAAATATCCAAATCTCTTTATTGCCTAGAAAGCCTGAATCTTACCTTTAAATATTTTCCCCAATAGGTAATATGAGAATATTGATGAATGTTTTAGAACATTACAATTTTGATAAAATTGCAAGTGTTTTCTCCTAGCAAGTTTTGCTTGAGAACATCATAATTGCTATGAAAAACCTTAGGATGTGCAATTATTTAGAAATAATTATGGTAATAGATAATAAAAATAAAATGTATTTGTTCATGAAAACTAAAAATTAAACCAAAATAAAATTATAAAATTTAGGGTGAGTTAAGTTTCCTCAATCACTTTTTGAAAGTAAGCACAGTTTTTAAAAATCCTCCCCTTCTAAATCTGTGATAACACATTATTTCATTCTTTATTGAACTGGACAAAAAAAATTCTTACAAATATTTCTACTTTCTTTTGTTTCTATTTTGAAATACTCTGACAATTACTTAAAATACGTAATTAAAAATCACAACATTTCAGAAAAATGGAAAAGCTGCATTTAGAGGGGACCTCTAGAAATCATCTAGTTAGGCCAAATTCAGCTCTTCTGAAGTCTTTTTTCATTCAAAATAAAGTTGTTAATTTTTAAAATTCCTGAGATCTTCTACAGATTAAATCTGTGCAAAGATAATATTATTAGCAAAATAATATTACTAAATGATAACTTTTATATATTATGGCTAAACAGGCTTGATTTCATAAACAGCAGCATACTTTCTACTGCTAACTCGTTGATGAATATTTCTCAGAAACCTCTAACATCAATTCAACTAAAATGGGCTTTTGCAAACCTCAACATTCAGTGTGACAATTCAGGAAAGAATTTTAAGTAAAATAAATAAGTAAGATAAGTGAATTGATTTATATTATGTACTTATTAGATATGTGTGTCTGCTTATGTAGGTGCATGGAGATACATAAAATTAATATAAATTAGGAGAATATGTGGGTTTTTTTTCCAAAATATATTTAGATAATGACCTGGATTATATGATAACTTGTAACCATTTTAACAGACATTTATTTAATTGCATCTGTAACACTTGCTTTGGGTTTTAGGAAATATACACAAATTGTTTTTACGAGATATCGTTTTTTGGTTGTGCTTTATTACAAAGCTGTGTTTGCAGTTTCCTTTTCTAACCTCAACCGTTTGAACTTCTCAATACTGTATGACAAGTAATTGATCAATTACATTTAAAAATATATTAAAAAAATGTTGGCACAGAATAGTATGTAACAATACACACATTTCCTGGGAGATTTTTCAGGGAAAAAACCAAAATTGCAGTTATTACTTAATTTATTTTTATTAATCAAGGAAGTGTCATACACTCGAATACAATAATGCCAAGATTTTAAACCTCAATGAAAAAGATCATAACATAAATGATGACACAGAAAAGGGAAAGAGGACTGAAAGAGAGTACAAGCTCATAGCAGCTATATCAGGTATATAAGATGGTCTTTGAGATTTGAGACTAGAATCAGAAGACATATAGCTTTAGATTATAATACTGATTTTTTATTGACTTTTCAAATTCTAATTTGTATCAGCAAAAAAGTGTATGGACTAGGAGACCTTCAATATGAACAATACTAATAAAAGTTACAGGTGAATTTTCATCGTTTTGTGAACAAAAATAGTCACTGATAAGTGATAACTTTTAAATATTCCTACAACAATACAGGTGGCTCATGTTCTACCTCTATTTACAATCCTGAAAAAATGGTTTCATGAATGACTACAAGGCACTCCAGAATTTTCTTTTCCCCTTCCATTCCCTTGGCATGCTTTGCATTTTCTTTCCTACAGAACACATAGACACCTACAGCATCTAGCACTTTTAGTTAATGCAGTCACAGCATGTCTACTGTTGTGCTTGCACACTTGCGGTCTGTCCTATGGGAGGACCCCAAGACCAGACCTAATGTTGTACACACATAAGTTTTTATGGCCAGAAGGAAAGATCAGCTCAACCAGTATGATGCCCACAGGTCTGTGGGCTTTGAAACCCACCAGCATTTGTTGATCTAAATCAGTCCACCTTAAATAACTTAGCTCATGAGTTACCTATAATTAAATTGAGCTTTACACTTCATCGCAATATACTGAAAACAGAGCAAAAGGCTACTTTGCACTTTATTTTATTTCTTTCCACCTAACACATTGAAAGCCATGGCACAAAGACTGAATTTTACTAAGCTTAAGACTGTCTTCCAGTATGGACACTGGTGTAAGACTGTGTATTTGGCCTTTACAGAAACAAAGAATATCAAAAAGTGTTCCTGGTGTTTCAAAAAAATTTACTGATCTGCAACAAAACAAAACAGTAGCTATACATTCTTAAATGAGTCACATCTCGAAACACTGACTGTTGTAGATAATTACTCCTTTGAAAGAGAGGAAAATCATATTATTTAATGTATTAGTAGAATGTGATCAGAAATTACATTCATATGCTTAATGGGCTTAGTTGAGGAGGAAAACACAAGTAGTGTCAAAGACACTGGTGTGTTTCTCCATTTGGTTCCTTCAAAATTAGTGTTAAATGTATATCAGGTTTTCTACAGGAACAAGCCAACTGGGGACCCTCGCACACCATCATGTCATAACCCAGTGCAGGCAAAATGTACCCTGAACACATACTCACGCTGTGAACTTGCTATTTTGCCCAAGTGCCCAAGTTCTGACAAGCACTGAAAAGAAAGGAAAAAAAAACCCAAAAAAACCCAACCCAAACTTCACAACCAAAAAATAGCTATGTCCTAATGCCACACGACCACTACCAGGTCCAAGCAAAGGCTGCAGCCATGTGCTCTGTTGTGTGTATATGGCCAGTGAGCACCGAAGAACATTATTCCTGGGCAGTATCAGTGCAAGCCACTCTGAACTGCCTCTTGAGCCAAAGAGGCAAAGACTGCATTCTGCTTTGGCATAATGTTATGTTGTCCACAGTCCATACTGGCATAGTGTTGATATGGTCTGGGTGCTCCCCTTTCCTCTAATCATACTGCTTGGACTAGTTACTTGTCTGCTCCAAACCCTGCATAGCCACCTCAAACCTACGTCTTGGCTTCTGTATCTCACTAGGGCATTCCAGTGCTATTCCAATTATTTGACACTGCTTGATATTTACATATATGACAAGGAACTCCCTTTTCCCAGAAAAGGCCTGGAAAACTCATAATCACATTCATATAGGTCTTATCCACTCAGTTTTGGTTTCCCACCATACCGCTCTTGTCAACATAGCTGAGCAAATTAAACCATGACTGCTTACTAAGTATCATGCTAAACCATTTCCAAATTGACTTCATGAAGATATGCACATTCATCCATCCACCTATTCTCCCAACTCAAATAATTAGGACATGAAGAATTTAAAGTAGCCCATCAATGGAGTCAAAAAAGAAAAGACCTTATCTTTTCAATATCTTTCTTCAACTACTAAAAGCAGAAAAGTGTCTGTTGTGAAGCACAGCTGCTCTCTGTTTACTAATTCAGACTCCTGGTTTTGGGCCAAATGCACACTGGAATGCATGCAAATGCAATTATTGGCCTTTTTTCCAAAGTCACCTGAAATTAAACTTGAATAGAGTTAATTACATGCTTATCTATCACCCATCTAAAAGGCAAATGTGCCTCACTGCCCAGATCACCTGGAAGTGAAAAAGTTCCTTAAAGGAGTGAAACTCCTTATCCAGTCTTGACTGACATGTCAGTACTCTACTAAAGCAAAAACTAAACCCAAAAAGTCTTTCTTTTTACAACAAGAAGATATTTTTCCACATACGTAAATGGGATCAAAAGATTGGAAAAGGATAACTGGAATATCACACTCAGCCTACTGCAATTGCAAGTAAAAAAGGGATAGAGATTTAATCCAAAAGGGTCAGCAGAATACTGAATTCATTTGCAACCATATACCACAGCCACATAAAAACACCCACCTCTTGGTTGGTCTACCATTTGAGTCTCGGCCTTTTTTTATATACACCTTCAATTACATGGACAGTCCTTGCCTAATTCTAATTTTCCGTATGCTAATTCTAATACCGACACTAGATATCTCTCCAAAGTAACAACTCACAGAGTGCAAACAAAAGTCACAAGTTTAGATTTAAGCAGAAATGTCTCAATCCTATGGTTGATATCCCTAAAAATAATGGTATGCACCAAGTCCTGTTGGGCCTTAGGAGTCTCTAAAACTGCAGAAAGAGCAAACAAACAAAACAACATCAGGATCAATCAATCCACCTTTCATTCTAGCCAGTATGCAGATAGGAGGCAAGAGAGTGAGAAGAAGATGGCCTGAAAACAGGATCTGTGTGATTTATCTCCCACTCCTTGTTTTTAGATGTATGTGAAATCTTCAGTCAGTGAAACTGGAGGATTAGTTTCATAAAACTGCTGTTGCACAGCACTGATTTTAAAATGTATCTCATATTATCAATTTATTTACCATATTGTCATTGATGTTCAAGACACCAAACTCCTTTGCAGCCATGTAATTCAGCAGAATCAGTCAAAAACCGAAACTGTAGTTATTTAACAATAAGAATGGGTCTCTTGTGGAATAGCTAAACAATCTCAAATTGAGTAACTGATTGTTTCCAAAACGTGAAGACCTGATTGAATAAAAAGATGTTGTTCTGATAACATCTATCTGATCAAGTTTAACCTATATCAGCAGTTCAGCAGTGATCTGTTTAGTTATTAAACTCACATATCACATCATATAAATGTTTGCCTTTTCAGATTTCTAAGGCAAGACTAATGTTTCTACAGTAATATAGTTTTTTGTTGAGCTAATCAGCACTTTAAACCACCCACAGCCAATTTAATAGTAAGAACCAAAACTTCAAATCAAATGTAAACATTAATCAATTTTATGGTAATAAAGTCTTAGCAGTTAAGATTTTTATTTAGTTTACTATGTCTACGATTATATTGTGTATATTCAGACTGTGGAGATATCAAATAAACGTCTGAATTGCTAATCATATGAATAAGAGTCCCTGCACTAGTATAGCATATCAGCATTCAAAGACAACCACAAAATGTCTCATTCTGATGTCTAAAGATCTTGAAACCCCATTTTCCCTGTAATGCAATTATAGAAAATCACACATACTCAGAAAAAGCAAACACTAAGATCCAGACCCCAAAAGGCACTTAAGTACCTAACTTCAAGCAAATTAAGCTGGTATTAGGTATTTACACACCTTTGTGGATCTAGGACTAAACTGCTTTCAATTCTATTCTCCCTATTAAATGAACAATAACAGCTTATTCTGGTCCCTGTACCATAGACTTAGCTATTGTCACGGGAAAAGGTTTTTGCCTGAAAGTACGTACTGAACTTTACCCACAGGATAAGTTTTGAAGAGAGAGAAAAAAGGGTAAGATTGGAATGTATCTATTTAACCACCTGATGTGAAGGGTGAGAAGGGAGGGGGACAGCTGCAGTTGCCACCACTCTGTTTGTCACCCGCAGCACCCATAGGGAATCTGGCGCGGGCAACCGCAGCAGCCGTGCCTTGGCCCACTCTGGTTTGCCACCTCCTCTTCCTACTCAGCAACCTGTCAGGCACTGCAGGAGGGCTGCTGAGGGAAAAATAGAAAGATGCAGCTGCTCTGCAGGGTGCTTGAAAAGATACAGCTGCTTCCACGAGAGCCGAGGCTTTCCTGGGGAAGGGGGATATGCTGCTGCTTGCACAGATAGCCTGTGACTGCTGCAAACGCAGGAGCATCCATTCGTATTGAAAGGACTGGTCTTCCCTGGGCAAGGGACTCAAACCCTCAGCCCAGCCACTACAACCCAACTGAAGCATTACAGACTTTCACACAAAGAAGAAACATAAATGGTGGTACCGTTCAGGCATGTATCTGTGGTGGACTGAACAAAGAATGGACTTCCAACTAGAAAGACACAGAAAGCTATTGAAGAGCGGAAGATAACAAACCAAATTTCTATTAGCACAAAACCACAGACTTGAAAGTCCTGAGCTGAGTGCCTGACTCTGCTAGTCTCATATTTTATGAGCAGTGGTCAACTGGAAACAAGACACCATCATGTTTCTGCACCTGCATTTAGAGCTCCCAGCTTCAGAGGGATTTTGTGTCCATGATCCCACCCGCCTACCTACATTGGCAATTGGATGCATTTTTCACTAAAATCATCTGCCTTGACAAATAAAATAAAGGAGATTAAATTTGAGGTTAGCAGTTTGAAATTGTAAAGACATCAACTATAGCATACACCTTTTGTTTCATGCTGACCCGGTAGATTACCTGACAATCTCATTTTTTCAAAGTCTTAAACCACAAGGGAAAAAAACCCCTATCCTCACCGTCAATAAAAGGAGCTAATGGTGACAAATTAGCCAACATGGCAAGTACAATACTCTTTCAGAGAACGGTTCTGTTTTATGCCTTCTTCTAGCGCAAAGCTATTATGTTCCAGTCTACAACTCCATTGCAGGCTATTATAAAAAAACAACCTCATGCAACTCATCATACTGTAACAACTTCAATGCCCTGGATATCCTGTTCCTAAGAATTCCGTTGTATTGCTCACTGCATGAACTTTGAAAACATGAGTAAGAGTTATCAGCATTTCATACTACTAACCTTGAGGGTGTCCGTTGAATCGAAAAAAATCAGGCAGCTACATTTAGCTGTACTTCTGCACTTGTAACTTACGAGTGTTCTTCCATTCATCAAAAAAACCCAACCCCAACCATCCAAACAATGAGCTTTCTGAACTCAATTTTCCAACCTATTATTGTGGAAAAGTGCTGGCTCTGTAATTCACCATTGTTGTTTATTTACAGTGATCTAATGAATGCAAGCAAATATCTGCATTGTCATTTTCAGGATTCGTTTCTCAAACAGGCTTGTTTCTGCAGTACTTTGATGTTTTAGCTTCAGGCCATGTACAGTATGTCATTGACAATCAAATTTTACCGATTCCTCGTGACAGCTAAGGTAGTATTGACACAATAAATGGAGAAAAAGCTCTTCCACAGGAAAAAAATCTAATGTTACAGTTGAAAAATAAAAATTCAGGTTAGATGCAGGAAGCAGGTCACAGTATAACTGTGGCAGATTTAATGGGTTACATAACCATTTGATACCCACAATCAAACTGAACAAATTAGGTTTCAAGCAATTCTAAGGTCATTTCCACTTATTCGCATTAATAATAGATAACACTTATTAAGTCCTTCATAATAAAACTTGTCCTCATTGAAAACTATTGTGCCACAAAATTAAACATAGTGAGGACCATGTTTTTAAAGATTTCAAAATACTTGTTGTTACAATGAATCTCAAAACAGATTAACTCACACTGTGTTCAGTCTGGGGTCCCTCACTACAAGACAGACATTTGGGTGCTGGAGCATGTCCAAAGAAGAGCAATGAAGCTGGTGAAGGGTCTAGAGAACAAGTCTTATGAGGAATGGCTGAGGGACCTGGGGTTGTTTAGCCTGGAGAAAAGAAGGCTGAGGGGAGACCTTATCGCGCTCTACAACTACCTGAAAGGAGGTTGTAGCGAGGTGGGGGTTGGTGTCTTCTGCTAGGTAACAAATAATAGAACAAGAGGAAATGGCCTCAAGTTGCCCCAGGGGAGGTTTACATCGCATATTAGTAAAAATATTTTCACCGAGAGGGTTGTCAAACATTATAACCGGCTGCTCAGGGAAGTGATGGAATCACTAACCCTGGAGGTACTTAAAAGACGTGTAGATGTAGTGCTGAGGGATGTTGTTTAGTGGTAACTTGGCAGTGTTATGTTTATGGTTGGACTTGACGATCTTAAAGGTCTTTTCCAACCTAAATGGTTCTGTGATTCTATGATTCAATGTAACACGACAAATCGGTTTAGGGGTGTTTGTCAACCATACAGTGATGCCTGATTTATTCATACAAAAGTTGGCTTTCATTATCGTCAATACTTACTTTAGGACATATCTTCTTCAGTAATTCTGCTACACAATATCACTTTTTAATGTAGTTTAACATTTGTTTTTGTTGTCTTGTCCCTTTCCAAGCCTTAATCATGTTACTGACCAGAAGTACAAGGAAGATTCAAGGTTGTAATAAATAGTTCTCGAAAATGTTCACGAACTCCATCATCTACATTTCCTCTATGCAAACATCAGGGAGAATATTTCTTAAAAATTGTCAGGATAAATATTCAATGACATAAAGATGGCAATAGGAGTCCTGGTGGACAACAGGATGACCATGAGCCAGCAATG
>RSEF01000004.1:59926802-59937101 GCA_003993805.1 Himantopus leucocephalus | reverse complement strand
GTGGGGTCTCACCAGAGTGGAGCAGAGGGGGAGAATCACCTCCCTTGACCTGCTGGCCACAAGGTCCCTTCACACTCTAACCACTCTATGATTCTATGATTTGTATGTGCACAGGCAGCTATGCCGCCATATGGCTGGTGGTCCCTTGAGAGGACAGACTTGTGTGCACAGTTGCTGGTGGCATAAGAGGGCATAGGAAGGATTTTAAGAAGAACAGCCTGAAGGAATATTATCACTCTACTAAGACCTCACATCGCTGCTGGTGCCCGGACCTGAGCACGAAACGCTGCATTTCCCCGGAAAAGTATCATGATGTCTCAAACACCAAGAGCAAAGGCCTGATCTTTGCTTTCTATCTCAGGTGCACGTTGTGGCTCCAGCTGCTGCAGGAGGAACAAAGGACAAGGGAGGGCGAGGGATTTGGGGCCAGGCTCTTGCCTTCCTCTGTTAAACCAATTGACACTTTGATACAACTGACACCTCTTCAGATCTGATTCCAAGTTATTTGCCTATAGAATGAGCTAATTTAATAGATAATTAATGCATGAGAACACGGATTAGTTAATTTTTTATTTTGTAAAGCCCCTGGTCCTGGAAAAGCATTTTTGTATTTGACTACTGATTCTGAGAAAATAAAAAGAATAATAAAAATATTGGTCATCTTTAATGAACCCGAAAGTATTTTGCACCAGCAAAAGCATAAATATGAGACATTGGTGAGAAAAATACTATCCTCATCTGTCTCAGAGTGCTTAGTTTTCCTTTAAAATATTTCAGGTGAAATTCTGTACTATCACACCCAGACTGAGCCTGGAAAAGGACCAGGAATTTTTAAACGGCTGCAATAAAATGTGATAGTATTCTTGGATGGGAAATACCAGACAGATGGAAGGAATCCTACTAATGCCCAACAATGCATCAAACAATGTAATTACATGCTGTAGCCAGGATCCAGTTACTAATGCTTTGCAAGGCATAAAGGTATACGGAATCAACTATTTTTACAGCTGTCATAAAATTGCATTCTTCTTAATATTCCTCTACTTTTCTTAAGATGCTCTGTGCATTACAGTAAGTAAAAATTCTAGGTACTAGCAAAGACAAATCAGAAATTACAACAGGACGAAGTCTGCTTTAAACCCACAGCACAACAGATAGCATTGTACCAGCGTGGTATGGTATATACACAAACATGAAGCCATCAGAGACACAATATTTGTCGGGAATAATACTTGGTGTGCACAGCCAGGAAAACTGGAACCTGATTCAGAGCTCGTGTGCTGCAGAAATAACTGCGATTATGGAAGAAATATTCTTACAGGCTACTCTGTTGACTCCAGATTACAGATATGGATTTGCTGTGCACAAAACTCCAGTGCTGTGATTGCTCAGTTACGACAGTGAACTGCATAGCTGGCATGTTAACTAGTTGTACATCCATATGCAAATATAAGCTTACTACAGCTGCATCTGTTTTGCAAAGTGTGTTGAATTATAATTATTCTAGGGTTTTCATCTTTTTATATATCACATATATATAAATATCTTTAAAAGAATATTTTCTCTCACAGTTCTCTTTTGCTTGTCATTTTAATTTCATTAATTCGCTTAGCAAAAGATCTGCTTCAGATATGAAAAAGCCAAGGAAGAGAATAGAAGCTAAGGCTCAATACTTTTTATTGCACGTGGCAGCGTTATTTTCTGGAAGATTTTACATTCTTCTCTTAATAGTTTTTCCATTAATTTCAACCTCACTACAGCTAAGTTATAAACTGGTACTTGCCAGAGTCACAGTTACTATATATCTGAAGTATATAATGATTCATTATATAAATTTAACAAGTCATTATATACCAAATATACTATTAGCTTTTAAAATTTATTGTAACCTTCCCACATTTCAGTATGCTGCTGCTCTAATTCAGTTCATAGTGATATAAATGATACTGTCTAACGACTATTGCTAACGAGGTCATGGAACTTGCTCAGATAGTTTTTCTTAGCCATGCTAATGAAAAACTCAAGTTCGGAGGTGAACAAGAGTCATTCCTAACTTTATTTTTTTAAATGTATGCTGGTTGGCATTGTCTTCCAGCTTATTTACACAACAGTTTTCCTGATTCATGTTTTGCCTACCTGTATTGCTAGAGCTTTTGTTTTGAGCAAGTTAAAAACAACTGAAGGGTTGAGCAATTGACGTGATTGTTTTATATACTGCAATACTGAAAAGAAATATCTGAATCCTTCAGGTTTCTCCTTGCACTGAACTCTGGCAATATTTTTATTAAATAATTTTCCTGTTGAATTCATGAAGCGTTTGTTCCCTTGTAAGAGAAGGGAAGATGTCAGCTAATGGTATGCTTTATACCAGGATGGAAGTGATCAGACAATTATGTATTTTCAATAGCAGAGTCTTCTAGAGGAATTGTTTCTGTGGGGGTACTTTATCTGTTGTCCCTTTCTTTTCAGAGATTTTGCTTAGTAGAAATATGTCCTTGGGCTTTTCTTTAACAGGCTGACTGAATATCGTAATTGGAAAGTTGTGTTCCACACGTGCCAAGGAGAAATTAAACATAAACAAAAACACCAGGAGAAAATTATAGAAAAAGATTGCATATGTTGATAAACCAGTAGCACTTTTGCAGACAGAGTACAAAGCACACCCTGCACTAACACAAATGCCAAACAAAGCAATTTCTATGACCCTTCAGGCATACTCATCACAGATTTTTTTGGAACTAGAATTCACTCGGATAGTAACAAAAATCAGAGGTTTTAAGTCGATTTCATTTGCAGAGATTAAAGCAAAAAGATTAAATGAATAGCAAACATTGCTGAAACTAAAGTTTGGATATCAACATTGTCATTCTTGCAAACTTTTCCAGTGCTATAAATCTTCCCACATTACGCTCAAAGATTTTTTTGCAGTGGCTTGATGAAAGGTAGCAGTACTTTACAGATATTGTAAGTTGTGTAAAATAATTGCTAGCCTTGGGAATTCTCCTCTCTTTGAATGATATTTAAAATCAATGAAATTTAATTAAAAGTACATATATCATAATTGCCCTGCCTGATTTTCCTCAACACTTTGCTTTCACATCTAAACCGTCTCATTTTCTATTTTTGCTACACGATGGCTCTCAGCTGGCTGGCATGGACGGTTACGTCTGTGTCAAAAGTGGCCAGTGCAATGTCAAAGCTTTTTTTCCTCTGCTAAACCAAGTCACAAGCAATTTAGTGAAATACAACTGGGAGTTCATAATCCCTAACACAGCACACTGTGAGCATTAAGCTACCGACCGGAGGTCTCTTCAGAGATACTCGTACAATCCCGAAGATACCTGAAGCTTGAAGGCTTTAAACATGTTTCCTAGCAGACCAGAAATCCCTCTTGAAGTGTATTTACAAATGATTTTTTTTTTTATCCAGTACTCATAACAATCACATTTTAGAACCCTGCAAATAAAAATGTTTTCCAACAAAGCGTGTATTTTTGCGCAAGCACCTATCTCCGTTACAAGGGTAAGCAAGATTTGGAGAAAGCATGTGATATTAACTCTTTTCTTTTTCTGTCCAAGGAATACTGTATGCACAGTAGCAAAAAGAGAGATTGTAATGTTAAGCAGCATAGATAAAATAAATCTGAAAATTTTGCCCGGATATTAGTTTCCACACCATAACTCTCACATCTTTCCTTGTCCTACACCCAGACACCTGCCTAGCAACACCAAGTGTAATTCATTTTGCTATGAATTGCTATGATTGCTATGAAACCTCCTGCTATGTGTCACAATCCCTGACAATCCTCACTGACGTAACAAGTCCATGGATGCAAACTAGATGGAGATCACAGTGATACCTTTTACTTCGTATTGACTCAGTGAGAACACGGTCGCTTGTTCTTACCTTAGCATCTGGACGGGATGACTTTGGTAGCACCGTCATTGCTCTCGGGCAGCACTGCACCCAGAGCTTCATCATTTCTGAGCTTTACATCTTTGTACCAGCACAGGTGAGGGGAGGGAGTCTGGACTGGGAGGCCTGGTGTCTGCTCCTGGGTCTCCAGGTGGTCACTGGGGCAGTCACAGGTATCTCCCCCCCCACCTCCACACCTGGGTTTTCCTCTCTGTAAAACAAGAATCACAACACTGACTTCCTCTGTGGTTTGTGTTGAAATCCATTGATGGATTTCTATGCTTTCAGGACTTCTTTAAAGCTGAAACTATTTCCTAATTTATTTCTTTTTTTAAAAGATTTTTTTTTTTAAATAAAAGAATCTCTCTTTTTTTTTTTTTTAATAGCCTATTTANTTCAGGACTTCTTTAAAGCTGAAACTACTTCCTAATTTATTTCTTTTATTAAAAGATTTTTTTTTAAATAAAAGAATCTCTCTTTTTTTTTTTTAATAGCCTAGTTAAATCATATTTTATGAGTTCCTGTAGCTTAAACTGTCAGAGCTATTGCCTTTCTTTCTTAGCAATTCTTGAAGTGGTAAAGATACTGGTTAAGTATTACAAAGTAACTAATTAGGCCTTCAATTACCATTAAAATTGTTTTTTAAACTGTTATCTACTGAAATGGGAACCTTTTGATCCTATAGTAGGGCATGAAGTATCTCACTGTTCAAAATACAAGATCAAGTTACTCTTACATTAAATGGTTCTATTTATATATAAACTATTTCTAACTAAACATTACAAAGGAGTTTGTATTATCACAAGCAATTATTTAAGAAATAATCAAAAGACTTTTTCCCTTCAAAAGGAAATTTGAGCCTAGCTATAGTCAAAACACTTCCCAACTTTGTTTTTGTTCCGTTAGTAAAGACTTGTTAAGAAGTCACCTTCAATAAGAATATCTGTAGAATACCTTGTTATGGATTTAAAAGGAAGGTTATTTTCTTGAGGAAAAAAACGCTCCATGCTTATTTTTTGTTAGCTTAAGGCACCAACTAGAACATGTTACTTCTCTGGGAGATGTCCTAATTAAAAATATCCTCTCAAAACAACTTAACAAGGAGGAGGTCTCCTGTTCTTTAAAAAGATACTGCTGGTGCTTGATTGCCTTTTTTTTTTTTTTTTTTAAANTTTTTTAAAACCCAAATGGCCGCCTTAATTACAGTCTGCAGTAACTTCTCCCCAAATTAAAGGTTATTGTCAAACACTCCCTGCAAGACAATGCTAAAGCAAACTGAAAGATATAAAAATCCATCCAGGAGTTTATGCTGTTGAGACCTGGAGGCAAGAGGCCTAGTTTTATGGTGGAGAAAAAAAAGCATCATTCTCATTAACAATCATTGTGTCTGCCGCTTTCTGAATGGAGCCAGTAATTGCCCACGAGTCTATATAATTAGCTTTAACACTGAAAGGGGATAGATTTAGATTAGATATTAAGAAGAAATTCTTTACTGTGAGGGTGGTGAGACGCTGGCGCAGGTTGCCCAGAGAAGCTGTGACTGCCCCACCCCTGGAGGTGTTCAAGGCCAGGCTGGATGGGGCTGTGAGCAACCTGGGCTGGTGGGAGGTGTCCCTGCCCATGGCAGGGGGGTTGGAGCTAGATGATCTTTAAGGTCCTTTCCAACCCAAACCACTCTATGAATCAGAAGGATGCGAACTACCGTGTTCTGTAGGCCTGCAGCACGCAAGGAGCCTCTAGCCTTACACTAGAAAGAAGGACACACTTGTTATTAATTAAAATGACCGTAATAAAGAATAATAACGTCATTAGCAACTAGGTTTGCACTGGTCGTGAAATTTGTGTCTCTCTCTGTCCGCTCTGGTGGTGAGCAATCCAGAAGCAGCTGCAGGGAGGAAGACGCGTGCCGTATGGTTTCTGGGGAGGCAGCTGAGCGAATCCCGGCCCTGCAGCCGGCGTTATGGAGCGTTGCGGGCAGGTTTCCATCCCCGGAGCACGGGAAAGACAGAAGGACAGCCTCCTCTGCCAGATAGAGACCGTGGAGCTGCAGCTTCCCGTGGTGTCGCAGTGCTGGCAGGCACCAGCTGCGCTCGTAGCCATCCCTCTGTTTTCAGCCCATTCCTCTGGCTGGTTTTTTATTGTTGGCCATTAGTCTGAAGAGATTCAAACCAACGGTTCCCGTCTATGAGGAAGAGCGCCCCCACTACACAGGTAAAAGGGGATTAAAAAGAGAAGAGAGGGAGCAATCCCCGTACCCTTCTTATTGCAGCTGTGCTGGCTGCAGAAAATAATTTTTCATCCCTCTAGAGAGACCCCCGAGAAGCAGCATAACCGTCCAGCTGAGACTCAGTGCCTGCAGCGATAGGTGTGTTTTTAAGGACTCCCATCCGCACACGCACGGATCTGCTGCAACTCCGTTTCACTTGTGAAATCTGATCACAGCATAAGGTGATATGACTTAAGGCAGCGCCGGGGCTCGAGGCCGGAGAGAAAAATCATTGCAGTGCAGGAAATAACAGCACTAGAAGCTCTGTACAACATAACTTTCAGACAGATTAAAGCTACCTTAGATTGCAAATTCGTGTGATCTTCTACCAGTTACATTAACCATTTGGAAGCTGGTATTGATGGAGCCTTTAGGACAAAAGAATGTAACTAACTCCTGAATCGCGCGTGCTGAGATCATACACCAATTACTTGATCTCCTTCTGCAGTTAGCTCCAAACAGATTACTGTGATTATAAGAATGGATAATTATGTTTATTTTAGAGGAACAAAGATATTATTTTCCATTATTAGAAATCAAGTCAGCAGAGTTCACCATAACATTTTGCTGGGAATGGAGATTACCTTTCTTTTCCTCACGACTGATTTTAAACAGTGGTTCTAATCATGCATCAATCTAAAGTTTGCTTCAACAAACCTAGTCTAGATGTACAGTAGTGCAAAGGGAATTTGGTTATACTTGAGGATTGTAACACTGATGAGTTTTCTTGGCAATCCCAGATGATCTTCCCTTCGTCCCCCAGACAAAGCATCATCCACTACACTCTGCCTGTTGGAAATGCCAGATTCCAGGCTTACATATCTTTATGGCCATGAATCTGACTCCCCTCAGTTTCACCAAGGAGATAGGAAATGCTCAAGAAAATACGAACTAATATATTCTGGGAAAGTACACATGCTTCAGTTTGTTTATGCTGAGCAGAAGCTCTGAAACTTTAGACATAAGCAGATAAGATGGCCATGCTCAGATTTTATACCCATAGGGTCCTGGGAGTGATTAAATCAGGAGAAAAATATGCAAGAGGAGGAAATGAGTTTCCTCCCCTACACTCTTTTTCCCTTTGGTCCTGTCTCACTTCTGAAACCTCACCACAGCTTCCCGTACAGCCAAACCATATCTGTGCCTCTTTACTCCTCTGTAAAGGACGTCAGCCAGAGAAAAGTCAGAGAGCAGAGCAAGGAGAGACTGGAATACACTTGTTCATGCTTCCCAGCAATTTGCACAAAAAAGCAAGCTAAAAGGAGGCAAACCCCTCCACTGTGGCAAACCTGGCACGCTGTAGATTGAGAGAGTCCATGTGGCAAAAAGACATGAAAATTAAAGTTGGATGCAGATTAAACCTTTGGTCTTCGAAGACTTTGGGATCAACAGCTGAAATGAACCCTGACCCAGAAATCTAAAGAGGAGGAAACTGCATCAGATCAGCTAAAAAATTCTGACTGCTCATCTCGAGCTCTAGATTCTTGTGCCTGTCTTTTACTTCTGTTTTGACTGTAAGTTTTACTTTAAAAAATTGAAGTAACAAAATTACAAAAGAAAATGCTTCGATGATTTCAAACTTTGCAGAAGATTAAAACAGGAGATCTCCCTGACTCTCTGCTTTCCGCTGAACATTTTCAATTCAGATGAATTGCTGCTTCCAAGAGAATCGTGTGAACAAATCAGATCTTCCCTGGGTTTTCCAGGAACCCCACTGTTCTCAGCAACAAAACCTGTCTGAGATATGCAGCTTTCCAAGACTATCTGACTGTACTTGAATCAAGACAGAATTTGAGGAACTAATGATTTTTACCCAGAGGCATCTTTTTAATTAATAGCGTAACACTCTGTTACCTGAATGTAGTCTGTTGCTAGTCATATTGCTATAAAACAGACCAGGAGGACAAATGACGCCCATCATTGCTCATCCCAAATGCCTCCTCAGAGCTGTTTAAAAAGAAGTGTTTTCTGGTTTGGAGGTAAAGATAGAGCGAAGAAAGCTTCGCAGAGCTTTGCAGTGAGATTGGGACTACATTTTGCAGCCAAGCGCTGCGGAAGCGAGGATGGGTTTGTGCTGCCGAGCGTGCCAGTGACTGCACGGGATGCTCACAGAGCTAATGGGGAACATGTTCAGAAATGCGCTTGCACCACAACAAAGAAATTAATCACAATTTGTTGGCATGAGTCTGAAAACAACTTCTCTGGGTCTGTATTGACTGCAGTTATATCTGGCTTTGAGTCTCATCAGCATTTATAGTTCTCAAAATACTGTAATATAAACATTATTTCATTGGGGCAAACGTCCATTAGATTTAAGGCCCATAAAAAGAGAGCGCATTTCCCTTTGAAACAGAATCTAGATTAAAGTGGTAGCAATTTGCCAGAGCGGTCTCCGATGCCGTGTGGTTAAGAAAGCCTGCAAAGCCAGCGGAGCAAAACCAGCGGAAAACCGGGATGGAGCGAAGGCTCGGGGCTCCGCTCCATAATCACACCTCGGGACTGGGATACACCGCAAATTTAGCACAGCACCACAGCCGGGACGACCTAATGATTACGGTCTGAATGTATTTAATCTCTGAGACACAAGCATCTTTTCTTCTCCTTAAACCCAGCTAGAGCGCAGGATGGGCCAAACGGCATGAAAGGAGAGCAGCGAGAGAGCCTGCAATCAGTTTTTCATCGGTCCCTTAGGATGAAAGAGGAATATGTGAGTCATTCTCTTGTACAATGGTGGAGCCTGAATCCCACTGCATCTGGTTAATACCAAGGACTGTCCAAACAGTATTCCATTGTAATTTGTCACAGACTACAATGCGATCATAAATGTTTCTCGGAGTATTTTTTATGGGTTTTGAGCTCAGCAATAAAATACAGTTCTTTCAGTGGAATTTCAGTTACAGAACTCCTATACTAATGCCTAGTAATAAAACAATTTCATCAATAGGTGATAAATGATTGCCATTATTTCTGCACCTCTACGTTGAACAACAGAATACTGAAGCACAGCGACAGAGCCGTTCACGTGGGCTCGAGTTTATTCGGTTTTGTGTCTTTTCAGACTCATGTTTTGAGTCTTTTTTACACTGATGTTTCATAAGCTGCTATTGCAGCAATAAAAACAAAGCTAGGGAAAACATTCAGGAGTTTTTACAAATTCTGTTGAATTGTTCCTTCTGATATGGGTGCAGCCTGGCGGGAGGAAAGGGGCTTGGGGTTTGCTGCTTTTTTTTTTTTTTAAACCAATATGGAGATTCTTGCTGTGCGAAGGAGCTTTCCTTTTTAGTCAGCCGGTTCCACGTTCGTGAAGATCCTTTACCCCCCGCCAGGCGATGACCGGCCGCTGCAGTAACAGTTAGCTAAGCAGTATTCAATCACGCGCCGCTCGGATTGCTTTAAACTATACTGATTCTCACTTTGCAGTAAACTTGAGTCTGAGCAGATATTTGGGGATGAAAGTGGTGCGTACAACGAGCAGATACGTTGTTCTGGTTTCTCCTAAACAGCCTCACAATAGAGGGGAAGTTCTGCCAAGAAGCTGGTAACTACCTACCTCAGAAAGAAAGCGGAGATGGGCACCATCCTAATCATAGCACACACGTCCGGCTGGAAACTGATTTTACTTCTGAACCACAAAACTGTGGGTGAAACTGAGTCAAAAAGACCTAGTGCAAAGCCCACGTGAGATGGAGGCAGCGGGTCTTCAATCTATATCGGGCCACCAGGGCCTCCATCCAGCAGCAGGCACGCTGTTTCTCTGTTTTCAGGAGATGAAGTGCAAGGCAGTAGCATACAGAGAAACACCTGAGGTCCCACAGGCTCGCTAGCCCTGGCCTGGTGCCGGCACCACGCTGCGGCCTCCTGACCTGCCCTCCTGGCCAAGAAGGCCAATGGTATCCTGGAGTGCATTAAAAAGATAGTGACCAGCAGGTCGAGGGAGGTCATCTTCCCCCTCTACTCTGCCCTGGTGAGGCCACATCTGACCAGTACTGTGTCCAGTTCCAGGGTCCCCAGTTCAAGAAAGTCAAGGAACTACTGGAGAAAGTTTAGCAGAGGGCTACAAAGATGATTGAGGGACTGGAGCACCTCTCTTATGAGGAAAGCCTGAGAGACCTGGGTCT
>RSEF01000004.1:59892594-59903144 GCA_003993805.1 Himantopus leucocephalus | reverse complement strand
TTTTTTTTTTTTTTTGTTCTCTAAACCATAATTCAAAAAGGCTGAAAGGAAAAAAGTTTAGTAAAATTGGTACACAAGCATTTTATATATACTGAAACATTTATAAACTCATCTGGGTTTCTTTAGTCTTGGCTTGGATGATCTTGTCTGAGGTTATAGAATATATTGCAAAAAAGAATCCTGAACACTGCAAACTGGCAAAATGGCATTCTGCCCTTCTCCCACCTCCAGAAAACCCAAAGAAAATCTAGAGCAGCCGTATTGTCTTAGGAAGCAAAACTCTGAATATTTGTCCCATCAAAATCAATGATTATACTCCTCTGTCAAACTGTGGCCATGATTACGGCTCCCTGAGCCATGAATTTATTTGCAGTTTTGCATAATGTATGTTTATTTTTTTAATTCAGTTTGAATTCGGTGAACGGTTTCAAAGAAATGAAAAAAATAATGAAAAGTTAATTAGCCCAAGCAGTGCAGAAGAGCAATTAGCACTCCATGGCTCCTTGCAAAAAGACGATGCGTCTTTGGAAAAATACAGAAAAATAGCAGCAAATGGAGGTTTCTGGCATATTTACCGAATAACAAAAGATAGCATACTTAAAAAATATTAATGTTGCAATTCAAAGAATCATTGCTTTAGGCTTTCAAGCGGTAGCTCTTCTTTATCGTAGATGTTATTTACTCTGCACCCGCTAGTGCTTTTGCCAGTCACAAGATGCAGAGATCAGAGTTAGTAGGTTGATGTGGGATGCGACAGACGGAGGCAAAGAAAAAACATACGAGGAGGACAGGAGCAGTCGGCCTCACTGCACTTGCATGAATAAAGTTAGACACACACGTGTGCAGGTTTGGGCCCAGATACGTACATTGCCCCCAAAAACATTGACATGAACGAGTACAAGGAGTTAATAAAAGCCAATTGTTGTGCACCGAGTAGAGGTTTGCTCAGGACAGAGAGTTCATAGATTTTGAGAGTTCAGAGATTTCAGGTCTTCGAAAAGTCTCACAAATGCCTGCCAGTCGTGGCCTATCTTTAGCCAACCCTTAGCGCGGTGTGTATTTAAACTGTTTATTTGGTTTGCGTTTTGTTTACACGCTCGGTTTTGCTACTGTGCCACCCATAGAAATCTCTCCTCTGCCGTCCCCAAGGAACAAATAGCCCGGCAAAGTACATATGTAACATGAGAGGGAAAATATAAAACTGGGAGAGGCCTCAGATGCATTTGATACGACGAAAAAAGGGATCATGAGCTGAATTTCAGTTCAGCGAGAGCGCTGCTTGCCTAGTAATTACCTCTGAGCTACGGCACTGGATTTTCAGCCTAAAAGCTGCCTCCTTTTGGATAAACCGACCTCCAAATGTACTACTGAGTAATCGTGCAATGCCAAAGTGAAATATATGAGAAAAGTTTGTCTCAAATAAATGAAAAAGTAGGAGCGAAGTGCGCAAAACAAGCGAGAGGCACAGGGAAACGGGAAAGCCAGGTTGTGTGTACTGAGTCAGGGCTGCGCGCTGGGCTCCGAAAAATGCAGACAAAGGTTTCAGGAACAGCCAGAGGTTTTTGGAGGGATCGGCACTGGGCCAGCTAAGGCTCCCCGCATGGACGCCTCTTCCCCAAACCCTCCCGCTGTCAAAGGTCCCAGCAGGTTCTATAGATGTTTCAGCAGTAAGGAAACACCAGGCTCAGCTGCTCGGGAAGTGAGGAATCTTCATGCTTCGGGATGCCGGATGGGGTGATACCCAGCATGGGCTTTTCGCTCGCCTCGGAGGTGCAGTGAAGTGTGCCTTCTGATAGGAAAAAGTAAAACAGGTAAAGCACTCGCATAAATAGGCCCTAGGAACAGGATAAAACCCCGCTCCGGCGCACGGCAATGGGCACAGCGCCGCTGACTGCAGCTCCGACAGGGCTCTGCTGCCCTGGGGGACAAGGGGGTTCAACCCACTTGTTGACATAAAGAGTCGTTTTCAGTTATATTGATCTTCAAGGGAAGAAATAAGACATTTCAGGTAGTTTTAATTGATGTCATTCGTAACCTGTGTGTCCTAAAGCTCCCTAGAAACTCACACTCCAGAACTATTTAAATCAACAGGAGTCTTTAATTGCAAAAGCGTTTGCCAAGGCTTCCAGGTAGGGAAGATGGAAGTATGTAGCAGAAAGGAGTGTTGACATTTCATAGTCACTGCATTAAAACATTCAGTAATGGGCAAATAACAGAAGTTAGGGTAAACAAAAGAGTGTGCATTTGTGGAGGTATGTACGCTCTGCCTCAGGGGTGCTATGAGCGCAGAAACGAAGTCCAAGTGACTCGGCATCCAAGACAAGCACATTTATCTTCGGGGCTGCACACACGTTCATTGTTCTACCTGCACAAGGGCATATTATATTAAGAGCAGAGCATTAGGGCAGAAGTATTTACATGTCTTTAATTTATACAGCCCTTTTGTGTAATAAGTATATTATTGTTTTCGTGTCACGGCATATACGATCAGTCTGTTAGTAAAGTTATTCCTCTCTGCGGTGATCTATACTTCTGTTCAGAGTTTCAGTGTACATTTCATACAGTGACTGCAGTCAGAAGTGTAACCGGCTTCTTTATGACGCCTTCATTAACTTTTAACCTTCAGTTTCCTATTTCCTATGTGACTGTCACAAGATAAATACCAACTCCGTGGCCACTTGTATGCAATAGCGCTGGAACCCTTTGCTGTGCTCTACTGCAGGAAAAAGGCACGGGGGTTTTAACTCCTTGAGAACTGAATCACCAGCAGCCGACGAAAGTGGCAGCAGTGGTAAGCGCGAAGGAAGCGCAAAAATGAAAAACAAGTTTGTGGAGACAGAGAAGTCAACACTGCAAAGCAACAAACCCACTGCAGAGATGAGAGAACCTAGGAAGACTCACACGTCTGGAGGTGGCGTTAAAACAACAGTATGAAGGAGGGCGTAGGAAAGCAAAACCAAAACAAACCAATTAAACCCAGTGCTTTATATTTTGACCTTCCTTTAATCCAGTAACATGCCAATTACGGGCAACATTGTTTTTAAAAGATTGCTTTACTCAGGAAAACTTTAAAGCCTGATGTGCTTTGATAAGGAACTTTCTTTTAAACTAAAACCGGACTAAGAGTTTAAAGCTAAATAATATAGAGGACTGAACTGAAATTCTGGAAAGGTTGCAAGGTTAGGTCAATGAGCTTACTGGCGCTTAGAAAATAAGTGCTACTTTCAGATATCTATTGAACAGAATAAGTGTGAGCAGAGCTTATGATAAGATATTCTCCTGGGAGATTGGAAATGAGGCTTCAGTCCCTCCTCCGCAAGCTTTCTGATGTTCTTTTAGTGATGATTTCTTGCAATATGGCTGAAAAATCTTATGAAGAACAGATTTCACCCCTCTAGGGCTGGGGCCTAGACACTGACATACAAAAATCATCTTCCTGCCTGCTCCCTTTCTAACAAAGAAGCCCTGGAGACAGAGCAAGGGAAGGGGCTGATGTTGCTACTAAGGCTTTTTAAGCTTTATTAGAGCTGCTTTGACACGAGGAGTAGCGCTCTTCTGAAGAGTTTGAAGCCTTCAGTTTTTCTCCCGTAGTCCTGTTTCTTCACATCAGCCCGGCAGTCTAGAGAAAATTTAGAGCCTGCTCTAAATACAAGAGGGGCTTGAACCCAAGTTTCTGACGAAGAATGCTCTAATCACAGCATCTGACCGACTGAAGGTACCAGGGACTGCTTCTAGGTTCTCCATACCCCTTCCTGCAGGTATGCCCTGCCTCAGAGCCCAGCTGTAGCTAAACCAGCAAATGCTTAGCTGTAACCAGAAACTCAAATCAAAGCCCTCTATACCAGAGCTGTTCTTTTTTTTTTTTTCCCCCAAGTCTCCCATATTCGATAAAATAAGAGCAAGTAAGAGAGAGACTTTGCCAGACGCAAGACTATCAACTGCTGCGAATCAATATAACCCCACTACCTGAGAGATTCCTCACTAGCCACAAACAAGAAAAAAACTCTGGAAGCTCTTCTGGCCCCGAACTCTCGTTTTAAGGATTTTAACTCCCCTGGGCTCCACCCACCATCCCAGGCGAAGGGCATAAATTCTGGAATCACAGTGTGGGTGTTGTGATATGTAAATAGTGCACCCGGGGCAAGCAGGAAAAAAGATAACACTGCTTTCTGAGGGTGAGCTCTTAGCAGAGAAGATCTAATATATAGTGGTACACCTGAGAATGGATGAGAGGGAGTAGGTGAGTGAATTTTGCTTTAGTAAGAAAGCAGGAGAAAATAGAGAATACGTGAAATTACTTATTTTGAGCTACTTTTTCTTGTGGGAGCAAATCCTAGTGCTAGAAGAAGAGGGATTTTATATTTCTTGATGCAATATAGCAACAAGTATTTAGTGAGACTGAAGGCTGTTTTATATCTTGAGGGATGCCTCCCGTGACTGCTTTTGAGGAAAAATAAAAAAGAGGTAGTAGAAGGGTGAGATGAGTAGTTTACGCCACTCTCCAAGCTTTCTTATAGACTTGTGCTAAGAGGTAAGGATGGCCTGGTGCATGTTCTGCAGATCCATTCACTATTTCCTTGACCCAGCATAATGATTTTTAGGCTACGCAATAACTTTTAAGGTTGCAGCCAAAATGTATGAACATTAAATACAGGATTTCACTGATACAGAGAAAGGTGTACTGCTTCTTCATTGCCTTACTGCTGATTCCAATGTTTCTGGACCTTATGATGTTAAGCCATGAAACAGTTTCTGTAAACCAGGGTATAGGCTTAAAGAAACATAACAAAGCCTTTATTGTAAATGTAAATATCTGAGGCTTAGTTTCTGTGCATAGATAGTATTTTTCTTATGATCCAAAAGATGTATAAAAATAAAAGAAGGCAATTATGAGAAGGGACTAGGCTATTAAAGCCATATTTCTGCAATAAAATATTTGCATAAACATGCTAGAAATTCAGTGGCGTTCAAATACAGTATGATCATGAACAGCGTGATTAAATTACAATTTAAAATATGTGAACCATCTGCACTGCAACGTGAATCTTAGTGCTACACTGGGAATATTGATGATGAGTTTTGTATTATGTAGTAAAATAAAATCTATCAAAGCTCTGCTATTTTCCAGTCCCTTCAACATTTGCTATTAGTAGAGCATTCCCCTTGNTTTCCAGTCCCTTCAACATTTGCTATTAGTAGAGCATTCCCCTTGGCCTTGTCTAACATTACTGAGTGTTACACTTCTATGGCTCCATAATTGCTTCAAAGACCTTGCAAAAGCTGAATCTAATGTGTTTTGTCTTGTGTATGCCTTCTCTAAGTTCAGAGTCAAAATAAAGGGAGTAGGAAAGGCACTGGGAGAGCTAGGTGAACTTACAGGAGAAAGCTTCAGGAGAAGAAATTAAAGCAGGCTGGAGAGTATCCAAAATAAAAATAAAAGTTCTCGCTGGATTGTTGTTTTTATGCTAGTAGCAAATATATGAAAGGGTAGCAGCTGAACTTAGTTTAGAAGTGTATTGGAGACATGAGTTTGTCTCTGACACTTTGACTTCTGATGTTTTTTTGTCCTTGAGAAAAAGCCATAGAAAACAGACCCGGAAAAGACAGCTGACCTACTAAGCTAACAGGTATTTTTCAGCTACTGGAAAATAGCGGTTTGATTTAATGTAATTCTTTATTAAAAGCAATATACAGGAATGCTTCCGTTACCCCTGGCTTCAAGACTGAAGCCCCTGTGAAGACCAATAGGATTGTGACTGGAAATTCAGAGATTATGGTACACGTGCTGCAGGGCACCCCTCCTCCTAGAGGCTGCTTTCCAGGAGTGACCGGGAAAGACCACATCCTCCCATTGCGCGGGAGCCCTTTGTCCCCGGCCTCTCCACACCTGCCTCGAGCACTTCTGCAAGGGACCAGGTGGCACTGAGGACCTGATCGCCTTCAGCTCTTGCTAATGGACTGCTAAACTTCAATATGAGGTGAAGGACCTTTCTTTGATTTGCTGCTTTGCTGGCTCATAGCATGCTTTGTTTCCCAGTTTTACCTGGGTGCCAGGATAGAGGACTGAAATACGATGTAATGGGAGTCCAGCAGCATGTTGCCAGGCAATGCTATACCCTAGCCTCCTGCTGCCACTTGGTCCTGCTGCAATTTCCACAGCTGATGGCTTTCAGCAGGATTTCAGGTTAATTTGAGGTGGCTGAGGCAGAGGGGAGGCAAACAAAAGGACCATTAGGGGCCCTGGTAGAGAGAGAGAAGCAATTAAATGGGAGCACTCTCTGAATGGTCAAGAAGTGGTGGGAAATGTCTTTTAAATATTTTGAGAAAGATGCAGGAGGGGTAGAAGTAATTTGTTAAGCAAACCAGGCTATGCAGTTGGAGGTCCTGTTAAATTGGAAGTGCAAACTAAGTTAGTATTTTGTAGGGTAGTTCAATGAAATTTCTCTTTCTCTCATACATTTTCCCTTTAAGAAGGACCATGGGAAGACTTTGCTTCTTTACTGACCAAGGTAAAGGGAGGAAAACTGTTAACTGTTTTGTATTGTACGTATTTTGGTGAGATGATGTTTCTTCCTGGACTGTGACATGCACTACTTGTCTGTTTTAGCTCTCAGATTCCTGAAAATCTGAGTTCATTTAGGGCTGAATTTGCCATCCCATGCTCTTGCAGACTTAAACAAGGGGAAAAGCTGTGGTGGGGGGGAGCAAGGGCAGATGGTTTTCATAAAGAAAAAAAAGCTTTTGCAAGGAAAAAAATAAGCAAGGGGGAAGAGCTGGCTTCATTTGGATATTTGATGCCACCTAATTTTAAAAATTAAAAGGTAATAAATGGTCAGGACTCCAGAGAACATTTCATAGGAAAGGAAAGTCAACTAGATTCACACAGGAGTGTGAGTTTTGTTTTGTCCCCTATTGTTTAGATGTGTTTATAAAAACTTGATTTTTCAGGCCTCAGCTACCTTATAGATGCAAGGGAAATTCAAACCATGCATAGAGTCTTTTCCAGTCACTCTCATCCAAAAGGCACCAAAAACCATCCTGGAGAGATTCCTACTGCCATGTCCAACAGGACTCCTCTTCCTGACTCTTCTCAAANTACTGCCATGTCCAACAGGACTCCTCTTCCTGACTTTTCTCAAAAGGGAGAAAGGAAAGAGTTTTTACAGACAAGCTCTATGTAAAGCTGTAAACAAAGTAGGTTAATTTAAAAAAAAAAAAAACCAAACAAACAAACCCTAAAGCATTGGAAGTCAGATATCCCTATGTGTTATGCAATAATGTTACAGGGAAGTCTTGNAAGGGAGAAAGGAAAGAGTTTTTACAGACAAGCTCTATGTAAAGGTGTAAACAAAGTAGGTTAATTTTTTTTAAAAAAAAAAGAACAACCCAAAAACCAAACAAACCCCAAAGCGTTGGAAGTTGGTGCAGAATTGATACTGCATCAGATATGCCTATGTGTTATGCAATAATGTTACAGGGAAGTCTTCATGAATCAAGACATTTAACACCAAAGCTGTGACAGCAATACTTGATGATTGAGTCTCTCAGCTGTGGAGACTGCATCTGGATCAAACCTTTATTTAAATTCAAAACCTATGCAGGAGATAAATGATACACCAGCCAACTTTCTTCCAGTAAGTTTTGAGTACGCTGAGTAAAATTAGTCATGAGCAGAATCTCACTAGAGTAAGAAAATTGCCGTAAGATACTGCAGGTCTATAAAATCCATTAACAGTGATGCATTTCTAATCTAGTTCCTGTGGCATGTTAATGATAATTGGCAACTCTGGTGTTGCTGACTCTGAGGGGATTCCTGTTGTCTGTATTAGCTGGGACTGTGTTCCGATGAGGCCAGATAACCGTGGTGCTCCTCAAGCTAAGGATGTTCATGAAGAGTACTTTTGGACTGGGTTTGTGAAACGCTCACGTGCCTTACGGAGAAAGTCTAAAATACAGATGTATTGAAAACCCTGGGTAGATACCTTCCTTCTTATAACCAAAACAACAAATTACATAGACAGATATAAGTTGTTAAAAGGAATATAATAGTTATTGCTTCCTACTTCCTGTAGCGTAGTATGCTGACATGAGAGGGTGTGGGTTTGTCGTTTATTTTTATTAGTTAATTGGACCTGATGTTTCATCCTGTTGTATGCATTTAGAAATATTTGCTAAGTGACAGTTTCCTTGTACCTAAATGATCCTATTTTGGTTGAATAAATATTATTTCCTAGGAGTATAGAGTAAATCCCATTAATGTTTCTTTTGCTACAACAAACCTATATCTGCATTTTATCAATTTAAACATAGTTTACAAGGTATTTTTTTTATTCTTAACTTGGGAACATTAAAAAAAACCAACCCGTACATCAAACTGCCTGTTCTAATTCCTTCCTGATATTTTACATGAAGAGTAAGAAAACTTAATGTCTTTCTTCAGTGTGAAATGTGGAGATGTTAGACTAAATTTTAATCAAATTTATTGTTTGCCTGGAACAATTATATTTTTCATAGCTCATTGAGATAACCATGAACTCCTGAAGGACTGCTAGCAGATAGAAATTTAACATAAAATATATATAAATATGTCTTAATAACTTACTACTTTAGACTCTAATTGGGGTATCTGGACAAGGTCCCTACATGCCGTACTTCCTTCTGTTGTTCAGATCTTGCCTTTCAATAGTTCTCTGAGCTAAAGTAGCGATGCAATATAGCTTTACTTGATAGAAACCGTCTTTCAAAATTAGCGCAGTCTGGTTTTACTATATTTAATATTCAGCATTATATTAAATCATGTAATGACATCATTAGCAGTTTGGTAAAAATAAAAATGGAGGGGCAGGGAAGAGAACTGGCATGGGACAGTCTTATGAACGGTATTCCAGCCACGAGCTTCTATTTTTAATCTCAGGGATGTGAACCTCCAAAAAAACTGTAAGGAGCAGGCAATTGTAAATACCTGACCTGCTGGGTAGGTCTGAAAGCATTTTCTATATCCTGGGTAGGTTTTCATATGCACGTTCATGTCGTGTCTTCCTGCAGAGCCCAAGCGGAGCCGGACCATTCAGTTATAAAGCAGTGCGCTCATACCAATTTTTTTTTGACCAAGGCTGTTATTGCACCTGCATGGGGAGTCTGCGACATCAAAGGCAACACATGAAAGGTGAGGAAAAAAAAAACCCCAGTAAATTTAGGGATTTGATTATTTGTGTAAATCATCGTAGGTGCAACATCTTTCTTTGATGTAGCCAGCACAGCAAAAGATTGGAAGGTCATACTTAAATGTAAATTGTTTCCCAGGTCCTCCTCCAGAGCAAGGTTTTGGTGCGATACAGTTTCCCCCTTTCATAGTTTCCATACAGAGCGATTGCTCGTTCATTACTTACGCAACTGCTGGAGACAGCAGTACCAAAAGATGTTGATGTATAGCCCACTCTCCCTTTTGGTACAATGAGGTCTTCAAACTAGTCCTCCAAATATGGATTATAAGAGGATATTTCAATGAAGCTGAAATCCACCTGCTGAAATCTCCTGGAAACCAGGCTGGAAGCATTATGATAAAGTGATGGTTCTTGCAAAAGACTTTTAACATCAGTATTTTCAAGGTCTGATCCTGTTCTTGCATCTGAGTAATTTCTTGTGCCACAAGACATTCGCCTGCCTGTGCTTTTAACTAAAAAGCATCTTTAAAATATAGAATTTTAAGGCCATTTCTCTCCTCAGTATAACGAGGAAAGGATTTTAGGGCTGTGAGCTTGAAGGAATAAAGATGTTCCTGAAGTGGGACTCTTTGGCCCCTTTGTCAGTATTATTCTATAGGTATGGGTGAAGTATCAGTAATCACTTTGGGGAAGCAGTATGTCCAAGCTGAAGTCCATTTGTTTCTATGAATTGGGCAGACAATTGGAGAAATGCATAGATATTACTGGCAAATTACCCACAGGATATCACAGTGATCTATCCCATGGGGCTGTTGAGTGGATTAATTAGTAATGCTTGGTGAAATAGTCACAATTAATGTATTTTATTAGCTTGGATCTTTTTTCCTTTTATTTTTTCCCCCCATGAAATTGCGTAAGAGAAGCCTATGGATTTTTAAAAATGCATGTAATTGGGATAACAGTCCATCTGGGTTTCAAATGATTACCCAGCAAAGCAACCTTCCTGTCTGCTCCGTCACATAGCGATCGTGCAGGCGGCAGGCCCAAAACGATGCTGAAAACTTATCCCCCTGTTTCTTCTGCAATTGGACAGCTAATGGGGGAGCGGGCTCTCTCCTATCTGAGACTATAGCATCTCCAATTCTGCCCAGCTCTAGGACACACAGTGAGTATGGGTCTCGCTAGGAGAGAGGATGGTCGTTCGCTCACCCTGCAGAGTTTGTTCGATAATGCTCCACTCCAGATTTCTTGCCATCAGGCAACAGTGATGTCCTTCAATTGCTTGTGTATCAGAGACTGAATTTTGCCTTTAACATATCGGTGGTAAGCTGCTGCAGGCAATGACCTACCCATTCAACTCAAGGAATACGTCTTGAAGAAAAAAAA
>RSEF01000004.1:59872342-59892494 GCA_003993805.1 Himantopus leucocephalus | reverse complement strand
TGGAAGCCAGGGAGCAGGCTGGAAAACTCTAGGATTAGGCAAGGGAGATCTCACAGTGGGTGTTTTATACCTGAGATGAGGCAGCAGCTTGTTCCACACGATTGCTCCTCACTGGAAGAAACAGCAATGGCAACATGTGAGGAATAAACAGTGGTAATGTGGGGTTATTGCAATATTGTATTATGTTGAAATATTGTATTATACTGTAATTTCCTTTCTAATATTAATCCATGGTGGCTCCACTGGCTTCCAGGGAGATTTCACTACAGCCGTTTTCAAACCTGAGAGGGAAGGTAGACCCTGGATTATAAACCGCTGCTCATCCATCAAAGACAATCTCAGCTAGACTCTCAAGTGACAGCACAGAAACAGCCAGAATGTAATAAAGGGCATTGTAAATAACATTATTTTGAGTAACATTTTCTATTCAATCATGAAAATTGAGTTTACAAGCAGTCTAGCCAGATGGTCCTCTTTAGGTGAACAGTTGAGCTTTTAGTGGTGAGGGAAACGAGCGCTCTGGCGCTAGCCAGGACCTGTAGGATGGAGGGCCAAGGCTAAGAAGTTTCAGGGACCCTCTGTCTGAACCAAAGTACGTTCTGTACAGACTGTACCTTGCAAGGAAAACTGAACTTTTCACGTACCACGCTATTTTAAAATGTATACCGAAAACGATTAAACAATCCCACTAGACAACAGGAAGATATCGTGCTTTGAAATAAATTTTCCCATGTTCCTTCATTCTAGCCTTCACACAACTGCCTGTCCTCACCTGACCTATTAGAGGCAAAGTTTCTGCATGCCAAAGCGTCCTGAATATATCTTTGCTATGCTCAAGCAAGAAATACACGCCAGGTGACCTCTTAGACTGTAGTCCCCCTCCGTATGCTGCCTCCGGTGTCCTTATGCGNCCTGTCCTCACCTGACCTATTAGAGGCAAAGTTTCTGCATGCCATAGCATCCTGAATATATCTTTGCTATGCTCAAGAAAGAAATACACGCCAGGTGACCTCTTAGACTGTATTCCCTCTCCGTATGCTGCCTCTGGTGTCCTTATGCANATGCGGGCACAGCTCCACCAGACATCCAGCATTCATCACTCCTGGGCTGGCTTCATTTCTCCTACGTAGCTCCACCATCAACATAACAAAAACGAGCTTTTAGGGAAAAGAAGTGACAATATTTTCTTTCGTCACAGGCGGCTTACAGGTTCATAATGCTGTGAAGAAAAAAATTGGAGTATTTGTGGCTAGTCAAAATTTTAGACTTGATGCTGTGATTTGTGTTTTAGTAATCTGCGCGGAATGTAAACCCTTTACAAATGAGACTGTAGTAGACAAAAATAGTTTGAATTTTGTAATTTAGAAGTGCCGCTCTCAGTGTTAAGACAAAAAATGAAGGTTATTGACGGGATCATACAGACTCACCAACATGCAAGTGTGCTAAACTGTCACTTCTACTAAGGCTGGTTAGTGTGTTTTGAACAGATACCCCTTCCAGTAAATAAACAAGGAATCGTGGCATTGTTCCCAGCCGTTTGCCCAGCACCAGAGACCTGCAGGGGCTCCAGGCCGTGGGAGAGGAGGCCAGGGCTACTCTGGCTTCTTGGCAACGTCCTTCCACTTAATCCCACTGATTTCAGCTTTAATCCTGAGGTATCATTCCCATTTCAGCATTGTTTACAGCTAAGAGGGACGGGAGGATTCTGGAGCTGATTTAATCTAAACACAGAGAGCTCAAGGCTGCCCAGACCTATAAATGGAAATAAATAAACTCCTTTGAAGATCGGAATTGTAACAAGAACGGTTTTGTTTGGTCTTTATTTAGCTTCAAGGAAATGAAATTCATGTTGTAGGAGCTAGTTGTGCTGTGTGCGTGTTTGTTCTTAATTAACTAGAAAAACTTTGCGTGTGCAATGCAGAGAAGAAAATCTTGGCACTACTAAGACCCTGTTCCTTATGTAATTTGTTTTGGTTTATTTCTCAGTAGCATTTGTAAGATTGTGTTCACAAAATGAAGTCCCAGAGCAACTTAAAAAAAATAATGAAAACAAAATGCTTATGAAAAAATAAATTATCATATGGTTATGTATGTGTCCATGCAGCCATATAAAGGATATGAGAAGTATGGAGTATGTGAAAAGTCTAATACAAGGTAAGGAACAAGCTTGGGGATAAACCTTTGAATTGAAGCCGATGTATTCACTAGAAGGTGATAGTTCAGGAATGGAAATAAAGATTTTTGTTTTCAGTGTTTAAGGAAAAAGAAATAATCGCCACCTTTCCCATGATCAACTAAACCGTAGTAGTAACACAGTACAGGGAATCCCCAGCAGGAAGGGATGAGGCAGATACTCATTTTGCTCACAGTCATCGCACCTCTAAAGCAATCCTACCAGCTAGGCATCTTCCTCACCAGGCACACGTAGTCAAAATAAGGCCTAACTTCTCGTATTTTTATGTTAGGGGCTATTGGCTTTGGAAGAAGCTGAGGAAAACATGAAGTTTTGCTTTTGTAGCTGTGCTGGAAGAATGTACACAATTTTCCTCTGCAGCAAGCGTGCCCTGCAAGGCAGGTGATCAAAGGAGCTGGCCATCGCCACCAGCAATAACCCAGAGTTTCTGTAGCAGCGAAGGAATGACGGCACAGGAGACGTGAGGAATGCCACGGAGTCACAGGTCAGGCTTTAATGGCCAGCAGAGCCCAGAGTGGGATTCCTGCGATTCCTCCTTCGTGATGATTTTGTCTGATAAAAAGGCCTGGAGTGGGCACGCTCACAGAGACGCTAGGCAACCTTTTTAAAGTTAAAGCTTAAATACGGTTGACAGAGGTGCGAATCAATGTGCGTTAATCAGGGAAAGCAAGATATGGTCAAATTAGAGCATAAAAAAGCCACACAAAAGATCTGTGGAAAGTCTTGCATTATATACGGATGCAGTAACCAAAATAAATAGATAGCCCAAAACTATTTTTTGTATTTGTTTTGTTGTAATTACACTACAAGTACAATCATTTCATTATATAAACCCCATTGGTGTTCAAATATACCTTACGTTGCAGTCTCCCTTGAATAACAACAAATGACTCATCATTATTTATTTAAATCATCTTTCCGGGCCATTTTCTTTTGAGGTAGCAAGCCTGAATTTCAAAACAGAGCTTGAAACGTTAAAATACAGGCAGGTGGACAGATCAAAATACAAAGCCTGGGAACAGGTGCATCTCAAAATCCTAGTCCAAGGTGTTTTACATGAAATTTTCTTAGGAGCAAAAATGGTCACTACCAATTTATAGAGAATTAAGAACTGCTTGTTAGCCCGGTTAATGTTTTAACAATCTAACCGATTTATTACTTGTCTAGTGCAAATGCTAGGCCAGTATCACACAGGTGGCCTCAGAGTAGTAATGGCAGAACCTTATAATTTGGACTATAAATGCCAAGATATATCCCTAGGATATATGATTTACACCTTTTAAACCTTTTTAAACCCTTTTTTTTCCTTTCAGAAAATTGTATTTCATTTGTGGGTTTTTTTTAAGTTATTTGGGGATTTAATTTATAAATTATGGCAAAGAAAATATTCTGAAAACTTTGCAGTGACTGTATCTGCAGATCCCTGAACCACTGACAGATAAATAAGCAAATAAAATAAAAGGTGACATTGGATCTCCAGTTCCCAGCTTATCAGATAGTTGGGTACAGACAGATCTTATCGAAGAATTGGTCTCCTAAGAAAATAACTCTGTTTTCCAGTATGGATCAGGCAGAGAGACTAAATTAAAAAGGACCTTCTCCATTTCACCACTTAATATGATGGCCTAATTTGTAGTAATTTGGGAGGTTAAAGACAAAAAAAAAAAAAGTAGCTTAATTTAATGTCTTATCACAGGGGTGCCATTCCCAATAAGTACATTTTCTTACTTATGGCTCTTGGAAAAATGGTCTAAAACATACAATGAAATAGTGATACTGTGGGGCTTGAGGTGGTTATTTTATAATAAGTGCTGTTCACAGTAAGCGATAAAGACATTTCTGATACTCAAACTTGGGCTTTTTTTCCAAGAGGTGTAGTATTTTGTTTGATTGTTCTCCTCTATGGAACAGATATCTTGGAAAAAAGTCTTCAGTACAACACCAAATATAATCCTGAGGAGTCTTTTGGATACTGAAGGAACCCCTGAGTGAGATGTTATACCTCTGTTGTGTGGACGTGGGTCCATGATGGGACATGTGCCACAGTCACTGTGCATGGCCCTTCGGTATCGATGCAAACCTGCTGAGGAGCAGAGAGGGCACGCGTGCAATGCAGAGTGTCCTTTAGAAAGCTGGGTGACAAGGACCCTGGTTTTGTCTTCTATGAAGTTCTTATATCACTGTGAGCCTACAGAAAATTTCTTCCTCTCACGTATTGAGGTATGTAAAAGCACAAGCAACCCTAAGTTGGAAGTTGTATTTTAGTATGAAACCTGTGCCGGAATAGATGGGTTGAATATGATATAGTGACTCCTTTTATTCAGGAACTGAAATGTTTGTATTTCCCAGAAATAAAAATTCTAATGGCAAAATGCAGCCACTTTGTCCTGTGTTTCCCAGTTGCCAGTGGGAAGAATTGTGCTACCTAACAGATGGCAATACTTCAATAAATTTTGGGTTATTTCAATAAGATCATTTAAAATTCATAGCATGTAGTACACTGAGGTAGGTACTGTCAGCCACTCAGAAGTGACAAACTTCACGCATGACTCTAACCCATTTGACAGTATTCAATCGGATCAAAAGCAGCTGGGGTGGAGAGAAAAAGTGGGTTTTGTTGTTCTTTGTTTAAATACCTGCTTGGTAAAGTCTTACTCATTAGAAATTGATGGTAGTTTCCAGCGATTCTTAAGTCAATGCTTCAGTGAGGGCCAAAAAACCCATAGACAAGCGCAGTCAAGCAGCAACAGAATGGCACTTTGAAGACTTTTTCTTACAGACTCTATTGGGCTATGAACATTGCCAATGCCAGTGGAAACAAAAGCAGAAAAAAAAACCCCTGTGATTCAGAGCCTGGTGGCTACATGTCTCCCTGCTTATGTGGCCCTTAGATGCCCCTTTTATCTTTTACTAATGGGAACATTGAGATGCAAAGTACTAGACCAGCACCAAAAAAAAAATTAAATAAATAAAATAAAAACCCCCATACAGCAAAGAAATGAGCATAATGGGTAATTTTTAGAGCTCTCCGAAAGGCTCTTTAGAAATGTGGGTTTAATTTTATGGTCGGTTGTGTGGAAAGCTGATGAAACAGAAACATAGGACATGAGTCAAGCACTCAAGCAATTGCAGCTCGGTTTCCCCCGCCACCAACAGGGCTGTGGAAACCCCCCCCCCAGCCCCAACCAAGCCGAAAACTAACGGCCACAATAAAGAGAAGGAAGCTGGGATTTGGTCCCAGAACGAAAAAATGTCTACATTTGAGAAGGGGAAAAAAAAAAAAAATTGTACAGAGGGTTGTGACACAACCGGCTTAGGATGTAAATTTGGCAGCAAGCGTACGCAGAGCATGCCATGCGAAGAATGAGAATGACTCAGATGAAATCAAGCTAACTGCAGCGACAAAAAAAAAAAAAGGAGCAAGAGCTTTGTCTGAACAACCCAGTCATGTGTAGCCTTCAGGAGGAGAATAGGTTTTGCTAGTACTGCCACGCATGTATTAAAGGCAAGCTTTTAATCTCCCAATCAATGACTTGGTCAAATTATTCCCTATGCTGCCTTGAATTCCAGCGCTCAGATAAACGTGTCTTGTAATTGGGGTTGGGTTTTATTTTTTTTGCAAGTTGAACCAGAGAGCCCTCCACCCTGCCTGCTCGCGGTGGCTCAGCAGCTGCGTCCTTTCGAAGTGCCGGGGCTGGAAATGGGTGGAAAAATCTGACCCCTGAAGTGGCATGTGAAATGACAGCCTTAAATGCTAAAAGCCCTGCTCCCACCTCCTCTGCCGCTGCGGTCACAGCCCCTTACCGAACCGTTCGGCAGAAAGCAAACCAAGCCTCTGGCAGGTCAAATGAATGTGTGTGTGAGCCTCGTGGTTTTCATCCATGGTGGCTCAGATACATGTGTCAAGAGCTGCGAGAGTGAAGCCAGGGATTTAAGTGGCCTGTAGCAATGGAACGGAAAAAAAAAATAATATTGCAGCTCCTATCAACGACTTTCATCTTCTGCAACTGTTTGAGGAAATAGCTGGCTTCAAAACAAATCAGCGGAGGTTTAGAGGGCTGCATTTCAATTAATCTCAGGAGGAAATGGGAAGGTGGGAGGAGGGGTCTCTTTCATTATACTGTGGACCAAAAAAAAAAAAAAAAGCAGTGAACTTGCTGTATTCTGAGGTTAACAAAGGTGCAAAAGAAATTGAAAGGTTGAGCCCATTAAGATTTGAAATGCTATCTGCTGTGAAGTGGGCTTCAGCTAGAGCTTTGTGCTGAGACTGCTGGCAGATGAGGAAAGAAGTTGGTCCCTGCCACAAAGATTTATGGTGGAAGGAGGGGATGGGAGCGTTTGAGGCACTCAATCAAAAATGAAAATAATATGAAAAAATAAAATAAATTGAAGCCAATGTACAGAAAGATATGAAAAGTGAGCAGCTAGGAAAAAAAAAAAAAGACTAGAATTAAATCATGGACATGGTATTTATTTGTGCAGACCAAAAGTCACATACCTCAGAAATGCAAATGATATTGCTTTAATTAGACAACCGAAATTGGGCACTGGAGGGGAAGCATATCTGTTTCTTTAAGATATATTTTGGATCAATTGATCAAGCGATGCAAGCATCGTGCTTTTATTTTGAGAAAAGATTGAGCAACAGACTACAAAACAAATGAAAGACTAACCATACTACTCGTTACCCTTGCTGGAGGATTTACAGCCAACGTCGTAGCTTTTTATAGCAGTGCGAAAATGTTATTATCCACAGAATTTGTCACAGCGGGAAACTCTTTTAAGTGGTCTGTCTTTCTCCTTGTTTTTTAATTATAGGGTAGCATATGAACTTTGCCATCCTATTAACTGAATGTCATCTTTTACTATAAAGACACATGACATTATTTACAATTCAAAGTCCTGTTTGAAGGACAGTACTCTCCTTGGTTGAAAAAATGCATCCAGAGCATTTCCAAACTGCAGTTTTATATGAAATAATTCCCCGCAACTGTGCCAGGACAGCCGGCACCGAGCGGCTGGCTGCCATGGGGAGATGACGCTAACCAAACCTCCTCACCCGGATGAGTTGGGAGGACAGGCGGGTACAATACCAGCAAGGATACTGGGCTCTGCCCTATAAAAATGGGCCTCAACTCTTGACCAGGTGGACCTTGGCTCTCAACCAGAGCACTGTTTTAGGCCTGCTGCTGTTTGAAGACAGCTATAGCCATGCTGGGAAGATGACCCAACTGGCTTTGCTGTGTTCAGAGGTGTCCCCCTTCTTGCTGAAGGCCAAGAGCATTGGTGGAGCCATGTGAGAAGTCACTCCAGGCTGCCACCTCTTCCAGTTGGCAAGCAGAAGGCTTTAACCTCCTCGATCCTGAATTTTAACAACCACTATGTTCTTTTGTATGGCAAGAAAAAGTATTCAGAGGATAACATTTTCATCTGCTTAGGAAGCTTTTTTGTCTTTTAGCACATTTAGTGCTTTAAAACTTCAAGGGATTTTATTCTTTAGTGTAAACAAAACTTCAAGGGATTTTATTCTTTAGTGTAAACCCATTCAAATCAGAGGAGGTGGAGTAATAATAACTAGGTTTCCTAGAAGAAGAAAAGATATTGCTAAGAAGAGGTATGTCTCACAGGGGGGACTTCTAAGCTGAAGAAGAAGCCTTAAACTTTTGGAGCTTGTGAGTGCTATCTCACCAGCTGTCCCACCACGGCTGTGCTCAGTATCACGCAGGTATCGAACGGCACAGCAACCTATCGTACCTCCCAGCCTCTGGGGTTGAAAACCTGGTCATGACTCCTATCTGCTTTTCAGCAGAGGTTTTATTTATAACTCTAAAGAAGAGGGTAGTGTGAACCAGGCAGCACCGCAGCCACCAGGAGGGTGCCGGTGAGGTGGGAGCAGAGCCCTCTGCTTGGACACGGAGTAGGACACTGCTCAGGTCTTGTCCAACCATCCCGACATGACACTGCCTGTGCAGCTCCGTAATAAAGGACGTACCCTTGCATGCCATGCAGCCTTGCTCAGCATGGGACTTAGTGTCTCGCAGGTGAGGCATTGGGCTCTTTGATTTCCCTTTCATTCCAAATCAAGAGAAATGAAAAAAAAAAATAAAAATCAACTTACAGGCACTGGTGGCTGTTATTTGAAGCCTTATCACCCTTTTGCTTATACTTGTATTGTCAGAAGTAGCAGTAAAAGCAGCTGCTCCCTGTTATATTTCATCCATCAAATAGGAAAACCTGAGAGGACAGCGTGTACTGGGGAAGGACAAGGAGAGAGGAGGGAAAGGGTAAGACTAATGAACGGAGGGAGGAAAGGAACGAAAAAAAAAGAGAAAAGCCAAACCCAGAGGGGAAAAAATGATGTGTAAAAATCTGACTGTCCTGAAAATCAAGTGAAATGTATTTCTTGTCAGTGTGTACTTGTTAGACCAAAGCTGCCTTCTGGAGGTAAATGAATATCCTCAAAGCTTTCACACATGTAGACGGCACAAAGGCAAAGTCCAGCGTCCTCATACATAAATCTACATCAAATCACAGATTATAATGCAGCAGAAACACTGAGTAACCAGCTACATAAAACAAGGGACTATTTCTTGAATATTTGAACCTAGAAAAATCATAGAGTTAAAACAGAGTTAGATTGGGAATAAAGTTTTTACATTTTCATCTTTTTTTCTCTGAGCCTTTAAGATCAGCTCTTTACAGCAGCAACCAGCTCTGTGGTTCCCGTGTATTTGCTAAGGAACTACATAGCATTTCTGGCCCATGAATCAATCCTTAAGTAATACAATAATACAAATAAATATTAATTTTATAGATAGAAGGTGTACCTTATGTTTAGATGAAGAGCCAGGAAATTGGAGACTTTCCTCAGGTTAAGCGCTCCATCTTGTTCTGTGAGCAGTATATTGATTGGGCAGCTCTATTGCTTTCCTTTTTTTTTTCCCCCCGCTCTTTCCTCTTCTCACTGGACTAAACTTCTCACAAACATTTGCAAAAGTGAACTAGAGTTTGAGCTCAAGAGTTACAAACCTGGAAGGCCACATATTCAAATGCACCAGTATTGCTCAATGCATCTACCCAAGAAACCTTTTCCCTTTTTATTTTCTTTTTTTCTCCCCAGCAGCCCAGGTAATCATCCCTGGAAGGGATTTGAAGCAGCTGTGACCTGTTTGATGAAAGACACTGCAAATTGAGAAAAAGGAGATCCACCTTGATATAAGAGGTAGAAAAAAATGTGGAGGCTGAGGAAGGAGGTCTGCAAAATGGATCCCCTGAAATGACTGCTCTAAACCCAATAGGCATTTTAGGGTTAGTAAAATGCTTTTCCAGGCAGGCTTTGTTTCTTTTTCCTAATCTGCATATGGCTTGTGGCTGTGACAGAAGTGTCTGTATGTAGCAAAGCCTTTGCGGAGCCTGTCCTACTTGCTTGCGTTGTCAGACAGCCCTCAAACAGGAAGCACGGGGGGACCCATAATTTAGTAAGACCTAAGACAAGGTGATTTCTACAGGAAGAAACAATTTTAGGACCTGGGGAATCAGAGTGTGGGATCTTTTCTATCGCAGAGAAGAGGGCAGGCAATGGGGAAGCAGCTCCAGCTGCAGCTCCTTGGCTCGGCTCTGCCGTACAGCGGTGGGGTCAGTGCAGCACTCAGAGTCCAAGATGGGAACAGCTGAAGATGATGGCTCTTCTAAGTGAATTTTGAGATGCTTCCCACCTTGCGGGAATACAGACGGATGAAGATATAATTTCCAAATTAAAGCAAAAGTGCAGTTTCTGTCTTTCTTGACACTCCATCCCGGATCCCGATAACTACTGTGCTGCCTGGCAGGGAAGCTGTGCTGACTAAAGAGCTTTTGTACGACCGCAAAACCACTTCAAAGTTCGAGAAAGGAGAAAGGCCGTGTATCTAGCTGACAAAGTTTCCCATAATGAAGGGTTTGCATCCTGTATATCCAGCCTGGGGTTAGTGACTCAGACGGGGCTAGCTGTACTAACACACTGCAGCAGCTGAGAAAAGAACCACCACCAGCAGCCGACCCGCAAAGGGCTGCCGCAGACATCAGCCCACTTCTCTGCTAGGTGAATAATATTCCCCTAGATAAAGATACATAGGGTTTTCTTTGAGATAAAAAGGTCAGATTCACGCGGTGGAGAACAAGGCTGAGGTGAAGAGCGGGCAGCAGTGACAGCAAACCTGGACCCAGGTGGCATCACGAAGAGGCACCATGCAGCCCATGAGGATCTCGGGCTTCCTTTAGGAGAGCTGGGCATGGAGAGAAGGGTCTGCCCCAAGGGGCCCAGTTCTCAGAGAGATGTAGCAGGACTGTAGGAAATTGTGTCTTTGCTCAGCTCTCTCTTTCCCTCTTCATCCTTCCCCAGCATGTCTGCTACACTGCAACAGGGCAACTGGTGTGGAAATTCACTGTAACAGAGAAACAGTGGCCAGAGCTCCACACAGGAGCTTCTTTCTGTATTCATAGGACATATGAATAGGACAACAAATATATGGAGGTTTGCAAAGACCTCCTGAGATTTGTATTAGCAATGGGCTGATTTGGACAGCCAGACGTAAACATCTCAAAACTATGCAGAAGCTGCATATCCTGGTTGTTCTTTAGGAAACAAAACACAAACTTTCCCAGGCAGTTAGAAATGTGTATAGCCGCCTTTGGTAATAGACCTCAAATTACCTTTGCGAGGGTAAGCATTATTACCTCTGTTTACAGGGAGAAAGCAAGGTACCCAGCCGCAAAACGACTCCCTCAGCTCACAGAATGAGCTGCTGCAGAAATGAGAATATAAGATAGTTCATGCCATCCCAGAGCCTTCTGATCCTTGTCTCTCCAGATCAAGATCCGACGTCAGGCATATCTTTATTATGCAAACATATTTTTTTTTTTCCTCTTGGAGAAAACTCAGATCAGGATTATGGATTTGGGTCAGGAGCTTTAGTGCAGATGTGATTTCTACCAACGGATGAAAGGCATCGTTGTGAGATGCTTAACAGTCGATGTAGGTGTTCTGTACCTAATATCAGCGTACAGCAGCGAGGGACTGAACAACCAAGCAGCAGAACAGAGAGCAGCACCTTGGCATCACACCACGGCCACACGGCACGGTTCCCTTCATTCTGGCCCTACAGGCTGTGCCTGAAATGAGAACAGGGTTTCGAACGCAAAAGAAACAAGCAATGCCTTCAGAGAGACCGGATGATGGCGACGAGGTTATGAAAAGCTGTATCTTTGCCTTTCTCAGAGGAAGCGGTGTATGGGCTTTTGCTGACTTTGGCTTGCTCTGGTTTGGCATGTAGGAGCTCCTGCTGCATTAAAAACGTCATCGTTTTTGTGGGGAAAGTGCAATGAATCAAAGTAAAGAAGTGATTTTACGACATTTCTGTACCTCACTTCAAGCACTACTTACCAGCTGCCCACTTCAAACAGAGCTCTTGGCAGAACTAGGTCTTCCAGGAGAATCTCAGCTTTAACTTTCACCCAAATTTTCTTCTTCAACACATGACCTTTTCCTTGTCCTAGCTGCGTTCGGTATTTTGGATAGCAGTTTATCCCCTACTACCACATTGCAGTTGAGCTTTAGCGTGCTTACGTCCACAAGTTTTTGCCTTTTACTTGGAAAATCTTTGCCGTTCCACTTTCCAACCGCCTCACCCTCCAAGTAATACTTGACAGCAATTGCAAGCAAATGAACTAATTTGTCACAATCAGCGTTAACTCCATTGCTTGCACTTGTCCACCTGGATGGAACAAATTGCAGATTGGAAGTTTGAAGTTTAGGAGTGAAGCGAGTGAACTGAGGACACCTGGAATCTAAAGCACACCATATTCCTGTAGACCCAGGATAGATGCTTCAGTAGCTCTAGGAAAAAATATTTGCTTTGTTCTTTTCAGGGTTATGTGTAATTCTGGCTGGCATTTTCCTCTAGATTTTTACGAAGATCGGTGTTTGCAGTTCCATTTATGTGGTATTTTCTAGGTCAGTTTTTACTTCTGCCTCTCTGCACCAAATTTTTTGATCTGTTTACTTGAGCCTAAAAAACACCAGCTCTTACAGTATTCTGAAAGAGTCACCTAAGCCAAAGTACTACTAAAAGAACCTGCATTTTGTGGCTGTCTTACTTAAGGTTATGCAGTTATAGTCAGTAAATGTACTGAGATGAGAGAAAAATAGCTTCTTTTCAATGTGTAAAGTGCTTTTTCCAAAGGCAGGAGTGGTCCTTCTGGCATTTTGTACTTCTCAATGTTGGAACTCTGCTAACATGGGCTCTGATTAAAAAGTTTCTTGTATTTAGATAATCACTTAGTAGCTAATATCACAGACAAATGTGATTTTTTTCGTCATATCAAGATTTACGTTTTTACTCTAAGAGAAAAGAAGGATTTGTTTACAGTCTATAGCTTTCCCTGGGTAGCTGATTAGAAGAGAAATGATCCAGCAGGAGGTGTACAGCAAAGTCTTTGAAAGTTCAGGATTACACAAATGCTGTGACACGATGAAATGTGGTGACAAGGGCTATCCAGAAAGTCAGCCTATTCCAGAGCAATGCAATGGAAGCAGAGACATTGCCAACACAGTGCAGAGAAAGTGCCATGAGTTCTGCTAGCAAATGATAAGATTTTTTTCCCAGGAAATCTCAAGTCCATTAAAATTAATTTACAGCTTAGTTTATCTACTGGACATGTGCATGGTTCCCTTCCCTGCCAATAAAATCAGTATCTCACGGGACTTTGTCTTCTCCTATATGTTGTTTTCTCAGTTGTAAAATCAAGGCTGTTCCAAATTAAAGAGTTGTGATAAAATGGATGATAATTACACAGCACTGCAGAATAATCAGTGAGGGGGTTTTCTTCTGTAGGGCATTTTGTTATTGGTTGATAGAAATCCTGTTTAGCGTTCTACAGTATTTATTCAGACCTGACTTCCTTTAATCTCACCAACTACTTTTAAAGCATAGAAGCTCGAGCTTTATCTTAAAATGGAAAATTAACTCTCTTTCTAAATCACAGACCAAGTTGTTTGGTTGGTTGGGGTTTTTTTTCACATCAGGAGAAGAGGGGCTTGGGAAAGGAACAGAAACTGCTGTCAGTTTTCCGCTGTGGTGGGCTCCCTAATGGCCCAGCAGTTCTGTATTACCTTATTACAGAGTAGTTAGCAGGCTGTAAATCTCACCGATGAGCCAGCAACCTTTCTGGGAGCAACTCGGTTAGCTTCAGAGTCTCATAAATTCTCTAAAAAAAAAACAAACAGCAGTCTTCAAAGATGGTTGGAAAAATACCATTCATAACCGAGACATCCAGTTATAATAAGCTGGATGTATGAACAGAGAGTAAGCTCATTAGATTTGGAGACCGCACCGAGCTGGGAAGGGCTGTAGGTGTTTTAGGCGATGGGATTCAAATTAAAAATGTTCTTCCCAGAGTGCAGGTATGGTTTGCAGCAAATAAGGGGATGTTGGACAGGGACAAGTGGTAGTTAACCTGCTCAAGCAAGCTAGCGGCCAACAGTGCAACCGCAAGAGAGGGACGTGCTGGTGGGCAGCAGCTCTGCCGAAATGGTTCCTGTTTGGTGGTGAACCAGAAGGTGGATGGCATGTTGTTTCATNATGAGAAGGTGGATGGCATGTTGTTTCACGAGGTGCAAACACTATTCTGGGTTGCATAAATAGGGGTATAGGCTGTGAGACGGGTAATCTTTCCTCACCTCTGCTGAGGTCTCAGCTAGAAACCGCTTTGCCTTCAGCGGTGGCTTTGAGATCGATGGGAACCAAGAGGGAATCCGTAGGGGAACAGGAGCTGGGAAAGACCCTGAAACGTGCCTGAGAGAAGAGGTGTTGCAAGTTAAAGGGACGGAAAACTGAGGGTGGGATAAGACGACAGTTTTTAAATATACAGAGGGCAAAGAGGAAAGGGTTTATTGGGTAAGACACAAAGTAATGATCTCAGCAAGGTTACAGCAAGGAAGATGTCATTTAGCCACTTGAAAAACATTTAATAGTAGAAGATAATAATGCACTAAACCAGATTTTTGGGAGAGGATGACGAGCCTTTACGAAGAGGCCAGAACAGCATCTGTCAGGACTGACCCAGATGTGGCTGATTTCTGTCTTGGGTCAGGGGAAAGGATGGCCCTTTGAGTCACCTTCCACCACTGCGAGCCCGTGCAGTGAAACAGGCTAGTTCAGCTCCAGGTCACACCACCAATTACTCTGTACCTCTCAGACTCCATCACAATTGATCGCAACTCTGCTTTCTCTCCTTTTCAAACAATTAGGTTCTTTGCTCCTGTTAAAAAACACGCAGCCAACATTTCTGCTGTATCAAATGTACTGGAATGAAACAAACAATATTTTTATTTACAAGAGGCTGGTGCTATCTGTGTCTCACAACTGTAATTCCAGAAAAGTAGAAAAGAAAAAATGTCAATATCCTTGCTTTTTTATTTTTTTTTCTAAATGAAATTGAAGCATTTCTCCCTTAAAAACATCTTTCTCAGATAGATTGTTTTCAGGACTCTTCTGACATTGTTTGTTCAATTTGGGCTTGTTTTCTTATCACAGTGATGTATTAAAATCTAAACGAAAACTATTTCCTTCATGTCTTTCTAACAGCTTGTCATGAAGCATCATTGTGCAACAGTGTCATCCACAATTTTAATGATGACATCTCATTTCAGGAGGGCGTGAGCTGAATCCCAATGAATAAATTCATGAAGTTTAACCTCTCCATGACCCCATTTCCACTGTGTTTTTTTCTCATCCCTCCCCAGCTCATTAGCTGTCCTGACAAAAGCAGCTGAGATGAGATGTGAGTCTTTATAGCTGTGCTTTAAACAAAAAGAAACAGTGGGAGGAAGAAGAAAGGTGCAGAGAAGCATCATGTTTGGTCTGGAAATGATCTGCTGTGCATTTGTAAGCAAGCTGATTTTTCCTCAGTGTGACACAGTTCCTAACCGGAACAATGGATCTTGGACTAGAAACTACCCTGACATCATAATTACATTCAACCCCGACTGATTTCTTTCTAATGTACTGCAAGTGGCATTTAGCTCATTGAGATGCAGACTCTGTTCCAAGGACATCCTGTGGCTACCCAGAAAACCTCTGTCTCACACTCAGTTTTCAGTAGTGTTTTCACTGTCAACTGTCAACATTAACAAAATGTTTAGGTTTCCTTTAAAATAAATCAACCTATTTTGTCACCCTCCTATTGCTCTGCCAACTGTTGATCCCAGTCTCAAACCATTTTAATGTGGCGCCAGTTTGGTGCCCAAGTTACTGTTGACATTTGTCTTTGAGCATCTACTTTGTTCTTTTACCCCTTGGTAAGTCTACTTAGAAACTAAAAATGTGTTTCTGAAAGTATTTCTCTCAAAACAGCAGCTTATGAATCAGGACAGTATATATTTTAATGTGCCTTGTGTAAATCCCTAGTGAGACTTATTGCCGCATCCCAACCTCGTACAGCATTACATCTGTTGAGTGAATTTTTTTTTTTTCTGTTTTTATGGCTTCCTTCTCATGTTATTATCCCTATCTTCAGCATTGAAAACTAGCAGGTAGGAATTTTAGCATGTGTAAAACTGGAAATTGCCCTTTAGGTTTTTTTATTTCCTTTCTAACATAGTGGCAGAGCCAATCTTTTGGACAATTTTTTAAATAATGTGCAAAAAGGCTGTATTATCTATACTCCATTAGTACACTTCACTAAACGTAGCTGCTGTGAAATTGCGTCTTATCTCAGCTAGTAAACTTCTAATAACCCACCCCCATTTCAGTTTTCTGCAATACCTATGAACTACTCTTACTGAATCCAATTGATTCCAATTGTAATTCCATTTACTACTTTACATTCACAATGAAAAAGAATGTGGTTAGCTCCCAGAGCACTATCATTACTGGTAGACAGTGTCTTTAGCTTTACTTAAATACTTCAATCTGGGGATAAATAAGCAGCGATTTTCTCCTGTTGTTCAACACCAGGAAAAAGATGTTAGAAGAACACGAGGGGAAATAACAGTTTGTTGATGCTAGCTGAATTTATAGTGAATTGTTACTGGATGAAATCTGTTTAGAGCCACCATATCCTGTTTACTGCAGGATTTTATGGGAAGTTCTCAAATTTGCATGTAGATTACATGAAATGTAGGAAGTCCCTCCCAGCCATACAACAGGAAAAGAGGATTGTTAAAATATGAAATCATCTGGAGCGTCGTGTGATTTACTCTCAGAGATGCAGCAAGGGATGCAGCTGTTTACAGTATGAGAGCAATCCACAAGACTGGGAATAATACTGCCCAACCAGTGTAAAGTTTTCATTATATATATGAATTTTCCAAATCTATATCTCATACATACAGAGACTTATAAAGATTGTTCGTGTCTTAGGTTTCTGGGCTATTTGTCTTCAAGCTAGCACAACCTGAGTGCGATCAATAAACACAATGGAGTGATAGAGCACATTCATCTTCTCTTCATGCTATGGCGAGCATTTCACCTGACACTCTAGCTCCGGCAGCCTTCATCAGGCAGTGTAGCAGGGGAGCCAAATTGTCTATCAGACCACTAAAACCTGATGGGAAGCAGGTCCCCTTGAGGAGCCACATGTCCAGAGGTTTTCCAACAAGACTACAGCAGGCTCATAGGCAGGAAAAGAAAACAGGTCATCTTCGGACAATTTTTTTTTACTAGTAGGCTTATGAGCTTCAGGTCTAGACCTTAATGATCCGCACACCCCAACCATTGACCTTTTGCCTCTCAGGACTGAATTCCAGGGGGGACCTACAGGCTGCTGGAGCACAAAGAGCACCTGTGGTAGTGTGGGCCCTTGCTAGGGTTTCTTTCTCTTTGCTGGACATTAGTTAGTTTTACTTCTATTGATGCAAAACGGAGTTCTGAGCTCGTTCAGTTCAGGGAAGGACGTTGTCAAGGGGATGGAAGGGAAAGAAGTGAAGAGGATGGCTGTCGCAGGTGAAGGAGGTAAAGTTTGGGTGGGACAGAAGTCCCAAAGGGAGGTGCAAGCTGCTCTTTGTGGTATGAATTCACAGGAGAAGATGGCAATGAGCAACAGCTGATGTACTTGGCAACAGATGAGGAGAACAGGAAAAGAAATCTTTCCTTTAAAAATGCAGATAAATACATTGCATGGATAGTGGTGGTGGGATGCTGGTGGTTGCCATGACCTTCGCAAGGAATAAAGCTGTCTCATTTTCCTTCTGAGCAGGCCTTGCTTGTGCTTTCTGTCACCAGCGCTAGCAGTAGTTGCACCCCACATGCCATATAAAGGATGACGTTTAAAAAGAAACATAAGAAATTTTGCAACACTTACTCATTAAAAAGGTGAAAGGCATACAGGTGGGGTGATACTATATTTAAGCAAAACTTTTCATTTTTTCCAAGTTTTGAGGGTTTTTTGTCTTTCTTTTTGAAGGAGCACATTCATCAATTACAAGATCACAATGTTATACTGTGGCTCCAGATGTCTATTTTTTTTTGCTAAAAATACTTGACCAAAACAATTCGTCCCTTGTTCTAAGCTCCATGACTTAAACCCTCAGATCTGTTGATGTATAAATTACAGCTGTCTATTCTCCACCACTCAGTGAAGAAATAACTGCCATAGTAGCTGGAGCACGTGGAGATAATTCCCAGTGAGTGTCGCCAGCCCCGAGGAGCACAATGAGGTTGTGTGAATACGCTTTGTGAGACTCTCCCTGCCAGCCCAAACTTCTTGCCCTCCCAGAACTCCAAGTCCAACAAAACTTCAAATCGTCCAAAGTAAAGAACTTTATTAAAATATAAGTCTGTGGCCGTGTGGGCTGAGCACTGGTTTGGTTATGGTGGCTTGGCAGCTTCTTACACCGAAAGTCTCTTTTTCCTTGAAGTGGGCGCTAATGGTAAAGGGCTCTGTGAAGGTGATGGTGTGAGGAGCGAATGTTTTTTCGCTGTTCACTGCCACAAAATGAGTCTGAGAGTGAGCCAGAGAGAACTGGTAAATGGGACAATAAAGGGAATCAAACAGAAAAACTGGGGAGAAAGGAAGAGGGAGGGGAAAAGGTACAGGGAAGGGGAAAATGATGGATGGGTGTGGAGGTAACCAACACACAGGAAGGATATGTGAATCAGAATTAGCACAGATGGTTAACTCTTAAATACACTGTCCCTTCCTGATAAGTAGGACATCAACAGCAGCAATGTGTAGGCTAAATGGCAGAATATCACACTCATCTAAAAAAACTAGTTGGAGAATAAAAAAAAACAGAAACAATGAATGTGAAATGAAAACCAAAACAGTGATGTAGTAAAGAGCTTTGTAAGCCTTTGTGCCGTACATGTGACAAACTAAGAAACGGTTAAACTTCTTTTGCTCTCTCCAACCTAAACATAACCTTAGCCTCTCATCTTTGTCCCATACTGGAAATGTGTGCGCTTGTGGAAAGTTTTATATTAGCAAAAAACTGACAAATGTGACTGTTCGTGAATGAAGTCAAGCTGCAGCTTTTCTAAGGTATAGCTGCACTTTTAAAGACCTTGAAGACTCTTTAAAATTTCTTTACAAAGCAAAAGCGTTGCTCTTCCTACCCCCCCTCCCCCAGTAACCATTTACACTTATTCTGCCACTTACCAGGATCTTGAGGATGAAATTTTCTTCTGTACCGATCCAGAAACTTCTGTCCACACCTTGTTGTCATTTAACTGGTGAAGTGCCTTTAATTCAGCTGCTAAGAACGAACAGCTCTATATTCAGGTCCTGTACTGGTGGCATAGGTGATATCCCTCAGGCACCAAGGAGCTTGACAGCTCGTCTTCTAGAGGTATCACCACATGAGCTTGAAGCCAATATCAGGCGTAGGTGTCCCTCTGTGACTGATATAACTGGTATTATAAAGGCCAGATGCCCAAAGGAGTCCATCCAAGCAACCACAGCTTCAGAATATTGATAGAAAAGCAGCAGATATCATAAGTGTGCTTTTTAGAGATTTAGGGGTGTTAAATACTTTAAAGAGTAGGACCAGAGAAAGTAATAACTTCAGAAGAGGTCCTGAAGACCTCCATCAGTCAAAGGATTAGCTTGTGACTTAACAAAGCGGTGCTTTGACAAAGAAATGTACTCAAATAGCAAATCTATATTTAGGCGTTATGGAATGTTTTGCTGATCCCCTTTTATTCTGTTAAATTGACCTTATTGCCCACAGACACTGAGAAGTCAGCTCGTTAACAGCCACTGTTATGCTCTGTCCTCCTGCTCGGTTAGTGGCCTCACAGCCTTGCATAGGCAACTGTGTTTATGGCAGACAGCATCGAGACAAATGAAGAGAGCTGCAATTCCCAAACCTCTCCCACGTGCCATCAGCAATGTTCAATAGATGCAGATTCAAAGGAATGCAAGAACAAAATTCATTCCCCAAGGATGTAGGTCAGTTTGAAGGGCTGCTGTATAACTACAGGCACATTTTTCCCAGATAAATTATGGCTCACACTGTCAAACATAGACCCTAATTGAGTAAAATGTACTGATCCTCTTACTCAATGGGGCTTTGTTTTCAATTAGGACATTGTTCCCCTTGGCCTTGAATTTTTCAGGGATGATTTCCGGATGAGAAGGAGAAATGCTGGGGAGTGAGAAGGCAAAGGGCGAAGGAAGCCCGAGGACCCTCATTAAGGCTGATTTGTGCGATATGCACTCTCAACTCTTAGTGTAGATGTGGCCGTATCACTGTCTGTCCCTGTTAAGACAATATCGGATAATCTTAATTACAGCTTTTGCTACATGAGGCTGTCAAAGCGCTTCGTAAATTGCTTGCTGAATCTGAGAATGTTTAGCTGTTTTCTTCTCATAGGAGAAAGGACCATGATCACCGAATGTGATCTGCTACATAACACGGGCTATCTGCTTTCACCCTGTAACTTCTGCAACAAGCCCTTGTCCTTAAAAGGAACTTTTTCT
>RSEF01000004.1:59855610-59872242 GCA_003993805.1 Himantopus leucocephalus | reverse complement strand
AGCTGCGAGTAAGAAAGTCAACTCCATCCCAACCGAAACCATGACAGGCTGGCTCCCATTTAGAGAGCAAAACGTCTTACTAGATTAGGAATAACTTCAGAGGTTCCCACTGCTAACAGTCTAGCTCTCTTTTGAATTCTCTACGGGTCAAGAAAAAGCTCATTTCCAGGCTGAGCTTCACAAAGCTACGGCACATCTGCCCCAGCTTCTGGCTCTCGACGGCGTCTGGCTCCAGCGCTCTCCCCGTTTCAGTCATGGGGACCGCTTGCCTTAATTTGGGCAGATGGGGAACTGGGGCCGGGCGCTGGGAGCTGGCCAGAGGGTCTGCGCTGCCTGGCCGGTGGCAGGCGGTCGCCCGCATGCCTTGCGGCTGCCCCGGGGAAGGGCTGTCACGCCTGAGGGTGGGGGCAGATGCTCCTGAGCACCGCTGGCCATTTTACTGTAGCCCCTGAGTAAGCGCTGAAGTACTAGATGTTTTTAAAAAAAAAAAAAGAGAGAAAAGGAAAAAAAAGTGTAGCCCATATCAAAATTAACATCACCTGTAGTTTTCTGGCCAAAGATTAGTTTTCAGAAAATGGCTGGATTAAAAAAAAAAAATAAAACAACAAAAAACCAAGCCCAAACAAAAAAAGGAATTGCAGAAGGCTGAAGACTGGACCTATTTTTACTTGTGCTGATGAATCGATTCGTATCAATAACATGCTGATTTATTTAAACAGTGTTCCAGACTGCTCGTCTGTCTTGGGAATCAGTTTCTGCCTGTTTGCTTTGTTTTAATTCCACATACCAAAGAAGAGCGGTATAAATCTTCCTTCCTGTCCATCTTAGTCCTGATTAAGCGCACTAACTAACTCCTTTCGGGACATACAAATACCAATTTGTGATTGATGGCAATTCTCTCATCAGGGCTACAAAGATGGTCTCTGCGTTTCATCCGCAAGAAAAAGTCTGGTTCTTCCTACCATAATTTAATTCACAGTGGGTGGGAGATCCCGAAAGCACAACTGCAGCCACCAGTCAGCCAGCCCAAATCTTTCCAAAGTTGTTATAAATGGGGCTGTGGCAATAACTGTGGTGGTTGCACAGTGTTAATGCCGCTCTTCTTCCCTTACAAGTTTCAGACGCAGCCCCCTAAGCCGGTGGGAGCTTTGTTCCCAAACCCCTTCCTTGAGACAGGCTTTTTTTTTTTTTTAGATTATTATTATTATTTTTTCTGGAGTGGAAATTGCTAAAGGTCTGTGCAAAGTCAAATGAAAACTAGGGTGAGATTAATCGCTGGAATTGTCATAGTCAGGATGAGTTAGTAAATTAATTATTTCAATTGTTATAAAGATTAAAAGGAGTCTAATACTTCTCTGACACTGAACTCTTTATACTCAGTTCTTGTGTTACTGGGAAAGTCCACAGAATTTTTTTTAAATTGTACTTGACTTTAATAAGGAAAGCTAACAATAACTTATATTTCTATTTGTAGAATGTCTATCAAATTTAATGCTCTTCCAGGGATTTTAATGGCATTGTTAATTGTATTAAAACCCTTCATAGGTCTTCTGCTGTTATACAAAACATTGTCAGAACATATGCTGCGGATAGTTCAGCCTAATATCATATCCCACAAGTTTTATGATGGTTATTGTTGCTGGTATAAAAGCCCTGAAATGTTCCATAAGTCACTTCTTATAAGAAGCTGCTGGGTACAAAGCAGCTAGAAAATAATAGCTGGGTTTTGGCAGGTCTTAAATTTAACAAATACGTTCTTAAACTAGTCAGGGATTCAGGGAATACTGTATTTCTCTCCCTGTTTTCAAAGCAGAACTTGGGTCAGTCAGAACTCCTTTTTAATCCTTCCAAGGCGGAATAATTACTAGTTCAAGGGCATGCAGAATTTTCAGTTGTTTGCACTCTCTTGCTATTAGAGCAGCTTTAGTTTCTGTCAGCATTTCTCTTAGCTATTCTTTGAGCTGGAGGCTTGTAATTTTGAATAACGCTCATTCTGGCCTGAAACTCAGTGATATATGTATATTAATCAGGGAACTTCAGATATTTGTCTGCTTCTTTGCCACATAGCTGGAGTTATGACCCCTTAGTTCCACTAAAGAAAAAGCTGGATATCTTAAGGGAAAAATGTACGTGTAGCTCTGCAGAAAGCAGAAACACAGAGTGATTTGCAAAAAGAGAACAGCAAGAGATCTCATGAAAATCTATAAAGCATCAGATTTATTTCTTGAGGCCAAAACAATCTGCAGCCTCTTTTATTTTTCCTTCCATAAAGGAGATGTAGGAAAAACTGTTCTCAAATCAGTGACTTATAGCGTCTTGGGAATTCGGGATATATATGTTTTTTGCTAGAGTTCGGTTCAGTATTTTGGGGAGCTTCAGGCAGTTCTGGGATGCAGCGGGGCGATGGCGGGGGAGCTGGGCATGGCTCTGCCCTCTCGGGCGCTGGGGGAAGGGGGGGACAACCGCCGGGGCAGGAATGCAGGTACACGTATGTACATATGGAAACACGCAGCCATATCGGTTCGGTTTGGGGTGAAGCGTGACCTGCCCAGCCAAACCACCGGAGAGGCAACCATTTATGCTCATCAGGATATATTTTGATTTTCCACAGCGTGTTCAAATCACATCCTTGCACAGAACCAAATCATTCGCCACCGATACCTATGTCGTTTTAAAGCTTTGTTTCACCATGATAGCTTTTTTTTTCCTTCACAGTTATCAACTCCTTTTGTTTCTCTAGTTTCTTGACAAAGGTTTGTGATTGACAGACAGGAACGACACTTGTTACTGTGATCAATTGATGGCAGTACTTAGTCCTTCTCCATTACAGTATACCTCCCACGAGAAAAGATATTTCAGAACACACCAGAAAAGAAACACAAATTATTACTATAATCGCTTTGTAGGTTTTTTTTCTCTGTAAAACATACCTATCAGACGTGTTAAATGCCATTCAGCATTTAACTTTCATATCGCAGCCATACAGTTAGATCAAAGCATCTTCCTGAACACAGGGTGACAGCAGTTAGTCTTTAATTAATAAAACAGTGAAATTAATGCTACTCTACGCTCGGATACTCAACTATTTCTAACTTTGATGCAGCTCATTTACAGGACATATGTCTTCTTGCTCATTAAAAATATTTTGGCTCCTTATAGGTCATAATTGGTTGTAGCTACAGATTCTCATTGGTTTTCAGTTCTAGCACACCTAATGTCGTCTCCTTTTGGAATCTATGAACCTGCAATCTACTTTTTTCTTGTTGAAACCTGCTTTATCACACATATGAGAAAAGAACCCTCCCAAAGCGGCGTATTATAAAGGTGAGAAATTATTAGATGCAATTCCCGTGACAGACTATAAGTAGTTTGGGAGAAGGCCCAGATAGAGGGTGTTTTTGAAAGCAGAAAGATGAATTACTGGTAAGGCAGACCACAAGGCACACAGGACAGCCAAAAAGCTGGGAAAAGGAGAGAAACCTGGAGAAAGATACACATATACAGACTATAAAGGAAAAAAAAAAAAGAAAAGAAAAACGCTTACCTTAAAACTGCCACCAAAACTAATCCAAATCTCATTTGCAAAAACTGTGGATAATTAAAATTCCCTGTTCACTTTTCTAGCGTGTGAAGAAAAGCAAAGCAGTCCCTGTCTTTGCCCCGGTACCCTGTTAGCCCTACCTTTTCCTATATTTGCTCCACGTTGCATGTCAAATGCTTGTCACTGAAAGCACTGTCATTTCTATGGGAGATGCAACGTACCATGACTAAGGTTGTAAACTGCTGAGCAAACAGAAAAGGCATAAAATGGATGAGGAGGGGAAAAGAAAGAGAACCTGCTGTTAAATAATCCTTCAAACAGTGTTCTGAACAACTTGACAAGATTAATAAGCTTTTCTCATAATAATCCCCTATAAAATGTGATGTGTAGGAACTGGGAACATCCATTTGTCCTGTGTTAAGCAAAAGACAGAGGCAGATGATAAGGAGGAACTGATTTTCGACTCGCTGACTTACAAATACTTTTTAAAAAGTGTCTGGGCCCACACTCAGTCAGCTGTGATGAAAGACTTCATTTCCTACTTCAAAAATACAGGCTCTGCCACCAAAAAAACAATGGGACAAAAACTTAGATACACAAATTCACACAGACACTGTCTTTGTGGCTCTTTCTGATGCTGCCGTTCTTCTGTGTGTTTCTAAGAAAGCAAAATTTTATACTAAGGTTCATTCTTTCTGTGTGGTTTTTTTTTTAATATGTAGATTTGAAGGAAGAGATGAATTTCTAGGATATAAATTGAGTATACTTTTCACAAACAAAATATGTTTTTCAAGATACCAGGCGAGAGCACTTCCAGTTGCAGCTACAAAGATTAGCAAGAGCATCCCTAAAGTGGTATATAGCGCCCTGTGGGAATGCAGGGCACAGGCACACAAATCTTATTTGGAGCGCGGAGGAAACATTTCCTCACTGAATTGAAGGGCAATTGTCATTTCTGTCATGGGCAAAGTTTTCTATTGCTGGGAAATTGAAACTGTTGAAGTTGCTCAAGGACAAACAGCTTATGTTGACTTTATTTTTACCCCCCTGCAAGAGCAAAGCACGTATCTTTCCACGGATGCAGGGGTCCCTCTGAGCCCTCACATCGAGACTTAAGCCTTGGAAAGATCTCAGCTTACAGACGGCTTCTGTGATCGATGGTAACAGAAAACCTGCTTTAAAATAACAGCACAGGAAGCTACTGTGCTGTTCTCCGAATAACCTACAGCGTTGCAAAGCAAGCCATAAATCCGCTAACAGGTCTAACACAGATCTAGCTTTCTTCGCAAGCGCCTGTATAACCATATAACACCAGCAGCAAGCACGCACATCCCTCCTTTCATCACCCGAAACCCCGATAGCCGTTTCGCTCACAAAGCCCCTGTTGTGGCGCGGGGTTTTGCCCTCCCGGGGATTTGAAGCTGAAGCAAGCGCTGAGGACTCGATACGGAAACGCTCGTCTGCTCAGACCTTATACCTTTCAAAATTATGGCAAGTAGGACCGCCAGCACTTGAAAAGTTTCAAACCTGCTATTTGATAGCTGAAGAATGTGACCTGTAATTGCTGGAGGATTGTAGGGAGGCTTGCCAAACGGGATGGTTGTACCCATTGCCAGACCAGGAATGAGAGGCACAACCTCCCTTCCTTATCCAAAAAAACATGAAACCTGCCTCTTCAGTAAAAAAAAACCAACATGCCCACAGAAGAGTTTCTAATAAAAGTGAAAAAAAAAANTTTTTTAAAAAAAAAAAACAGTAAAAAATAAAAACGAGAAGTGTGGGAGAGGATGCACTGATAGTTTCCTCCCAAGCTTCTGAAGGAAATAAAGACCACCAGCAAGGCCCCGAAGAGGCAGGCAACCCAAAATTTTCCCCTGCAGAGCCCTGCCAAGGCTTGCTCTCCTCTGACCTGCCAAAGTGTGTGACCCATTTCATGGAGTCACGAACCTGACGACTTGCCGCAGCCCAAACGCGTGTTGAGGAGCCTGACAAGCTGCAGGCTCTGCAGACAGCTGAGGAACCAGACAGCAGCCCCTGAGCTTGCCATGGAGGCAGCGTAAAAATGCTGGCAGGGCAATGGGAAGCGATAACATCACGTGGGTAAAGCTTAGCGTGTGCCTGGGTAAATCTCTGCCTGCGCTAGCCTGTGTTGCTTTGTGGTAAAATCTTCCAGACAGCCCATTAACACTTCTCCAAGGAGCCACAAAGATGTGTTTTCTCAACATCTCAGCAGCCATGTTCTTTTCTAGGGCAATGGCCACCTGGCTGGTGAAATGGGGCCAAAGCACCCTTTTGTGAAGGGGTGAGAACCAGAATCCCACCGTGGGAGAGGAGTGTGGCAAGGGGAGCATCACCCAGCACCGCCAGCCTCCGGTGCTCAGAAACTGAGACGAAGAATGTGCACAACCGAGAGGCTGCTCAAGCTCTCCAGCGCTGCAGAAACCAGTAATTTCAGTTTCTCCTGGCTGTTTTTCATAGGGGAGGTGGTTTCTCTTCCTTTTCATTTTAGCTCTCAGGACTCAGTGCTCTCATCCTTCTTCTGCACACACAAGCAGAGCAGATGCGAACCCTAAGGGATCAAGTGGAGGAAGAAGACAACTGATGGGGGTGGCCATGGTTGGCCAGTAGCCGAGCCATGCACACAGCACCTTCCCATCACGTGCGAAGGACCACCTGGAGACTGCTGCCACCCCAGCACCACCACCACCAACTCCTCAGTGCGTCCTTCCCACAGCGTCCCTTGCCTGCTGTTTTATGAGTCTCAGGTGTGGACCTGGCTGAGCGACCCATAGGATCAGGACACTTTGTTGCCTGAAGACTAAGTAAAAAAGTGATGTTGGCTTATTGCCCAAAAGCGCTGCTCTGTTCTTGGATGACTCAAATTTTTGACCTGCTGGCCTCACTGAATTCACGGTGCTTGACCTCCATCTAGCACCTCCTGTTCTGGAGAGCAAGTCCCATAGCAGAATTTCCCTTTCCATAAGCATGTTTTTCTTCAGGGGGAGGGATCTTTTCTATATCAGCAATTCCTTTGCTGTTTTCACAGGCATTTGCAGTGTTTATTTCCCCAGAAGTGTTTGGGGAAAGAAGGGAGAGGTGAGGCCCGTGAAGTCTGTGGCCTCCCTTGTCGACCTTGCATCACGTTGTTGACTGGATTTAAATAAGTGAAACAAGTTCCAGTGAAGCTGAAGGGGAGATCGCAAATATTGTCTGTATTAATTTAGATAAAATCCACTCCTAGACCAACCTGGCCTTTATTATTAGTCTTTAATGACCAGGAATCTTAACTGCTGATGTCACGCAATAGCTGTAATTACTTTCCCAGACCACAGCCATCAACCGTGTTACTGGATGCACCCCACATGCAAACACAAGAGCAGTTTTGGAGCAGGTACCAGGCTTGCACGAAGGGCTCGGCGCAGCGATACAGAGCGGTGCGATAAGTAAACACTAACAGCGGCTGAGCAGGGCTAAAGCAAACCGCCTACATGGTAGCGCCGGGCTTAATTCTACGCATTAGATGCGATGGGATTCAGAGATAAAACATGGAGCAAAATACCTTTCATCTTTTTCAACTTAGTTCTGCTCGTTAAGATTTTATGTAAGTTGCTAGATTCATTCCTCCTCCACTAAAGTCACCCGAGATGAATTGCCGAGTTTCGTTATTGGAGGCTATCAAATATGCCTCTTTTTCTTTCTTTATCTTTTTTTTCCCCCCTAATTTTAGTGAAGTTTTCTGCTGGCTCTCCATCACAATCAGCAAGAGTAAACAAGTGTTCACGGTCATAAGAAAAGGAGTGTCTTTGGCCCGTTTTCACAGAATGCCTGGGTTTGTGCGCGCATTGCTGCTAACGGCGGCTGTCACTGGAAAGGCATTCGGATGGCTCCGAGCAACAGACGTGGGGCTCAGCAGCTTCCAGGTCAGAGAAACATCTATTTTTAAAACCTGTTCAGGATTGCTGCTAAGAGCGTGATTATCTTCTGAAGTTTGCAGGTTTTTCAGTTCTTGACACCTAATTCTTTGCAACTTCTCTGCTGATGTTGTGCGCCCGCTGGGAAACCATCTCCAAATGTGTCCGCTGTGTCGGGCATTGCTGAGACACGTGCAGGGCCAGCTCTCATCCTCCATGCACAGTTTCCATCTTCTCTGCTGATCTAATAGAGTAGCTTCTCAGATAGTTATGGAGGTGTTGAATCCTGAAATAAGAATCCAGAGCCTTAATTTGAAACCTTGGAAAAATCCAGGCTGATAAATGCTGAGTGATTAATGCTGTAGGGAAAGGCAGTTTGATTTGCGTAGTGTGGCAAACTGGGTCTGCATCTCATTTATTTCTCTCCATTTTCACAACTCTCCCCTTGTAATCTTTTGTCCTTGTGTAATAGAGCTCGCAACTTCTTTCTCTGTTTGCATTTTGATACACACAGTATGAGTGTTGCTACTTCTACATATTTTGTCTGGTATTAAATCAAACTCAGGGAGGAAAAAAATCCACTTTATCTTCACCTGGGCAGAAAGATATCAAAACCATTACGGGGAGAGTATAAGGTAATTTTCATGAGGGCAGTGAATAACTTCACTCCCTGCTGTGCAGCAGAAAGATGCTGTTTCTGAAGCTCTCACATTCTGGATGCTTGTTTTGATTTTCTTTGGAAGAAACCTGCAGCAGTCAGTTCCTATTCAGGCCTGGCTTCTTCAAGAACATGGACACCTTCTGCTCCTGCTTATTGCCGTCGTATGTGTTACACACGTTTGTTGAAGCTGAATATGAGTACGCTTAAGGGGAAGTCTTACTCCACCAGACTGTTCTTCCTGGAGAAGATCCATTTAACACTTGTACCCGATGGTGAGATGTGCCTATTTACAAAGTTAGGGATTTATTCAAATGCGATCTCAGAAACTGAAATGCCCTGAGGTGCGCATTATTCTGACAGGAGTCAAGGTCAAGCATGGGCTGCAGCGCGCCAACAAAACAGATGTTTAATCGAAGTCACATAAAATATTTACAGGGAAGCTGCAGCTGTTCGTGCAGCGCAGCACGCGACACGCCGTTTGATATGAAAGGTTGAAGGAAAATCCTGAGATGTGGCCTGGCAATGGCTTAAAATAAACTGTCACAAGTCCAGTTTTTCTCCTTCTTAAAGCCAGGTTGGATTCAATCCATCTAAATTAAGATTCGCTTTGCCAGGCTGCTCAGTGCTTCTGCCACAAACAGGAATGACGATAGTTCCCCCAAACCCTGTTTTGATCCATTTTTCAGCTCACCTGAAGCAGAAGACGTTATGTCTGTGCCAGTCTCCATCTGGGAAAGAGCAGAGCACGACTGGATGGCACTGGTTTCCATCTCTGGCTTTTAAGGCTGCACATGCTTAAGTCAATATCCACTTCTTTTTCCTAATATAAAATGTGAAAGATACAGATGTGGGGGGAAATGTAATTTGGACTTTGTGCAACGAAAGCAGACTGCTTGTGATTTTCCCTCCTGACTCTGCGAACTATTTATCACCTGCTTATTAAACGAGAAAAAAACCAATTCCCTTTCAAACCAAACTGGAAAACCTTCACGGGATCCTCTTCCTTTTGCTCTTAACGTTCCGGCCAGAAACTTGCTCAGAATTTCACACCAGGAGATCGCTCTTTCGGCTCTACCAATGCGGCTCTGTGCTGGGAACGGCTGGGGATTCACCGCTGAGTGCCCCACCAGCCACGGCTGAGCCTCCTCTGCTCCTTTCAAAGAACTTAATCTCTGCAAAGGACGTTCAGTATTTTGCTTGGTTGAGCCCTTTTTCAAGCGAGTGGTGCTTACGTTATTATGTGCCCCAGCTGGCAGAGTGATTCACACACAGACAAATTAGCAAGATAATAAAATTGACACTTGGAAACAATTAATCTTTAATTTAAGAGAGAATTAAAAACATGGGCGCAATCCCTTGCAAATAGTTGCATTTGGGGAGCAGCTGATTACGCACAGTCCTTCTCATTTAGTCTGACAGTTCACAGGGAGAAACAGTGAACTTGTTGGAGCTGAGGGCAGAAATCCCACTGATTTTGGTTGGGCCAGGATCTCACTTTCCACATATAAGTGCAGGTGCAGGTATTTGCAGACTTAGACTCTTGCATTGGGTTTTTGATGCATTTATATTACATTTTTCCCCCCCAGGAGCCTTATAAGCAGGGCAAAACCTACTTTCACAGCCAAGTCTTTATTCTTTGTGTAGGATTAACTTCTGTTTAACAGGGAATATGTTTAAAGTTATTTTCTTTTGAAAAATGGTGAATGAAGAAACGTAGGGGTCGGCTCTCAAACTTTGTTGTTTGAAATGTTAAATTAAAAAAAAAAAAAGGACTGCTCAGAGGATTTTGAGAAACCCTGAATGGCCCTGGATTCCCAGTCTTATCTAACTTTTTCGCTCTAAAGTCAAGTAGCAATAGATTACAGTTTATTTCATAAGGTATTTGTAGGAGGGAACCTGCATATTTTCGATGCAGAGTGAGACAAACTTCATCTATATACAGACAGTGTCTGTTCTCTTTTTGGATACCTATCTTTAACGTATCTTACAAAAAAATAGAAATGATGCTGCCGTGCAACATTGAAAAGTATTTCCCCCTGCCACTGGAACCCTCCAAACCTGTAAGAGCAGCTAGGTATAAGAACAGGAATAAAGTTCACATTTAAGAGATGCAGAAAGACTTCATTCCTGCTGAAATCTCTATTCCTTGTGAGGATCCGGCCCTGAGCGAGTTTGGCCAGGTTGCAGCTAGATGCAGAGACCTGCAGGCTGATTTTACTCAGGTGTACTGGGCAGGGTCACGTGCACGTGAAGATGTCTATTTGCTTCCGATTGAGCCGAAACTCCACGTATGAACAACATGGATTTGACTGGGATAGAGCGCACTGGCCCAGGATGCTCCACAGAAGCAGTTACCTGCATCTTTATTTTGCTCAGGGATGCTCACGTGAAATGTAAGTCTAATAAGCCGAGTCATGATTAAATCTGATTCTTTTTGGCTTTGGATGCCTCTCAACACACATTGGTTCGGAGGAGCCCCCAGAGACATTTTGGTGTTATTGACAGTAATCCATGAATTTAATATTAAGAATTCGTGATCACACAGCCTTACAGTAGTAATATATTTAGCAAACGTTAGTTTCCCCGAATCAGTTTGTTTTTCCATCGAGTCTGCCAGCCTCCCCAGTGCCAATGGCTTCCTCCTCAATCTTGAAGAATTATATTTAACCGTGGCTATGGATAACAGAACGGAGAGTGGACGGAATAAGCAGTACAGTGCAAAAAAAACCCTAAAGGGAGGAGAGGACAAATAACACCTGGTCTCCTCGTTCACTTTCTTCCCGCCAGTGGCCTGAGTGAAAGGAAATATTTGCTTTGTGCAGCCCACACCTATTTAATTAAAGTTCAAAGCTTGAAAACTATGCCTTGCCTTTTACATACCTCTGGAGGGAGAGATGAAATAGTGGCGGTGGTAGGGGACAGAGCGGGGCTGGATGTGGGAGGGGAGGTGGCTGGAGAGCACCAGCTCTTGTGTCCGTGGCTTGATCAACTTCTCCCCTTCTTCACTGTGGTGGCTACTTAAAAGGAGGTGGTTTCCATTAAACTACTGGCAGAAAAGCAGTGAGAATGGGGGAGGCAGCCCAGGTGATGGGAGACAGACAGCTTCTGCCAGAGTTGTGCCAGCACAGTGGTGGCAACTACCATGCTGGCACAGACAGGAGGGACCCATCACACCCCTGGACCAGAGTGCTTTGCCAAAACAAGAGGGTTTTTTAACTGAAACAATACAAACGCAGCATAGATGCCACTTACAAAGCCAAACTCAACCAAACCAAAACAAAAGGCTGCTTAATTTTCCAGGAGATATGAATCAACAGCAGCAATTTATCACTTAGCTGAAGTTTTGCATTTCTGAGTTTCTAGCAGACCTCCTGAGTTTAAGAGGAGAGATGCTGGAAAAATTCTCCATCTCTCTTCAATTAAGAAAAAAGCAGACGCTTTTGCAGGAAAACCAAAATGAAACCAAACCTAGGCTGCATTTTACTGGCCAAGAAGATCTATTTGTACACTATATGAAGAGCCCAGCTCCTCTTCCAGGAAAGGAAGATTGGAAAAGGGAGAAAAAAAAACCCAGAAGACTATAAAATGGAAGAAAATGGTAGTGTGTATTTCAGATATGGATCCAGAAGCTGATCGACACAGTCTTGAACGACTTTTGGCTTGCAAGAGTAGGTTGCATGGATTTCTAAGGAGATTTTCAATGTAATTAAGTTGCTCATATTTCCTGCTTCTGCATTTCCTCATGGTAATGGAGCATGCTGAACACCAAGGACCAGAAGAACAGAAGGGCGTGAGAGTGAAAAAGTCATTGGATTAAGAAAAGCTAATCATATGTTTTAAAAGATTAGCTAAATTCAAGTCCTGGGCAAACTTCCATTGTATTTTGAAGCTCTTACCATTTCTAGGAGAAACCAAATGAAAATTAGATTAAACCTTGAACTGCTAAGCTTTCCATTTATTTTGTACTCTTCACACAGTTCTGACCTTTTTACTGCTTGTCTCCTCTCACAAAAGCATTGGCGCTATCCAGACTCTTAGCAGCCTTCAGAGAACACAGCTATTCCACCCAGATTTTTTTTTTTTTTGCCAAGTTGTCTGCTGCAGGCGAGAGAATAATTTTTATGCATTTATGTATTAACATATTTTCAAGGCCATATAAAGTCCATTTATAGAACCCACAGAAATAGGAAAATGTCTTAGGTGGTCTGGGATATAATATAGTATCCTTTTCTCTGAGTAAATATAATTATTTTCTTTCTCAGTGCAGGGAGGTGCATAATAAGGCTTTATTAGCTCAAAGCCAGAGCTGAAGGAATAAAAAATAAAATAAACCCATCAATATAGCAATCCACAACTCATTTGTCTGTTTTGCATGTATTTTAATGCACTCTTGTCTGAGCTTTAATGTGAACAATGTCTTGTTTGCATGACTTGTTACAGAATATTCTGCTATATACTATTGTTTGCGCCCAAATGTGGCATTTGTAAGCAAATGTGTAGTTGTTAAAAAAAAAAAATAACACAATTCGGTCTTTTATGGGATGAGAGTCTATGCTTAGTTAAACCTGGGCATGGTGAGCCCACCTCTCACAGTCAGAAAGACAAGGTGATGAAGCCACGGGCCTCCTGAGCGTGGAAGCATGTAAATGCAAATTCCTTTGTGTGAATGTGAAAAGGGGCTTTTAATAGAAAACCTTCCGCTTGCATTTATTGAAGGACTAGAAAAAAGATTGTAATTCTCCTTCCCACCTTCCCACTACGAAGAGCCTAATCCCTGTTAAAAACCAAGGGGTTGTAGGGAAGCCTGGAATGTGCTCTTCTCCCATTGAATAGGTTAGGGAGAACAGAAGCCCATCCAGCACCCACTTCCCTGCCTAGGGAAACCCCTCCTAAACGCATAATACTTACTGCGTGCTCAATATGAACCTGCCAATATCAAATGCAGCAGAGAATAAAAGACAGAATGTTGGTGACGTTCTTATTCACTATGTTAGTTAGACTATGTTAGTGACCAAGTTAGCAAGAAATGTGTTCCCACGCTGCCCTACAAAGGCTTGCAAGGTGCTAAGCTGTGGGATAAATATTACTTTTAGTATAATAAGTCACTTGGAAACTGGCGTTCAAGCCCCGTCAGGGCTGAGGGGGAAATAGCAGAGCTGGATGGGGAAAGCTGGAGGCCCCCCAGCCCACCCCGCGCCAGGCTCCAACCGGCTCTAAACCAAAGTTCCTCTCCAGCGTGGTTTTTTGATATACAGGGTTAATGCAAGTACGGTGTGGGGAGTGTGCACGTGTGCCATCCAAGAGAATTTGGATTCAGCGGCCAACTTGCAGCTACTTTTTACAGACGACCTCTGAAAGAGAATTTTGGTTTTACATTGGTATAAATACCTGTGGAGAAGCGAGGGATTTGAACGAGAGAGAAACTGTAGGGTAGGGGAATCCTTTCACAAGCCAGTGATCCACAGCTCTAGTGGTAATCAAAGTGATATTTTTTTAAAGAAATACAAGGTTTTAGCTAAAGTTATGAGCTTGATTCAGATGGTGAAATTCCCAGGTGTGTTCTGTATCACGTCCGTTCTGGCCTGAAGCACCCGTTGGGCCCAAGATGGGTAGCACAGTACGAGTTCCTGCCAAGGTAAATTAGCTTTTGCTGTGTGTCTCAGGATGCAGCCACCTGATGCCGACTGCAGACTCTCCATCCTTCCCCGCCCGCCCTCTCCCACCCCCGGCTGCACGTTCACACTTAATATTTCGCGTTTGATCAGGTGCTGTGCAATGAATGCAATCAGCCCGCGGATCCTGCTGAAATCCACTGTTCTCCAACAGGTCTGATTTTTGGCACCCCATTTGCCACGTGACCACGCAAGTGCAACCGCTGATACAAGGCTGGTGATGGAAAGGTATGGCCAGGGTTAGAGTGGAGAGTGGGAGGGCCTCTTTCAGCAGGAGCAATCTCAGATCTGCCTGAGCTTCAAAACTGTGCCTTTAGGGCTGTCTCATCTCCTATCTGAATTACTTTTCCTAAGAGCTTGGACCTAGGTGAGGGATGTGAGGAAGAAGTTGGATTCCCTATGTTTTACCTTGTTTGCTCTTGATTTGGCCGAAGGATGTTCCAGACAATAAATAGTAGCAGAGATCCTCTGGGTGTCAGTGCAATGCATCACTGGATGACCCATGACGGGCGGTGGCTGTGGTGAGTGCATGGAAAACACTGTTATCAGTTGTATTTTCCTTTCCATCTAGGTTTACTGTAAAAATAAATGCATCTTATATTGTACAGATCCTTTTTGCATGTGTATTGGATTTCTTGACCTGTCTAAAAATGAATCAGGGCTGTAGTGTTTTTTTTAAGGGAAAATGTCAAAGCCCAGGGAGTCTGGCCTGAGCTGGAGGGTTGTTAAAGAAACAAAGGAAGGATGGAGTGGGTAGATCATTACCAAATAGCCCAGCTACACAGGGCCCTGCTTCCCTAATGAGCCTGACAGCATGCAGTGCCACCTCTCTCTTCATATGTAAAGCTAATCCCTTGCCCTCTCTGACAGCCGGTATTTACATTTGCAAATGAATCCATCTTCCCACACTGCCTCTGTGCAGAGAGCAGAGGGAGACTGGTCATAAAAGGGTTGTCAAGCATTGGAACAGGCTGCCCAGGGAAGTGGTGGAGTCATCATCCCTGGAGGTATTTAAAAGACCTGTAGTTGTGGCACTTAGGGACATGGTTTAGCGGTGGACTTGGCAGTGCTAAGTTTACAGTTGGACTCGATGATCTTAAAGGTCTTTTCCAACCTAAATGACTCTGTGATTCTATGACCCACCAGACCAACAGCACAGTCCTCCCAGGGCAGCACCTGCCCCTTGTTGAGGTGTCCCTCACCCCGAGAGGTGGAGTACTAAATGCCTCGGTGACAAGAATACCAATGGAGCTGGCGTCTGACGGAACTGATCCCAAATGGAGAAGTTAGCCTGACCACCTTGCCAACCCTGAGCAAGCGCACAGTGTTGGCGGAGACCGGCTTTCTTCAAACATCTTCTCGCTTCCACGTTGCCACCATGCTGGGGCCACACCGGAGGGGCTGCTCGGAAATCGGAAATTCAGGCAGCGGGAGAATGAAAGCAGCATAATTCTTCTTTCGTTTCTCACCCTGCCACCCACTTTTTATATGGCATTATTATTTATTCCAAACCCTAATACTCATCCTTGAAAAGCACTGAGGAAACACATGCTGAGATACTTTATCTGTGTGTGTAGTACGGCAGCAAAATAAGTGGGAGGCTCCACGGAGGGAGGGGTGAGCGAGTGGGAGCCTGCTGAATTGTTGCATGATGTTCAGTGTGATGGCAGTGGCTCCCACGCAAACTGGGGAGCAACCTTCCTCCTGAATTTCATGAGAGCTGCCAGAGGCCAAGCAGTCTGCTCAGGGCCATGCAAGCAGAGCCAAGGATGGAGGATGAGGTGCTGCTCCCCATCGCTGCAGGGCAAGGCAGAGCCACTGCTGTCCCTCGCTCCTCTCCTCTACCCCTTGGCCGCGCATCCCTACAGCTCACGTGACTAGGTTTGAGGCAAGTTCGGGAGCCAAACTAGCCAAAACCTAATCTTTTGAGAGGAGAGACACAGGATTTGGAGGTGGTTTTAGTGGCATGAGTGCTCATGAGGGAGCAGACAGGTGTGGGCAGGGAAGAGAGGGACCATGGGGTGGGGGATGAGGGTCAATTCGAAGTACCACCAGACCTCACCCACAAGTATTATTATTATTATTATTATTATTATTATTATTATTATTATTATTATTATTATTATTACTATTATTATTACTTGGCTGAAAGCATTTTCATCAGGCAATTTTGGTTTCGGTGGGGGCCAATGTGAAAAGTAATGAGATTTTGTGTTACAGTCTCATCTAATGACAACCGAGTCATTGATTTGACTAATTTGCTGGGAATGATCCTGCAAGTGCATTTTCGATAGGAGAATGAAGGCGAGAAGTCACCTCCCCAGCATGGGACCTCACGGTAATTGCTAAATACGCTGAAGTCGGGGAGAAAAAGGTGGGAACATATGCACTGTATTCCTTCTTTTGTTTCCATGAATAAGGAGTAATACCCCTGCCAATGCGGAGAAACCAAGAAGGGAAATCACAGCCCTTCCTGTGGCACGCAGCAGGGAGCCCCGCGCCTGCCGCTGGGCTATTGTGTGCCTCCCAAAGAGGGGCTTGTTCTGCTGAAATGCCAGGCGTTTCTGGAGCTAAGGTTATCCTCTGAGCAGAATATATAAATAAGAGATTACTTGCAAGCACGGCAGCCAGGCTTGGGTTGTAGGAAATGTTTGTTTTCGTTTCTGTCACTAGGCAGCAGGGAACCCTTCGCCTTTGTTCTGGAGGTCATACTGCTGGGGATGGCAAATATTGACATACACGGAGGTAGTTTTCATTTTCGTGTGTTTCTTGTTACCTCTTACTGCTACGTGATTTTGCTTTTCTGTTCTCTTGTTTTCCAACACTCTTTTTTTTTTTTTTTTTTTT
>RSEF01000004.1:59776023-59850961 GCA_003993805.1 Himantopus leucocephalus | reverse complement strand
AAAAAAAAAAAAAACAAAAAAAACAACCAAAAACCAAACGGACATCACCAGCGCGTAGCTTAACAGAATATGAGAAATGAAAATTTGTATCAGTAAAGCAAAGGACTGAGCATCTCTGTTCAGCAGCCCACCAGATTATGCATGCAGTACCCCGCCACAGAAACACACTGTGGGAAGAATAGAAATGCAGCGGCTTGGCGCCTCGCTCCTAAGGGAGGCTCTCCTGTTGTCTCAGGTTAGCTCGCAATTCATCCAGGAGACAAAAGAAGGCCCCGGGATGAAAGTCCAAACCCACTGTCACCCCCCGTCACAGCAGGGGGGGTGGCCACCATGGAGGAAGTTGCCAGACAACACCTAAGTGTTGTATAGCTCCGTATTGACCCCAAAGTCTTTTGATATGAGCAAACAGCCTTTGATGTGGCAGGGCAGGAGCTGCTCTCCACCACCGTAGGGGAGCAGGGGGGGACCCTCCAGGAGCAGGTGGTCCCTTGGCAGCACGGGCGAGCGGCACAAGGCAGGCTGGAAGAGGGATGGGTGCCCACCACGGGCCGTGGTGCCGGGGGTGCCATGGTGGACGGGCCAGCTCCCACCAGCACCTCGCACGCACGACCATGATGTTCAGCCCTCGGAAATCTGTTGCAGAAGGCCTGCTGAGGCAGACAGGGCCGTGCGTGTGGTGGGGAGGGAGGAATTACACCAGCCTCAGGAGAGGGTAGAGCCAAGAGTTAGCACCACNGGGGTGCCATGGTGGACGGGCCAGCTCCCACCAGCACCTTGCACGCACGACCATGATGTTCAGCCCTCGAAAATCTGTTGCAGAAGGCCTGCTGAGGCAGACAGGGCCGTGCGTGTGGTGGGGAGGGAGGAATTACACCAGCCTCAGGAGAGGGTAGAGCCAAGAGTTAGCACCACTTCTGCTCCATCCTGAGAAGCGATTGTAACGTACACAGTTTTGTACTTAACACTCATTTTGTTTAAGTTTCTCAGTAGGGAAAAGTGCTGCAAGCCTTTCCAAGGTAAATAAACCACGGCTACTTTGCGCTGTGCGCACATGCCTTACCCAAAGCCCGCGGCTTCTTCCCCCCCAGGTTTGTTGGTTTTTTTTTCCAATACCTGGCCTTTGTCTTCCGCTCAGACAACAAAAATCCCCTGCAGCCCTCTCCTTGCCTCCCTCAAGCATTTCCCATCGCAGCTGCTGTAACTTCCCCTAGCTCAGCTTTGCAAAGATCTCCACTTCACACTCAGGTCCCTTCCAAAAACACACACCAGGGCTCTCTCTTCCCCACCCCTCCCTGTCACAGAATCATAGAATGGTGAGAGTTGGAAGGGGCCTTAAAGATCATCTAGTTCCAACCCCCCTGCCATGGGCAGGGACACCTTCCACTAGACCAGCTTGCTCAAAACCCCATCCAACCTGGACACAGATGGGCGTTTGGCTCTTCCAGTGTCTCAGATGACACCACCATCCACTTTGGATGTCCTCACTCTTGCCACGCAGCTCACTCAAGGGAGACCCTCCTGTCCCCCTGCCTGCAAGCTGAGGTGGTCACCTCACCCCCACTACCCAGTGTCTCCTCCAAGCCATCAGCCAAAGGACTCCCCACACTTCCCACCAGCTCCGTTTCTACTACCCTCTGCCTCCTTTCCAGTCACTTGTGCTTCCAGTAGCACACTGTCTCCCTAATAACTTTCAGTTCTAGGATGAGTTTAAAAAATTATATCCTTGATATTCAGAAAAATATTTAAATTCTGGACCTTTTAAGCAAAAGTTACACCTCCTCTGTGGTGTGACTAGCCCTTTCCCTGCCTGCTCTCACCTCCCCTGCTCATCTCCACAGCTCTCCTGCTGCGGGAGATCTACGCCACTTGCAGTCAGCCCCTTCCCTTCCTCTTGGACCAAAGATGCTGACGCCATGGATAAGGCCAACTGCAAGTCTTGCCTCAGTACTCTGAGTGTAGGGAGAGAAGGAGACGGACAAGGAACATGAGATATTCTATGTCTCACTGCAGAAACGAAGTCGTCGTGTCCATGCATATATACCAAGGGGTACAGATGAGCTATCGCAGGTAATGGTGACAAGCAAGCACCTTCCTGAGTTACTCCCAAGCTTGGAAATATTAAGACAGATCAATTACTTATAATCCTATAAACCAGGCTACCTTTCTAAAATGAGAAAAGCTGTTGAGTGTCTCTGCCAGAATTGTCACTTAAAAATCAGAGACATAGAAAATTTCCAATATTCTCCTTCGGTAATTTGTTTAACAAATATTTTTCTGTTTGCATCATTTAATAATTCCTATGCCAAAGCCGCTGTAGATTTGAGTTCTGAATTTCAGTTTGACAGGAAGAAAATTGTTGGCTGGTTTGACAAGTCTTACTCAGTGCCTCTTCGACTACAAGCTATAACTGTGAGTAATACCATAGCTACAACTACTTCTGTTGAGTATATAACACACACACCACTGGCCAATTACACATCCAATGTTATGTACATATCTGCATCTAATTTTTTGTCTCCAGTGAAAAATCTGAGAAAAAATACAGATCTACTGAAGCCCATAGCTAAAATTCCAGTTACTGCAGGGGGAGCTAAAAATCTCCTCCCAGATTTCCACACGCCACATGCATAAAGAAGGTATTTTCCATGCTGGCAAATATGTGATTTTTCACATCTCATATTTAAACCCTCAAATAAGGACCTGCAATTATATTCACGCAACCATACGCATTAGTCTCTAGCTATCTTATTTTATGTGAATTACTACTCAGATATTTTATGGCAGTCTTCACCGCAGTTTCCAAACCCCTCGCAGTTCGTAATATTTTACGCCTGTCAAGTAACGGAGGAAACCTGAAAGTATTTAAGAGCAGATTAGATGCTGCTTTGTAAAAACTGATAAATGAACTTGGCCAGGACGGAGGTGAGCCACGGAAAGTCGAGTGCCTTGGTCCAGCAATGAGCACACACAGAGAAAACGTGGAGCAGAGCTGGAAACAGGACCCAGATCTGTGGAGTCTGGCTGCTTTCACAGCCCAGCCACCTCTTCTCTACCTACTTGCGTCAGTCTCAGCTGTCCACTGCTTTGAAAAAGTGTGCATGCGAGTGTGACTTTTCTGGACCCACAGCAGTAGCCCGTTCCCCCTCTGTGTCACACCAGCCTTGCAGATTCCCTCCCTTCTTTCCCCAGGGGTTTTTCTTATCGCTGCCAAAACCACAGTGGGGAGAACGTCAGTCACTGCTTCGGTTTCTTGCAAAAAGCAACAACCCTGAAATCCCAATTAACATAGACAAAAGTTTAGAAGAACCTTATGTCCCATCTTGATCTCCTTTACCTCAATCTCAAGCCAAGGGGGAGAGAAAAAGACGATAGTTCCATTCTGATCAGGTAAAGGAGAAATGGTCAGGGAAACCCATCCTAGAAATTCAGCATCACACATGTGGCATAATGTCAGAGTAGGAAAATGCAAAGAACCCTGACAACTTTTTTTTGACCTTTAACTCACAGCGAAAGGGGGGCATTAAAGACTCCCTATAAAGAGACATCAAAGGGAAGAACGTGATGACCTCAATGAAATAGCAAATTACACCACAAATACCAGGAAGACAACCGCCACGGTTCTTCTGAAAGAAGTTTTACCATGAGAGCGTTAGACGAGGGAATCTGAGGTTAGCCATCAGAGCTGGGTTTTCAGCACCAGCTTGAGAGGTGAGTCAGGTGAGCACTTTACAGAGGGCAACCGGCTTTAATAAGCCATTGCGCTAATAAGGAGAAAGCTCATTTCATCCGCCATTAAATATCCATTAAGGACTTTAATGCTTGCCAGCTCGTTTGCGTGAAGCAGAGTCAGCGGAGAACTATGTTTATTAAACTCCACTATTCATTTTACCCAGAATGGCCTTGTACCCTAATGGGAAAGAGAAGAGCCAGTAATTCAATAGATGAATGCCATGAAAAACATTCCAAACTGTTTCCCTACTAATAACATACATGTAAATGGAAATAGGCTTTGGTTGCCTTCAGGGAGGAAAATGCTTTTCAGGCTGCTCTTGAAAAGAGAGGATGACTGACTTTGAGAAGTTTCTCATGAAATGCAGCCCCCACTAACTTCCACAGGGTGTAGCACTCCTATGTATAGATAGAGGCATAAAAAATAATAAGTGATGGGTCTAAGCTCTCAGAAAGATGTTAAATAACTAATAATATCCAAATCATTCTTCCCCTGCAACCTGTAAATGCAGCTTCGTGTTGGAGGTCATGTCTGTGGTGTTGCACCATGGGAAGTCCACCAGCATTTGAGAAGTAGTTGAAGAAACATGGCAGCTTTGTGGTCCGGTGGCTCTGTGCCTGCTGCTGGGAACAGGGGAGCCCCTGCAGCGCCAGGGTTACTCACTCAGATCTGGAATTTTTTTCTCATGACTCTTTTTTTCCCCCATGAGGAAAAATGGGAAGAGGACAAGATGAAATTACAAAATGCAACCAGGAGGATGTAAATATATGCCAGCCTCTCCCACCCTTCTCCATTTTTTTCCTTGAAGACAGAAAAAATATATATATCTCTTTAGTATTTTCTTAAAAAAAAAAAAAGAAATATGCTTCTTTAAAAACAGTAATCACAAAGGGAGCACTCAGAAAATACCATTAACAATTGGTCAAAACCAGTTGCTTTTTCCTCCAATTCTAACTGTCTCTCTCTTGGATGTCAAAGTATTTTGTGAACTGTAATCTTTATTTAACCACAAACTCACCTGGAGGACATCATAGAGTGCCTGGCGCTGTAGGCCACGCTTCATGCTGCTTTGCCTTACATTGATGCCGACCTGCTTCTGGGCTTGGTGTTATATTCCCTTCTCCTTTTCAGCCTGGTACTTCCCTTTTGAGGCTTGCCTTGCAGAGCCCTTTCCTTCACACTGTTTTGCTGTCCAGTGAGAAACTAGATAAACCTTCCCAGACCACCACAAATGACCATCTGCCTGTGATCAATTTGCACGTGCTGTGGCAGTTAATCAATTTTTGCCTGCTCAACTGCAAATATTTAGGATAGATGAGGAGGCTGGAGCTCCTTTGGGAGAATGGAAGAAAAAGGAGGAAAGGAGAGGGTGAAGCAGGAGGCTGATGTGGATGATGTGCTTCAGCTGTGACACAGGCAGCCAGGAGCGATGGTGTGTGGGACCTTCAGTCACAGAGCTTCTTCGTGTAGTCACACATCTCATTCCAGCTTTTACTCTCTGACCCCAATAGTTCCTTAGGCTAAATATTGTCTTCTTTAAAATAGAATTCAGGATGAAAAACTCCCACACCTCGTGAATTTTTAAAAGCCCCTTGACCTGTAATTTAAAAGTTCTCTGTCAAATCTAGATTGATGTGCTTCATTTTGCGGAGTGCTGTGGGAGGGGAAGCCTCAGCGCTCAGTGAGCTAAAGCCTAAGGACTGTTTTTTACGGTGTTCACAGCCCCTCATGGCTGTGCACGCTCGTGTGGCGTGTGCGGGCACTCAGGCTGGCGGGGTGAAAGATAACTTGGTTTCGAGGAGCAGGAAAGCTGCCTCAGACAAGATGTCCTTGGCTTTTCATCACGCCATAAATGCGTACTGAGTGTTGAGCTTCATGACAGCATTAGCAAGAGACTAATGCTGATTTTCCTTGGCAGAAAACCTATCGGAGAGCAGCGAGAGAAAAATGCCAGGTCCCCGTTGGGCTGCGGCAACCTGCAGTGATGCGGGGAGGGAGGGGGAAGGGACCAGCACCCAAAGTGCTGCACAGATTGTGTGAACGTGGGCAGGGCGGCACGGGGTCCGAGATGCACAACTATCAAGCCCGTAACGTGTTGTTTGAGTGTGACACCTTCTTAGGGCTGTAAAATAAATTAGATTGCATCTACACGAGCCTGGGAATAACTCCCCTTCCCTAGCTGAGCCCCCGCTCACAGCCTGATGCTGTGTCAGAGCCAGAGCAGAAGTATGCTACTCTCCTCTTCCCAAATCCTGGTTTCCATAGACCAGAGGAACAGCGTGCCTGTGTCCGGATGGTTGCAGACTGGGGACAGACAGAGGAGGCATCTGCCTTCCAGTCAAGAAGCAAACCGAGATGTTTTCTCCATTTTGTTACCCAGTTCTCTGTTTCTTTCCTTATTTTTTAAACAAAAAGGTACTTCAATATACTTCCGTATGATCCATCTTCCGGGTGTTTATTTCTGCTCAGACTCATGAGGAGGACAAGCTTTCTGGACACACCGTCCTATTCCTAAGTAACCAGGTTTAAGGGAGTTGTGATTAACATCAGCTATTTTGAGGAGCTTATAGAAAATGAAATGTCTCAGACGTTTCAGATTTGTCTCCTGCTAATTTTGGAAAACACTCTTTACGCAAACTTAGATGCTGTATCTTTAATTCATATTTTCTGTCCTCACATCAAAAACAACTAATTAAGTTTCTGAAAATGTTTGAGAGTATCAGTTCTGCTACACTTTCTTCTTCTTCTGATCAAAAAGCGTGACAAATAAATCCTCTACAATAGCTTTCATTTAAGTACTGGCGCTACATATCAGACTACTTCACTGCTTGCAACGGCTACCGGTTTAACAAACTCTTTTTCCCCTATGGGAGAAAGTCTCGCCAGCCTCAACTAAATATTTGGGGTTACAAGCTGTTAAGAGTACTGCATCAGATTTATTTTTATAGCTCTAAAAGTGATCATGGCTGCTTCTCAGCACAAACTCAGCATTACAGCCCCCGGCTTCAAAGAGCCTGTAATGTAAACCACAGAAGATCAAACAAAAACAGGTTTCCATGGTGGATGGAAAGCCCTATAGACCGGTACGTGGCTCCTCAGAGTGAGGCAGGGGAACCTGCCACATGGAAGAATTTCTTTCCTGATAGAGCCGGTCAAAATTTTTCTGACTTCATCTTCTTAAATGGAAAACAACAACAAAAAAGCCCCCAAGCAACTCAAAATATTCTGAGCGGTGATAAAAAAAAAAACAACGTGGAAACACAGAATTTTCCATAATATCAATATTGTGGTCCCCATGGACATCCGGTGTTTTCTTTATAGCACAAACATTTATGTGTTTCTAAATATAGAGGACTAAAATGAAAATGCCACTTAGGTTTTCATCCAAGGCCAAATGCCTCCTAAAGATTAAAGCTTCAGACTTCTAAGAAAAATGTAGCTTCTCATAACATTTCAGAAAAAGGCAAAAAAGATAGGTGAGTGGAGCTATTTCTCGTGCTCTGTCAAAAAGCACAATACAGGGGCCTAAGATGACTTCAGATAAAAAAAAAAAAAGAAATAAAAAGAAGATATTTTTAAAACAGTCTCTGCATTGATTAGCTTCAGCGAAGGAGTCTGTGTCCATGATGCTGCACTTCAGCTCTAGCAAAGGTGAGTATATGGAAACGGGAGAAATCAAGTGAGCCCCTATGAAACTGTGGCTGGATTTTGTGTGTTTGCTCACTTGTTTGCTTGCTGTTCGCTGTTTTAAAGCCTCCTGATGGAAGATGTCAAATGCTTTTGACTTCTGCTGATTTCATGGGAGCTGAGGATGCTCAGCTCCCAGAAGACAGACTGTAATTACCATCGTTGCTGTGATCAGTATATTGATCTGCAATGAAACAGCACAACATCAGCATACTTGGGTGTTTCTTTTATCTTCAGGATGAAGACTTGGAGAGCTTATCCTCCTGTGAGATTATCCCCTTTCTTTTTTCATGCAAACCATTAAGAACATTGACAAATTAGTGAGATTTTATCAGAAAGTGATTTTTTTTTTTTTTAGAGAGACCAAATATCCCAGGAATGCATTAATTTTTATTTATCAGGGAAAAAGAGTCTTCTAACAAAAGACTGTAATCAGGCAGTCAATCCTAAATATCTTATTTAGAAAATTAAAACTTATGAGCATGAGAATGCCAAATAATTTACAGTTTTGCACACCCTTTTGGCTACCTTCTTAATACTTAACACAGGCTGCTTCCAAAATAGGTCTGTGGCTTGCTGTAAGATTAAACTGCAAGGGCTAAATTCTCCTTTCATTGATATGACAACACCAACAGATATAAGAATAGGTTTTGTTATTTCCTTCTTAGGCACATGGGTTTGAATTTTGCACCTAGTGTTGCTCCTTTATATGCTGCATTCATTTGCTTTTTGCTCCTGGCAGATAAGCTGAGCGCTATTAATATGCATTTCCATGTATTAATATGTTAATACACTATTGCTAAATGCAGATAAGTAAGGAGGTGGAATGAAAAAAAAAGTCCTCTAGCCATCCAGATTTGCAGCCATGCTCTGGTTTTTACTGTTTCTTTTTCAAGCACTTTGCTAAGATTTTGACTTTCCAAAAAATGATAAAAAATGACCCCTGAAGAAAAGCCAAGAAGAAGAACATAAAATGAGGAAGAAAACCCCCACCTGCATTCGTACTGGTGCCAATATCTTTTGTGCGATGCAGCCGTCACAGGCTTCCTTTTTGAAGTCAGATCGAGCCAAGGTGTTATTACTCTACTGGGTGCTGTCTGCATTTTTTTAAGTAACTCTTTCTCCTTTGAAACCCTGGTTTTCAACCGTGTCGCTTCACCGTTGCTCTTCTGTGAGTTGCATGCTGTTGCTGCAACCGAGCCAAGCAGATTAACTGCTTAACCAAATTCTCCTGTTACCTCTGGAACACATACCAGCTAAACACCCCAGCGTGTCAATATTCACATTTGGAGGGAGTGGGAAGAGTCAACACGAGCCAGGATTTTCTTTTTTTGGGGATAATCATATTTTTGCGACTAATTTTCAACAGTTACCACTAGAAAAAAAAATAGGAGCCATTTAATGGCAAACGATACAGTATTTGCTTTCAAAACTCTAATGATGTCAGTAGAGGTCTGCTAGCAAAGATGGGTTCCAGATTTTTAGGTCTCGTGATAACTTGAGACAAGNTCTGTTAGCAAAGATGGGTTCCAGATTTTTAGGTCTCGTGATAACTTGAGACAAGCGTGGGCAAGTGTGAACTTCCCTACGCTGCCTATAAAAGTGAAGGCATGACAGAGATGAAGGATATTCCAAGCTCCTTTACACATATTTATTAATATGTCTAAAATCTAAATAACAACATTTCTGCCATTCTGGGTCTGGGTTTGTCTGGAAAAGAGTCAAAGCCTTCTGTTGGCTTCTGCCAGAGGGCTGTGAGCAACGCTTCCCTCACCAACCCTCCACGTGCCTCTTCTGGGTCCTCCCTCAATAAGTATTTTAGTGTTTTTAAAGAAGTCCGACAGGGTCCAAAGAGATGGAAATGAGAGGGCCCTGCTTCAGGAATTTTCATAACCCACAGTTAGGATATTTTTTTTAAAGGAGAAGAGGTTCAGCTCCCTTTATGCATGGGGAGAAGTTGTGCCGTGGTCTCCTGCAGCTGTGCTGTGTCATGAGTCACTGGATCATTGGGTAAAAGCCTGCCCTTGCTATTGTGTCCTTCGGTGGATCACAGCCTCTATTACTCTTGGCCAAAAGTATTTCCAGCTGCAATTGTTAAGTGCATTAAGCTTAAGCCCGTGAACAGTTTGGGGGCAAAAATATAATGCAGCTTTTGGCAAAAAATTTCTTGGCTTCCAAGAATTTCTTGGCTCCGTGTAGCATGGCATCCTAAACCACGAGCACAAAGGCTGTTTCCTGCAGCTGGAGTGGGATTCTTTGGGCAAAAGCCTCCAACGTTTGTGGGGAAGGAAATGCCTGAGTTGTGTAGGCAGAATTGCATCACAAGCCCTTGAGATTCATGCAGGTAGCAAGGGCTCAGCCCTCGGGAGCTCTGGACCTTGCCGCCCCTCACACAACAAGGTCTGACCTGTGTGTCTCTGGAAACAATAGGTAGAAAATGCCAAATCGGTCCAGACTCAGAAAAGTTCTTCTGAATCAATGGAAGGTGTACGTTTAAAAGGCGCTAGTGAAGTTTATTTAGGTCCACAGGCTTGTGATCCTGCAATGCCAATCACCCTTACGAAGAATCACTTGGGTTCGTTTTTGCATTGAGATAAGCTAACTTTGAAGAAAGAAAAAAACTTACCTGAATTCTAAATGAAATGTTCCACCTGGGGAAGAGTTTAACCTGTATAGATACACTTTCCCTCAGTTTAACTATCATCCAATGTAGATAAGAAGACTATGTAGATAAGAAGACTATTCCTTTCTTCAGGGTTTATTTTGGGGAACACGCTAGTTTTGAGTAACAGATGTATTTTATTCATGAGCTCTGCATGCAAAGACTTGAACTCAAGTTTCAAGACAGTTAATATTTCTAAATTAATCTGCCGTACTGCCCATAAAGTACCTTTTTCTGTAATGCTGTTTTATTGCTGTATTTTTTAAAAACAGAAATGGGTATGTGGTTGCACAATGCAAGCAACACACATGACCTGTGGTCCTCCAAAGAAAGCCTACAAGGGCAACAGTCCTCTCCTTTCTAGCAGTTAAAATGTTTCCTTGCACAGATTTTGTCGTCCTTTGTCTCCTGCTCTCAGTAAACATATATCCGTGCAAATAATAAGTTTGATATAGAAGGCAAAATAAGAAAGATGGATATAGAGGCAAAGGAAGACCTAAGAAGGCAAGGAATTAAAATCTTTCCATGGGACTTGAAGGAGACCCACGAAATCCAACTCTCAGAGGTTTAGACCACTGTTGTTTCTGTGCAGTAGAAATAATATTGTCTTATTTTTTAACTAAACACTGTAAAGTGGAAGCCTCTGCAATAGCTTTGTCTCTTTTTCATATGATGGCTATTGTGTCATCCCATTCACTTATACACCAATATCCCTTATTCTTCACAATTCAGTTTGCTTCTGTCATGGCCTAACAAATGGCCATCCTGAGACCAGACATGTACGAGTTGAAAAAGACATCGACAACTACAGGAAAAAGAGGTGTGAGCTTCTGATTAAAGCTCAAGCACCCAAGATACATAGAATCAGGTACATAGATTGTATCACCTCACCGTTCATACAAAATGCTGGCTGCTAATTTTCTTGTATTACTTTTCGTGCATTATTAATGATACAGAATCATAGAATCGTAGAATCATCCTTATGTATTTCAGTGATATACATAATTATCTAGGAAAATCCAAGGATAAAAAAAAATAAATTTCTAAAAGGAAAAAATTGAGGGTTTTATTTTTCTTTTTTCAGAGAAATACGCTGACAGACTCAGAATCTGAAACATTGCGCAGCTGTACCTTAGTTTCTGTTACCACCCTAAGGAGAATACTATGGGGTTTTTGGAGTAATTGTTCTTAATCTGCTTCCATCCATTTCCTAGAGTAGCAACAGTCTAGAAAATGTCAGATGTACCTACATAGAGAATCTATCACTTTAAAATTATAATAGGCATTTGAAGTAACCTTTGTATTAGTTAATTAGATTGCATGTAACATGGTAATGAGGTCACAGAAACTAATTTGATGACCTTTGTTATAAATAGCCATTAATTAATGTGTAATTAATCTTCACATCCATCGGAGGCATTGCATCTGAGTTGTACATGAAAACAAAATTAGAAAACATCATATTCATGTTATATATGATTGTTGATTAAATGGCTACCGTATCAAATGATTCCCAAATCATCACACAAATAAGCTACGAAGGTAATCAGATAAGAATTATTTGCTCAGTGTTAGACTTTGCTCAGTGCACGACTACAAGATAAATCATCAAGCAGCTGTTTGAACACAATGCAGACTCACCAAGACATCCTAAAATAGCATCCCTTGTTTACAAAACCGGGGTCTTACTTCTGATAAAGCTTGGATTTCAGGATGGAGAAAAGAAGAAACTACTATAAGCAATGACATAACTTCACACGGACTTTTGATCAGATCATAGAATCATAAAATCATAGAATCATAGAATAGTTTGGGTTAGAAGAGACCTTTAAAGGCCATCTAGTCCAACCCCCTGCCATGGGCAGGGACATCTTCAACGAGATCAGATTGCTCAGAGCCCCGTCCAACCTGACCTTGAATGTTTCCCGGGATGGGGCACCTACCACCTCTCTGGGCAACCTGGGCCAGTGTTTCACCACCCTCGGTGTAAAAAAATTCTTCCTTTGATCTAGTCTAAATCTACCATCTTTTAGTTTAAAGCCATTATCACTTGTCCTATCGCAACAGGCCCTGCTAAAATGTTTCCTCCACCTTTCCTATAAGCCCCCTTTAACTCCTGAAAGGCCCTTGGACCCCAGGGACCTTTTGTCAAGCTTTGGTGGCAATACTGAAAAAACAGCACAGCACGAAGAACAAATATTAGCAGAGCTTAATGGCCAGGTCAGCTGCAAGCTCTAAAAGTGTGGATTTAAAATATGGGATGAATTCAAAAAATGACTTTAAATGTGATACGTCTTGACCAATATTATTAATGAAGGAAATGACATGCTTTCTTGCTTCATGGATGAGGAGATAACTCATTAATGAGCAATAATATATCAGGACTTAATATGGGGAGCTCGCAAGGAGCAAACAGTTGGCTTATGAGGCTCTTGGTGTTGTATTATTCACAAGCAGCCACCTTGAGCCAGTCAATCAGAGAGCAGATGACTAAAATGGATTAGCTGCCCTTTTCTTTTTTTTTAGGAAATCTATTTCTACAGGATCTTTTCCTTTATGTATTTGCCATAAGCATATGCAGTAGGAGGAATGTAAAGAACAGCAGGAGAACAAAGAGACATCGGGAAAATCAACAGCGATTTGAAGAGATGGGGTAAACAAACCAAACTGAAACCCCAAACCTGAACAAATTTCTATGGAAGCAGAATTTTCCTCCAAAACTAGAAGGAAAAAAAGGCTTAGGAGCTCATAAGCAGGTCAAAAGCAAGGGCTGGGAATTTCCATAGAGAGCAACCATAAAAAGAAACGAGGGGACAGATCAAATAAAGGGAACAGAAGAGAAGAAGATCCCAACAGTTTACTAGATGCCACAGAGAAAGGGGCTAGACTTCTGCTGAACATCAGTGCTGTCACAGGCAGATCACACCTTTCTGCCCAGAGCCGAGATCTTCCTTGCAACATGGCATGGGCAAATGGTGTCCAGCGGGGTGGAAGTGGATGGAGGTCAGGCCAAGGAGGGGTAGTTCCAGGGTGATGTCCCTTCTCTGTTCCGTTCATGGAGCTATTGGTCAGAAACTGTCCCAGTACAGGAGGAAGAGCAGGAGAATGAGGCACCACAGAGGGCAGTGCAACCGCCAGAGCTGGGGTGGTGGTGGTGAGGAGCAGAGCTCCCTGGAGACACCTGAAAGCAAGCAGCTCAAGCAAAAATGGTGATAAAACCATCAAAGCGCTTCTTGCTCTAACCTGCTCTTGTAATGATATGCAGCTAGGATGGTCCTTAGTTCTTGGCTTCCTCTTGGCTTCCCCATCTTACTCATGCTGACATGTGGGGGAAAGAGCTTTTTGCAGAGATCTGCTATGGGGGTCTGTTGGTGCTACCAGGTAACAGTCTCCTTAAAACTTAGCAAAGGAACCTGCCCATGGAGTATGGCTGCACTGTCAAGTCCTCCAGTTTCAATACTTCTAGTTCAAGCTCAGACCCACAGTTTTGGAGAAATCACTCCCAGATCACCATAATCCAAGTAATCATCTTTGCATGGTCATAAGAGAATATTTCAAAAAGTTCTAAATATTGAGGCTTGATCATTTCTAGAAAATGGTTATAAAAATAGGCCTTATTGATTCTAAATGATTTCCAGATCAAAATTGTTCAATTTTCAAATTAAAGCTTCAATCTGCAAGCATTTATAAGTAGCAGCCTTCTTCATGTCAATAGTTTTATTGAATTCGTGTTATGAATTGAGAAAATGAAACCATGTCCCCTCAGCATTGCAAATTCAAGCTGGGACTCAGCTTGTGCTCTGTCTTGCATTACACAAATTACAGAACCGGACTTTCATTAGCACCAGGGCTAATCAAAGACATTGGACCCAAACTGTTTTGACAGAAAATTGGCTACTTGACAAAATTAATATTTTTGTGAGAATGCTTTCCAGAGAAAGAGTCAACTTTTTTGTGTAAAAGGAATGGTCCCCTTTCTTTTTCCCTCCCACAGTTTTAGAGACACACGTGCATACATAACTTGGGGGCAGAGATGCCACCACAAATTTCTAGTGCTGTTTGTGTTGAGGTCCCTGTGCCATGTCACCTCTTCTGTGTTGAACCAGTCTTCCAAATGAGAGGGCAAATGAGGATGCTTCACAGGGAACAGCATCCAGGCAGAAATCCAGGGATTAAAAAAAAAAAAAAAAAATTAGCAGACTCCTGTTCTTCATTTTCCATAAAATACTGCTACGGCTTTCTGAGTCAATTTTTGGGGGTAATTGAAAGTATTTGGGTTTCTGAGTAGTTAACTATTTCTTTTTAAAAAGTCCCTCTGTTTCTGATCAGGTATCATGCAATAGTTTGTTTTAATTGATAAATCACATGAAAAAGAACTTACTGAAGCATAGCTATTGCCCTGAAAATTAGAAAATAAAAATTACTTTAAAATAGTGCCAAGTTCCCTGATTCCTTACAGAGAAAACTGAAAACACAGAGTAAAAATTAGAAATTCTGGGTTTACAATCATGACTAAGATTTGACAATGTCCTTTCAGCTAATGTTGAACATGTATTTTTTAAAAAATCCTTTATTATCATTTAATGCAATATATAATTATAATTACACTTGGATTTGAATACAAATAAAAATGAGACCAGTGCTAACAGTCAAAACCAAAACCAAGACATGTCTGCAAGTCAGACTCATGTCTGCTTTGGAGTCAAAATAATTATATCTGGCAGAAAAAAATGATGGCAATCACACAAAAACTTGTGCTCATTGTTTCAAAATTGAAAAGAAAAATAAACACTAAAAGTCAAGGAGATATTCTGTCTACATAATGAAATCAGTCTTTTCACGATCACACATAAGAAATGTCAGATTTCATGTTAATGTGTATTTTAGACTATTTCCTTTACAACTGCCCCAGTCAACGTAAGGGACTCGAGCACCAGAGTGTGCTGAGAGCTCCTTGCTTTGATCAGTACATGCTCTAGCTGCTCCGTGTTTACAGACAGTTACGCTGTTGGAGGTTTATCCTCAGATATAAAGCATGACCCAGACTTTGAAAACATAGTAGCGAAGACCTGGCTGAAAATGTGGGAATCAGCTCTGCTTTTTGGGATGGGTATTGGAAATGACCTCATCATTATAGTGTGAAGCTCCGCGCTGGCTAATTTACCCAATTTCTCTGAAGGATAAAAAAGACCTGTGTAAGTTGTAAGCCATTACATCTCTCTCTCGAAAAAGTATAATATAATATAACATAACATATATATAATATATATAATGTTATTACTGCTATAGTACGGATGGTACCAAACATATACATATCAAATCAGATACTGGTGTTTCACTGCTGACACAGATAAAATACATATATTTGAAGAGAGCTAGTAAAATTGAATGTTGGCTAGGATTTTCTCTGTACATTTCCATACATTCTGATAAGTTCCTTACATTTTTTGTAGCAGGGGAAAAAAAAAAAAAAAAGAAATAAAAAAAGAAAACCTTTTTGAGCTTCCTGGATGAAAGGCACTGTATGGTTAATGTGTTAGGTATGGGATGTATTCTTAATACTCCCGTAAGAGTAGACATGGATGGAAAGTCCATTGCTGCTTTTGTCAAGGAAGAATCCAAAAGGTCCCATTATGGTCAAAGCTAAGAATACACACTGCTTGTTGGTGAAAGTGAGATTGTCCACAAACTTTTATAACTGGCACTATCATGTTAAATTCAACCTAAGATTTAGTTCAGAGCTCGCTGCAAAATAAGTGGACAGAAAGGGGCAAGTAGTTATGATGGGAAATCCCAGTTCATTCCTGTCTCCTTGGTAACAGCCTGAGAGTGGAGATTACGGGAATGAGGGGAAAAGTGGAGGATTCAGCTGGTAACTCTCTTATTTACATAGTGAGTCTCAAGTCTAGTACCTCACAGTGCGGTCTCAGCTCTCACTCATCCCTTACCTGATCTCTATTTATTCAATTCCTAAAGCTAACTCGCTTACTAAAGTGGAAAGATACAATTTAGAAAGTGTAATTTAATTTGCTTCTATCCCTCCTCACTGTCTCCAATGTTGGAGCGTGACACAAAGATCTACCAACCTGAAAGCACTATTGATTCTGTATTAAATAACTTATTGTATGACCTGAGCGCTAAAATTTTGCTTTTCTTCTGAAGGGTATTAATGATTAAGAGCAAAGTGGCACTTTGAAGGACAGCACCAACTCAGGCCACCACAGCCAACATATAAATAGAGGGACGTACGCATATACGCTATTATAACACTGCCATTATAATAACCTGCAGTCAGCCTACAGGTAAGAGAGGGGAGAGGACAATTTTCCTTCAGTAGGTGGATTCAAGGAAGACAGCCACATGCTGCCAGTCATACCTTAACCACCGTGAGGATGCTCTACTGAAAGCAGTGCCCTCCAGTATCCTACTGCGGTGACAGGGCGCCAAAGGTTGTGAGGACAGTGGTGTTTCAGGATAGGACTCTGGACTGATAGCAGCATCAGATCGCAGATAAGCCCAGACTGCTCCAGGCTGCATTTTGACAATCAAAGGAGCAGAGTCCGAGGATGCTGCAGAGATGAGACAGACCAGAATTTAGCTTCTGTTCTAACACAGGCATCTCCTTCCTCGATAGAAAATAAAGGATGTAAATAGCACTGAATAACAGAGGTACAAACAGAAAAAAACCTTATCTGCTCTTCTCCTACAGTTTGTTTACTTTGGTTTTTTGAAAGGGCCTTCATATTGTGGCATTTTTCAATGGTAGATATGTTTGTGTTGCCATTTAATTCATTACCCAAGGGTCCACAGCATAAAATACAATTTTCATACTTGGATTCCAACCATACCTGCCATGCATAATAAAACCCACACATTCATTTCACAAAAATAAATCAAATTCCTTTTGGAGGCATGCTTTTATAGATGGCTGAATCTGCAGTGTTTCTGATTAGTCTAAAATAAAAAGGGAAGGGAAAGAAAGAAAAAATATTGTCCCTCTGGATATTCGCTCACAGTGTTACAACAGCTTCTGGGGAGGAGGATTGCCCGTTTCTTTAAATAGAGTATTACTTGTTAGCCATGTGTATCGCACAATTCAGTGTGAGACAATTACTCAGCTGTCTGCAGACCAAGGAGAAACGTATGCATGTGGGTACGGTCTGGCTTGCTAACGTGCTCACAAGCAGGTTTGTACAGCTGCCCCAAGGCTTCCCCCCTCATTGCCGGATGATTTCAAGAGCCGGCCTTGCTTGGTGGGCTCAGAACAAAGCCACGAACCCAGCACCAAAGCCCTTTTCTGAGTTGGGAGATGAGAGCATCACCCATCTCAGCTCCGGGATGCAGCTTGATACTAATAGCTGAGTGTGACCTGCCAGCCGGGGTGTCCGGCACCCTCCGAATGGGTTTGACAGCACAAATACGAGCTCCTCACAGGAACAGTTGTGTCCTATTGAGTTATTAATGATTTACTATATCGCCGTTTGTTTGTTTTGCCCTGAAAGTGGCACTCTGCACCAGTGGGGCACAGCTGCCGTAACAGCCGTACGGTAAACCGGCACAGTTCTGCTGGGTGCTTCATGTTCTGGATTTCCGTGGAAGCAAATGGGATCTGTGGTTGCACAGCCCCTCAGAGGAGCAGGCGCTAATTACCAAGCAGCAAATGGAGTAGAGAAAAGCACCAAGCGCAGGAAAGTTAGCTGTGATGCAACCCAGAAGATGAAGAAGCCGTCATGCTTGCTCACAGGACATCGTTAGCCACCGTGTTTTATAAAATAATAACAACATACAACGCTTCCCTGCAGCTCAGGCTTGCTTCTCCACTAAATGTAACACAGGTTCGTAATAGGGCATCTCTGAAATGTGCATGAAGGATGGGAACACTGTAGTTCCTCTGTCCTCAGCTTGCCCATTGCTGGGCATACAGCCAGCTTAAGAGCAGAGAAAATCAGAATTGTCCATATGAAGAAGTCTGTGACTCAAGGCCAAGAAGAAATCCCGTATGTGTCTCCAATATCTGCTTAAGGCTGACATTCCCTCTCCCAGGTCTTGCTCCGAACCTCTCCAGAGCCAAGCAAATGGTGACTTCTGCATTCCCTGGGTTTCAGATGTGTCCCTAAACCATCTGACTGCAGAAAGACTTTACCATTGCAAAGGTTTCAGGGAAGGGCTGACATTCCTTATCGTATCTGCCAGGTTTTCATATCACTGGGCTGGTTCGGGGATAACGGGTCAGCAAATGCCCACTTTGAACACACTCGCTAGTCTTCTTTTGTGTCAGGGTTTTAATACCACGTGAGGTTCGCCGTGTCTGTTTAAGTACAGTCAAAACAGAACCATAGCACGTAGGAAACATAAATTTGCAGAAGGTGGGAGTTGTGTGTATGATTCAGCAAGGGAAATAACTCCCAGGACTCCTACAGTCTTTTCAAGTGATCTTGAGATTATAGTGGCACGGTTAATTTTGGATACCATGCTTCTGACGGCTGAATAAATAGCTCGGTAAATAAGTACAGGATCTCATCAGTCATTCATTCTGATCTGCAGTTTGATTCAACATGTAAATGAAGATTTGCATTTTCATCCATCCTGTAGGGAAAGAGAACATTTGAGCAAAATGTATTCACATACACCACAAAGGCTCTCCCAAAACGATTCAATTGGAATCCAGGCTTCTGGGCACGCTTATACCTAGTGCCCACAAATAAAACTCTAACACTAACGCTACAAGATGATTAACTTCATGTAAAAAAACCCCTAACAACACAGAAACTTGGCTATGGTCACCTTTCCCTCTTGCCCTCTGTTCCTGATTAACTTCATTGGAACACCTGTAGGATTACACGTGCATTTTGCAGCTGCCCCACCAATGATAAAGGAAGTTTTGCCTTTCCAATAAAGAAAGCAGTAACAGACCTCACAGCATTCGTCTTCATTCACAGCCACTGCTCACAGAAGCCTTTCTGAATGTGATCTGTCACTGGTGAAATTTCACTGGGTATGGGCATCCTCTCAGGGAGACACCCACAGCCCCATCCAAAAAACTCTGGGAAGAAAGAGTTTAGGCTCAGCTGAGGCTTATTTATCTCCGTGCTCTCCCTTCCTTCAAGGGAAGGTGCCCCGAAGCAGAGGGAACAGAGAGAACTCTTCCCACCAGCTCCTCCAGTCTCCTTTCTCAGCCTTTCTCTGCTTTCACCCATCAGCTTATCATTAAGACATATATATATAATGGAAAAACATTTAGTTAAATTTCTTGGCGCTTGAATTAACACAGTTACTCTCACAGTACCAAATCAGACAACATTTCCAGGGTGATATATTGAAAATCTTATGAGAACACAGGCAGAAGCACTAATAGTGTGTATATCATTAACTTCAAGCTGATAAAACATTAACTGCTTAATTCCTGCCAAATACACCAAATATCTCTTCCAACACTATGTTACTGTTTGAAGATTACGCATCAGAAACTGATAGTAGTTTAACTTTGGTTAAATCACTTTAGAATTTGTGGAGTTTAGAGCACTTGCTCGACATAAATAAAAAAGGAATCCTTTCAAACAAACAGCAACATTTCAGAAATAGCATTATTTTGTATTTTCCTGGCTTGTTAGAACTCATCAATATTTGGCTCGAGCATTTTTGGCCCTTCCAAACTATTGAGTTTCAGGAAGTCTGAGGAAGAGGAGCAATGCACCAAAGAATGGGCTGGAGTGCCTGGGAAGGATTTTGACATCAAAAGCTGGGGTACACCTAAGGAGGTGTGCAATCCCGCACGGTTTTCCCTATTTTTTGTTCTGATCCAGCTGTAAGAAGTGTTCCGTTATGGCCCACTGGATGGCTCTGTGATCATTTAGTCATGAGGCAAGGCTGAATTGAACCAGTGTAAACCAGGAGTAATTTTACTTTTGCCAGTAGAACTGCAGAGGTGCTAAATTTGTCTGTGTAGGACCAAAACGAGCCCTCTGAGCACCCTTTAAGACTCCTTATACTCATCTGCTGGTCAAATTCAGCAGCACCTCCCCAGAAAATTTGCTGTGCCAATAGGTCAAGTTTTTTTCTTTGGTTTTGTTTGGGATTTTCTCCTCTTAAATGGATCAGGGGAAGAGGAGGCAGAAAATAGGGAGAACAGCTCTTTCAAAGATTGCCTTTTGGAAAGAGAAGAAGCTGAAGGTTTGAGATTTTAGGTCCATGTCATTAGGAGGTATGAAACATCAACATACGATCTTTTAGCAGCTGTTACGGCTGAGTTAAAAATTACCCAGCAACTTCCAAGTACAGGGAGGATGGAGGGAAATCTGTGCCTTCTCTTTTTCCTCAGCTATTGGCAAACGGTGGACATCAACAGGAACTCCAAGGCTTAGACACCTCAGGAAGAGCTTGACTTTGTTCAAAGCATCCAGTGAAAATAAGAGAGGTGAGAGGTATCTCATCATGACAAATGAGAACTTCTTGTGACAATTTCATCCCAAAGTTTAAAAGGAGAGAAATAATTCATATACAGCTATTTTTATCAAAGTCACATAGAGCCCAATAGAATTCAACCTAGAATCATCATTTTCCATACTTAATGCTATAGCGTTTTTATCTACAGGACGAAAAAGCAGTATGCCTGCAAAGTTTAGTGAATAAAACTGTCGAGCCAGATTTTGTGGCATCTGCTAGCTGAGCTTCTTCTTTGGGACAGGAACGATACTACATCTATATACTGAGATGCTTATCCTATCTTTATAGCCTAGGAATTCCTCAGAAAAAATCTCCACTCTTTAGATAACTTTGAATAGCTGACTAGTGTATACAATTTGTCTATGGTGCTTTCAATCTTTACTGAAACTTGTGATTCGGGACAAAAACGCAAACTTCATTAGCAAGCTTTTCCCCTCTTTAGTATTAGGGTAAAAACACCGCTTGATGGAGATACTGTGGGAAGCTCTGCACCCATCAGGTCCTGGCCAGATGGTGGGGGGCCAAGACACTGAGGATGTCCCCCGTGTCTGGGTTGACCACGAAATGAAGCCGCACTGAGCAGCTCTTTGGTATGCCGGTGGGAGACGGGGTGCCTCCCAAGCCGATCTGACTGCAGGGGTGCGCTCTGCCTGCCCACTGAAATGGGGGGCACTGGTAGGAGGGCAGGAGATTCACACCAAGGCTGCACAGTAAAACACTGGTGAATTCATTGCTGTTTTGGCTGTACTATGATAGAAATTAATGTATGCATATATACATGTATTTGCAAATATACTATCCATGCAGGGAGAACTATGACTATACAAGCTGTATTCTCCCTATCTAATCCATCCCCATCTGTATACACATACCTCTTGGTTTCAGACTTAAAGAGGCTAAATTCCACCCAACGGACATTGCGGGTACCTTGTCCCTTTTCGGATGCCGACACTCGGTTCCTTGTATCAGGAATTTCACCAAAAAAAAAGTTTTTATTCCCGAGGTCAAATTTTTTTTGTTTGTATTCAGTAAGAACCTGATGGGCAATTTCACTGGCCCCACAGATGAGTAACATACATACACAGTTCAATTCAAGCATGTAATTAATGGTCGCTGCTTAAAAGCTGTATTTCATTTGATTTATAGCACATGACATTCTTTTTCAGCCCCACTTGTTAATTAGCCCTATTAGTAACCCTTTCTTCCACCATCTTTCATTAGCTACATACAAGACTTTCCTGATTTTCGGGGGCAAGGGGATGAAGCAAAAGCCTTGCTGAACAATTAGCTGCAGGTTAATTGTCTCCTTATCCTGATCGGCAGAGTTGCAGCTATGTTGGCAGCCTCAGGTGCTTCGATCCTGCCGTGCTGAGAGGACCATGCTCACATTTTGGTGCAGTGCCATAGCAAAACACTCATTAACCGTGACACGTCAGTGGCAGGCGGGCATGGGGAAGGGGCCACACGCACCCCTGGCAGGACATCCACGTCTCCCTGGCTGGCATGAGCAGTGTCCCCTCTGCAGGATGCCCAGTGCTCAGGAGGCTTGTGGTACCTAAACATCTGGTGAAGAAACCTATCGGCACCCGTCACAGCAGGAACGTGCTGGCCAGCTTGGGCCAGACCATTGTGGGTGATGAAGATGTCAGGGAGAGGCCGGGAGGGGAAACCTGGGAGGGGTCTGGAGCAGATGGTGTTGGTGGCCGTCCCCCACCCACCTGCCCCAAGACCCTCTCCAGCAGCTCTGCCATGGGTTATCCTGCACCAGCCCTGACCTGCTCTGCTGCGGCTCCCCCGACATCTCCCTGGCATAGTGGATGTGCCCCAACTGCTTAAGCAGCCTGAAAAACACCCGTTAGCCGCAGAAAAGATCAAGCTGGAATGAAAAAGCAGAAGTAAATAATTGGGAGCGCACTCCCGAGTCAGACTTTTCCCTCCCCTTCACTGGCTGGCATCAAAGGCTGACCTTCTGCCAGCCCCCAGCCCCTTCCTCCTCAGAAAACAAACAAAAAAACCCAATACTTGGGAGGAAAATTAGCCTTCTACTGGGTGATACTCCAAAGCCGGCTTTCTGAATACACTCGCCTTGCTTGTAAGTGGCTGGGCAATGCTCGGAGGCCGTCTAATTGTCACGGATAGATCAGCAAACCTCTCTGAAAGCCATGTCAGCCCCATTTAATTATTTTGCTTCACACTCGGGTGCCTTTAACACAACAGTGCCTGCAAGGTGTTCTCTGTGCCTACAGCTGTCTGGGAGAAGAGCAGCTCATTTAAAGGTTGGAGGGGAAGAAAAAAAAAGCAAAGATTCATTATGGTTTCCAAGGAAAGTAAAATGAAATGAAACAAGAACAAAAAACAATTGCCCTGGTAATCAGCATCATGATTAAGGAAATGGACCAGAGAGAGACCAAAAGATGCATCATAAATCTTCAGGATCAGCTCCACACACACTGCTCTGTGACAGCTGGCTGCTCAGCACCTTATAAACACCGTGCAGTTTGGATGCGAGGAAATTCAAAGGTGCCGCCTGTGCAAAAGCAAAAGCAGCCGGTTCCTCAGTAGACGGAAGGAAAACCTCTGTGTCCCAGTAGGAAGAAGACTACAGGCTGGCAAACTGCAACTGTGCCACCTGGGACCTCATCTCCCCTTCCTGCTCCTTTGGGTGCTGTTTATCCCGGCTCACGGTAACACTGATAAACCATCGCATCAATGTAGGAGAGTCTCACTCTTCATCTGTGCAGTATTTTGGAAAAATGAAATTTTCATGTAAGGCCAACATAAAGTCTCATTTTGCAGAGTTGTCTGGGAGCCCAGGCAACATGAAAGACCCTTAGAAAGGGTAAAAACAGAACATCTGAAAAGTCTTTTCTAAGGCCACATCAACCACTGTTTTGCCAGGAGAAATGAGATCGAACAGTTTGCCAAAGAAGGGTGTCAACGCGTATCCGCTGGCCGGGCACATCAGGACGGTGTTGGCTTCTCAGCAATGCAACCTGATGCTTGTACAGCTCAGCAGAGAAGTATCTTTTTGGTTCTGACTGCTATTTGCTGATATGTAAGCAAACACTAGAGTTTATATATATATATATATATATATGAATAATTGCTAATACAGTCCACCTTGAGTGACTAATTACACTATTCTTCTCCCTTTCTTCACCGTTAATTTGTTGTCACATGACTTCTTCCTCCTGTTTTTAAGTACTTCCTTCAAATCCTTATTTTAAGTAAAATCGTGCTGGTATTGCTGGTATAGATATTGGCATAGACATGTTGGCGTACTGGGCCCGATTTTCATTTTCATTTTCTCCAGAGCTCTCCTGAGTTTCTATGCGTGTAGTTAATCGCAGAGTTACACTGATGAAGAAGTGGCTTTCGTATATAACTAAATAATGTACTTGCTTTTTCTCAGAACTGTGAAGTGCCGCACGTGCCCGTGTATCAGATACAAACAGTAAAGGGAACAGCGCCCCAACCCCTAAAGCACATAAAATAATATTAGCAACAATCAGCATTAATTTTGCCAGCAGTTATGTTTTCCAAATCCCGTTCTCCACCTTCTCAAATTATAAGGCACAGGACTCAAATTGCTACTTACACTAACGCCAAAATGTAGTAATTACTCTTGTAACGAAACAAGTGTGTGGGAAAAGAAGCAGGTTGGTGTCTACTCTATGTCTGTTTCCATATAAATCAGTCTTTCTGCTATCGGAAACGTTTCTTCACAAGAGAAAGGAAACAGAGTTTGGTCCCTACATGATAGAGTTGATTCACACAGCTGCCTGTCCCAGGCTTTCTCCTTTATGAGCACTGCTTTTCCCTGAAAATTGTCAGGCATGAGGTATGATTTTAAAAAAAAAAAAGCACAACCAAACCAACATTAAAAAAGATCAGAGCAAAAGGATAATTTTGAACTACTATTTTACATTTTTATTCACCTGACTCTTTTTGCAATTGTTCTATCACATTTTAATATTATAGGTTAGCACAGTTAACATCTTACAGGATTCTTCTCTTTCTGTATGTGATGTAATCTTAACACAGGGGAAAAAAGGCTTTTTAGCAGTTACTTGTAGCTTTTGTTTCTCATTTGTGTTAATTTAACAGAATTATTATACACTATAGTTATTACTTATTTATTAAACTTACTACTTTTAGTTCCTAGTTCATGGAGACCATAAATGTTACTGTAATTCTAAATGAAATACAGTGATGCCATTTAAAGGGTGATCTCCCTTACTGGTGAGTGCATTTCTTGACTGGGCTGTTGAAACTGAAAAGAGAGGAAAAAAAAGGGGGGGGGAGGGAAGACTTCCACCTAGAAGAACAGTGAAATAACTGCAGGACAGGGGGTGATGGATGTGAAGGAGGGAGAGCGCGATTTCATGAATCTAGTGACAGCTAAGATATAACCCAGAAGTAAACTCATTACAGAAGTGTTTTCATGGCCAAAATATTTCTTCAGTATCTACAAACTTTTTTCCTTTTTTTCTATTTTTGCATCTATATAATAAATGTGGCTTTCACGTGCCTTTCTGCCCTTGTGGGAGGAAGGCAGAGCAGTTTTCCAGTAGGATAGAGACTGGTATTGTTACTGCTCTGTCTGCACACAGGAAAAAGTGTTTGCAGACAGGTGTACTCGGGACATGCCAGTTCAGTGTGAAACAAGCATCCACACCGACCTGTGAAACCCTGCTCTGTTTCTGGAGCAACTCTAACAGAAGAGATTTCTTATCTTTTACTAACTCTGAACTGACTCCAGTTGGAAAATAAAAGGATGGTGCTCAGAAATGGAAAAAGCAAAGATGTAGAAAGACTGGGATATATCTGGAAGACACGCTTTTCCATCTGTCATCGCAGCCATCTCCACCAGAGCATCCGCAGCCCGACTCCGCGACAACTGCCTCTTTGGATCCGGCTTTGTCCTGCCCACTCAACAGCAGCGGGACCGCAACAGAAGATGGCACATGCCTGTAACTCAATAGGCACTTGGCAGGGCCTCCTCGTCCTTTCTGGCAAAAGATTAATGCGCTCCCAGACATTTCTGGGTTTTCCGTGCCACTTGGGTCAGCAACGCTTACGGTCAGCCCCAAGGAATTCTTGGCAGGGGCAAAGCCTGCTGTGAGAATCCCAAATCCCAAGCTGTGAGATGCGCTCCTGTCCAAGAGCAGCTGAGCCAGGGACTGGGCTGTCAGTGTGCATGTGTGGACATGTGGGAGAGAGAGGCCGGGGAGAAAAACAAAAAAAAAAAAAACAACCCCAAAGAAAAAGAAATCTATTTTACAACATCACTCCATAGGCATGATTTAGTTGGTGGTATGTGAAAAGCGCTGGATTTCTGTTTTATAGAGAAAATTGTCCTTGGTGCCAGCTTATCACATACCTCCATCTGTGAGAAGTTCACATCAGACACAGGAGTGGTATGAATAAAAAAAAGCTACCGGCTATTTTCATAGCGTGTCCCCCCGGCCCCTCCCCTCTGCATTTCTCTGCAGTTTTAGATTCCAGCTGCCTCCGGAGCCTTCTTGTGAGTTGTGTGTTATTTTTGGTTTATTTATCCAGAAGATGCCTTTACGTTCCCAAAGGGCTGAGCTACATTGACTGCAATTTCTGTTGTGCTGGTCAGTTGTTACACGGAATTAGAAAATCCATGAAAGTATCTTCAGCCTGGCAAGAAGAAAAGGAGATGAAAAATGACTGTATAAGAGAGAGGGAGAAAGGTCAAAGTGCTGGACATTATCCTGAAAAACAGTGTTTTGTTAATAAATATGTTGTTTGCCAAGAGTGGCAGACCTTGGAATATCCACACTGTGGGAAATCTCTCTTCTAACCTATCAAGAGCCCGACGATGCTTTGCCACGTGGACAGAAAATGTCTACCCGAGGATCATCTCAGGGCCAAATCCTTTCCCTCTAAGTCAATAAGCACTCAGAGCTTTTGAGGATGTTTTGCCAGGCTGAGAGCAGCTCTTGGATGGATTTGCAGGAACGCCGGTCACATTGTTATCCATGTGTTCAGAGCAGAATTTATTACATGTCTATCTTATGGGAAAATGATTTAAACCAGAAGATAAAACGCTGCAGGAAGAGTTTCCTTGCAGTGAAAGAAGGCCACAGCATAGCAGAGGACAGAATTCACTTTTATCAGAGCTTACAAAAATCTTTACTGCAATAGAAGTAAGCGATAATGTATTAAATGTAACACTCTGTATTGAACGCTTTTCCCCCTTCTGATACTGGTTCTGAATTTCTTTCTGTAGGCTGCTGATGACTATCGAGAGCTTGACACAGATATGTAAAGTGGGATACTTTCTGCCTTTCTAACAGACTTTGGAAACATTTGCTGTTATCTGGCGCACAGCATTCATTCCTGCAGGAGTGACATCAGTAGCACAAATAGGGGTTTGCAGTATCACAGGAAGAAAGAGGTGATAGCAGAGTGCTGATTACCCAGGAGAAACTTTATTTCTAATAGAAACAATACCCAAAAAATAATCATTGGTACCATAGTGATTATTCAGTGCTTGGCACATGATGCTGGTTGGAAATAAAAAGAGATTTTTAATTATAAACCAAGTTCTCTGTTTCCCAGTTGTCACAGCCTTAGCACCAAAGCCCTTAATGATTTGTAGGTACCAAGATTAAAAAAAAGATATTCACTGTGTGTCAGCACCTATGCAAAGTGTCTTCTTGCACAGTGGGATATTCTTTCCAAACTGTCAAGAAAGTGCCAAAGAGCCAAACTAATCGGGCTCCATAAATACTGATATAATAAAGACAGTTGCAAATTGGCAACTGGGTCTCCCAAGCGACAACTCCTCGGCCATTATAAAGTGATTATGGTTGGAAACTCTTCATTTTAAAGAAGCTCCATCTTATTACCAATGCTGAGAAGAGATGCATTTTCCATTTGCATCAAGCAAATGCTGTTGCCCCAATATCAGGGATGAGGGAAATGCAGAAACCTGTGACCTGCACAGAGCTGTAGTGTGGCACTCACTGGGCACGGACAACCTAGCGCATGCGAGATGTAGGATGTGATATACATGACGCAGTCACACATGCAACACGCTGAGGAGAGGAATTCCAATATCTCAGCTTTGTAGTCTTACTCCTTCCTCTGCCGAGACAGCAGAGCTAAGACCAGTCCTAGCTGCTATAGTGGGTGGCTTCAAAAAAACACGGAGTAATTGCTGTGCGTGAGAATGGTTGCTCAAGTGTTGTTAACATACGGGTCATTCATTTTTACTGGAGAATAAATGCAGCAGGCAGTACAAGTAGGTTTGGAAAGGGATTGAAAAATACAGCCTTGAGACTTTTGGGAAAAGATTCATTGAGTTTTGACAGCACGGAGAGATAACGCAAACAGCCCAGAGGTCTGTGTTATGGCCAAAATTAAATGCATATGATGTTGCTTGTCTGGTTTCATGGGGAGGATTGTCCGCACCTGAGAACCGGTCTGGCCTGATCCCAGGTGAGTCAGAGCTGGGGAGAGCAGAGGGTATTCCCCCCAGGTCTCAGGCCCAGACGCTCCCGTGGCACGCGTGGGTGTGCGGAGAGGCCAGGGAGACGCAAGCCCCAGTCAGGGCAGGCGGGCTGCAGCTGGTGGAGCTGCCCTTCGGAGGGGCAAGCTCTTCCCCCTCCAGGTGGAAAGGCCATCTTTGATGTCTGCGTAAGGATGATGAGCAGGGGTTTGATGTAACTCAGTTTTCCATAAGCACCTTCCTTTTTGTACAGTAAACATACCTATGGTCAACACCGTGTCAACGTAACAACGAGGGCTGCCAGGTTGTCACCAGGTCCACCTCTACCGCTGAGCCACTCCATTCCAACTTGGCCACACACAACCTCAGGGAAAGGAAGGAAAGCTTTTCTTTTTCTCCTCACATCCACCCAATTCTTTTTCCATAGGATCAGATTTTGATTTACCTTACCGTAAAGGTGGAACAGTGCAGACAGTAATAGATGGGAAAAGAAAATGCAGCACTACTTCTCTAATGTTTTGAGAGGTACAGATGATGTCTTTTTTGTTTTTCTCTGTCAAATAATGATAATATGGTGCAACTTTATTTTTTCCCGTTAAAAGTTTAAACTCATTGTTGTAATATTTTGTAACAATTCCCCAGAAAGATTCTTTTTCAGTGTGCTTTCTGCAAACCTGTATACCCCTTGACTGGAAAACAAACCCAAATATCATTGACACCTCATCACCTCCCTCTCTCCCTCTCCTACCACGGACAAGGTATGAACAAGTACAAAGTGTTCTTATCTCCTCTATATTGAGACATCATTTAAGTAAAATATATCCAAAATAAATATTAGGTCCAAATCTCACAAAGAAGAGACAATTGAGGGAGCTTGCAATTACAAATAGATTTGCTGGAGGAAAGAAAATGCTTCCTGGGGACACCGCAACAGCCACCCACGCAATGTGAGCTTGATTCCTTCACTTGTCCTAAGCTGGAGACGTCTCACCCAGGCTGCCCACCCACCCTCAACACTTCTGGCACTGAGCACCCGGAGAGGACACCTACTTCTCTTATCTCATTTGCTCTTGGTATCAAGCTCAGTCAGACAGGGACAAGGCAGCTGATGTTGCTCTTAGGCAGCTCTTCTGTTGAAGAAACAGTCTTTTATGGTGTGGCTTAGGCAGGTTGGTTCGGTATGAGAATTAATATTTAATAAAGAAAAAATCCAGAAAAATGTGGAAATATCTTCCAATTTTCTTTAAATACAAAACTAGCTACACTATACCTTGAAAACTCATCAGACAGGCAACACCAAACCCACCACTTCCATTTGAAGTAGCAGCATTACAGAGACCAAAACAGCTCCTCTGCTCTCCAGTAGCAAGAAAAGTACATAAAACCCTTCTTTGCTGCTGCTAGACCACCCACCCATCAGTTTTATGTACATCTAAAACCCAGCAATCATATAATTCCTTGCAGCCTGTTCCCATATTATAGAAACAATGGTCCAGAACCAAATAATACAGTAATAATTTAATCTCAGCTCTTGGATGCTGCCCATGAGCCATGTAAAGAGCAATGACGACTGCCGTGACTGAACAGCACCTGGACATGGAATTTGGGGCTATACACTATTCTGCACACGGAGCCACCACTCAGGTATTTGTGAACTCGTCCGGCTATTTCAACCCGCTTCTGCCGCCAAGTAATGCCAGGGCGGCACATAAACGATGTGAAGAGCATCAAGAATTGAGCAATATTCCAGCACAGTATTAGGAATCACATAATCTGTCTCCAGCGGCCGCGCCGTTTCAGCTGAAATGGTGTTTATCAGCTCCAGCACAGCTGAGAGCTAGAGGGAACGGAGCAGACAGCGGCTCCGCCGACCACAACAAGATCGCAGTCAGTCTGATGGGGATGGGGGTTATTCAGAGGAGGTAAAGCCTTTGGGAGCAAGCACCCGACTGTAGGTTGTGTTTGTAATGTCCTTCAGGGGCAACAAAAGGAAAAAGTTTCAAGGTTTCCAGAAAGAAAAAAAAAAAAAAAAAAAAAAAAACCAGCCTGCAACTAAAAAAGTCCGCCTTGAAGAAAGCTTAATTTGTAACTTCTGCACAATTCTCCTGTTCCGTGTTTTTCCCCCAAGTATTGCACATGACTGAATGACTTCACCCTGCTGAAACAAATGTGTGGTAAATATCGAAGTTCAGACAGAGAAAGTCCAAATGGTTAGGAGCTGAAGCACCCGGTTCAGGGCAGAAGAGAAGGCTGACCAGAGCAATTCCACTCCAGACACAACAAAATTGGAAGAGCTGAAGAGCCAGCACATGGCATTAATGCCATTTTAATGCCATTTTAGTGCCATTTTAATGGCATTAAAAGCCATTGGCTTAAAAATAGAGCTTATATCCACAGATAAAATCAGCATAGTACGGGCACATGCTAAACCATGGGATTACTCCTATAAACTATGGAAAAAATACCCTAAGTAGTTGCATGAGACTTTCGGCAGCAATAATTCAAGATGAATGGAGTTACAGGTAATATGACATAGGACAGAGGCAGGAGCTGATGTTCTTAAAGCAGTCTGATGTCAGCGCTTTAGATTTGGAGCATTTCTGGGAAAATTATTCCAAACAGAAGCGGCAGGGACCAACAGAGGCTGTTGTCACTGAGGTTAGAGGAAAATAGGCATGGAGAAATCTCAGCGTATCAGTGTGGGAGGATGGTGTAGCTATCAGCTACGTACCAGGCTGAAGGAACCACATGTGACCAATGGGCCAGAAAAGACATGCAAAGTTATACAGGTCAAAAGCAGTTTCTCCTTTCTACCGGAAAACTAGGCAAATGAGGGGAAAACTGATGGAAAAAGCTGCTGTGTCAGACCAACTTGGGTACAAGAAAAAGGCAAAATTTTATTGCGATTGCGTAGGTATGTTTTATCCACCAAACCATTAGTCCACAGTTTATTTAAAATTCAGAGACTCATAAATGATTAAAAAAACAACATTAAATGAGATATATGTGTATATATGTGTGTGTGTGAATAAACATGTATACACACATAGGCACTGTTTACTTATATATACTGCTTTCTTAGGGAAAGTCCCTTTGAGAACCATCTGTTGCCTGAACTTTGACGATGCTCTGGCTGAGATCTCATCAGTGGCAATAAATCCATCCTCATACGCATCCAATCTTGTCACTGCATAGAGGATTATGATAACTGATGAATCTCAGGCTAGCTCCTAGTTCCAGTTGGACAGGTACTTTGTTTTCTCTGTGGCTCCCCCCTAGAAAAACAGTTTTCAGGCACATATTTTCCATGTAGCGGAGATAATTCAACATCTTTTGTTCTGAAGTATTCCAGAATATATCACAGATTGTATAAGCGACACACATTAAATTTTGTTAAGTTACACTGCTGCGAATCCACAGTTAGTCCATTGATTTCAGTAAAATTAAACACGTCTGGAGCGTGTATACATACTCTGTAGCTTTTATGCTTTTCACTTGAGAGTAATGTGGGGGTTTTGCACGTAATTTCTTTAAGGGAATTCCTAAGCATGTCATAAATCTTTCTCATAAACATGCATATATGGTGAACAAACTCCACAGCTAATTGGTATATGTGCTAGCATTGATACTGTAATTTTTCTGAGAAATATGCACAGAGGTTTTATTAGCAAAATATTACAGGAACAACTCAGACCAGGTACCCGAGGAATTTACTAAGATCACATAAAATGCATTTTGTTTCCTCCGAATACGTAAGACCTGATCTGTAGCCAGTTATGTCAATAGGATTTTTTCCACCTAACGTGCCAGTACAGAAGTTGCCTGAAACATTGGCCTCAGCAGCAGAACTGGCTCAAGAACCTCCTCCCCGTCTGAATCGCTTTTTTTGGTTTCTATTTGTTTCCATGTTCACAATTCAACTCATGACCCCACCAGTTACAGGCAAACATCTGTGGCTTGGGAACAATTACATCTGAAGGGGGTTTGGCTGCTGAGGCTGGCATGGGGGGACCACGGCTGGGCTTTCAGCCTTGTGAAACAGCTACTGAAACCTCTGTACAACGCGGCGAGGAAAGGTCGCATCTGAACAGCCTGGGACCCCTCATCTGGCAGCAGCCAGGGTTTGAGGGAAACGAGAGGCATGGGTGAACCCAAAGCAGGCAGCAAAAGAGAGGTTTGTCAGAAGGGAATTGCTGGTGGATGCCGTCCCGCGACACCAGAGACGCCGGGAGGGGAAAGGAGCCTGGCGGTCACGGTCTCCTGGCTGAGGACACCAGATGCACAACTGCCAGGAGCCTATTAAATATTGAAGAGCGAGCATTCACCAGGCAGGGGAAAAGCAACATATTGATTGACTCATTTTGTTGCTCCAAGGAGAAAGGTTTTGTGATATGACTTGCAAAAACAATATGCTTTCCTCTACTCCTGTTTACAGCAAAGGAAAGTCACAGAAGGAGGCTCTAATGCAAGCGCGGAGGCAGGAAAGCCGCCGTGTGGGTATTGATCCCGGTGCCGGCGTTGCACTGGGTGTCAGTGACGTTCCTAGCTCCTTACAGATTGCTTTTGGCAGCTCCACTGATGCCGAGTGCTCACTGCATGCAAACAAAAGCTTTGACATTCGCTTGGGGGCTGTAAATGACCTGTTGTTAATACCGTAACATCTGCATGGCAAACATAGGCTGTGTATACCTTTTTTTTCCCCCTCCTTAGGATGCTGCAGAGACCAAGGATCTTCCACGAGGAGAAACTGGGTCCCATGATGATACTTTATGCCCTTGGGTGTCTAAGCAACCGTTTACTGCGATTAGACCTTGACCCTCGGGAAGGTTCTCGACCTGTTGTGGGAGGAACGTTTTATTCCAAACCACTCTGTTCAAAGAGCTTTTAATTTTGCTAGAAATAACATCTTTCATTGCTAGCTGGTCAGTAAATGAATTATAACAAAAATATATAATTATAGTATGGCGGTAACAAAGGTTGAAGCTGTTATCAGATTTCACCACTTAAGAATAGTCATTTTTATGGAGGTGCAATAAATAATCAGTACTGTTTTACTGGATGTCTTTTGTTTTTAGCAGTAGCGGAGTAATTTATTTTTTAACATAAACCAAAATTTAATCAAAACCACACTCCAGCATATACTCATCCCATGGGTTAACATGTGTTTTCCCACTTGCTTCCAAACTTGAAATTTACAAAATGTTTCCTTTATTTTTCTGTGCCTACACCCCCACATTCAAACACAGTTGTTTGCTACTATTCTTTGTGCACCTAAATGATAGACTTTTCTTTTTTTGACCAAACCTTTGTGCACTACCTTGTACCCTTCAAGTGAAAATCAATGCTGTGACACAGCCGCAACGGTTCTGTGATTCAACACCATTCTGTGATTCTGTATGTGGATCCTCTTGTTTTTTTCTGTCCACGAGTAACAAAGCTCGGCAGCCTCTATGTCTGGCTCAAGCCACTTCGAAAGCGCAATTCAAAAGCTTCCTGTTTTTCTTAAATGTCCTTTTGTTCTTTCTGAACAGCTCTCAACATTATAACTCTTTTTTCCTTTCTGCCGAAAGGAAAAACCTGAACTTCTTCACTTAAGTCTGCCAAAAATACTTCTGATATGGATAAATAACCTCTATGGCAGTGAAATTTGTTTACTTCCCCAAACCATTTTCATTTCTGAGAAGATCAGACCTAAGACCAGGTTAATCTAGTCAGGATCCAGGTGGGAAGGGACAGAGTATCACCTAGTAGGTGAGAGGGAAGAAGAGCTCAGGTTTTCACATAGTGAAATATTCCTCACTTATTACCCAGGAGTGACCTGAGATTTCTCAACATTTTTCCCATCACCACGTCTCCAAGTGACGGTGCCCTGCCAGTGATGGCTTTCACAGCCACTAAAAGCAAGCTCAAGGCTGAGACGCTGAGTGGGCTCACACAGACGTACAACCACGAGCCCAGATTTTCAGTTGCAGTGTTGTAAGTGTGGGGTGAGGGAAGCAATGCAACCTGTGAAAATTGTCTGTTTAAGGCATCATTAACTCATTCATAGCTATAGGTCCCAAGGATATCCCAGTCGATGGACAAACAGCTAGGGAGCGGTGTGTCTGGCATCCCCACCTTTGCTGCTTACCCCGCTCCTCTTCCCTCTGGCCGGGGCCAACCTTCAGAGAAAGGAGAAACAATTCTGTACAGGCTAGAGCGAACAGCCTGCTGCAAAGACCGCATTTGCCGGCTGACCCGGCTCCCCTCTATTCCCTTTATGATGATCCTTTTACAGTGGGTCACAAACCAATTTTCTTCAATTCTCGCTGTAAGCAGTCAGCTTGTCTCCCTACCCGAGACTACCTGAGGGGACCCGCCGGTCAGGCATTTCTGTCCGCTGCTCACACAAGCCCATAGCAGGGACATAAACAACCGGCCCGCAGCCACGCGCTCGAATGAAAGCTGTGACCTGCTTGCCGAGGCTACGGCAATTACAATTTTAATTAACCTCTGCACTTTCTGCAGCCAACAGGTAACTTATTTCACTTACTGACAGAATTAACCAGTTCTCGCTCCCGCCATAACCCGCCCACCACCACCCCACACCTGATTTAGAGGCAGAAGACACAGAGAGGGTGGGAAATGTGTACCTCCCTCCTTCCACCCACCCCTCCAGGGATGGGGTGCCTCCTTCTCCTACTGCCGTCTCCCACATCCAGTACCATTTAACGGGCCTCCTCAGTTCCCTGCTTCAGCCTCTTTAACAGCCTAGGAAAAAAGAAGAAAAAACCTTCCTCACTCCTCCCTCACAAGCTCGTAGCTCCTGATTTTGCATGCCAGTCATTTCCAAACTGGCCCCTTTACATTACTGAATGAAGATTGAGCGCTATATATACCATTTGCCGTCTCTGAAACTTAAATCCGTGCCACTTTTGAGCCATCGAAATACAAAAAGGTATAAGAGGCATTTTGTGGGGACCCAGTCCAGCTCCCACTAAAATCAACAGGAGTCTTCCAGTCAGTTTTAATGGAGGTTGGATCAGACCTCCCGGAGTGTAAAGATTACAATTTTCATGCTCAGACGATTCCAAAATAGCGGATTTGTTTCAGCTTTTGAAAATGATATAGCCTTAGACTGAAAATATGAAATTACTATGTAGATAGTCAGATATGGACTCTGACACTTGAATAAAAGACCTCTTCAAACCTTTGCATACCTTTCAATTAAAATAGCTAAATAAGCCACCAAGTATAATATCTGCTGGAGCATTTCAGGGAAAATAACTTTTCTTTTGGCATAACTAATAAACAAGTCAAAGCAGGTGACACTGGTAATTAAAAATTATAATTGCTCTTATCTGTCACGAGATGGATGGCTTTTGGGCTTCCCCCAAATGGATGGCAACATTTCTGCCCTGATGGTTGCAACTCAGAGTTATATCCTGGAGGGAGCCGTTTCAACCCTGCTCCATCACCCTCAGGAGGGGAGAGTTTGTTGCCAGTGATAACGCATTATCTTGTCCTCCCCAGGCTGGGAAAGGACTCCAGCTCTGGGCTGGGCTTCCCCATACAAACGGCTCTGCCCCATATGGGATGCAGAACGTGCTGGTAACACCAGAGCTGATGCCCAGTGCACCAGGACTTTAAGTCCTTTCTTTGGTCTTCCTAGTCTCTCTCTTCCCAGGGGCACCGAGATATTCCCTTGGTGATCTGGTTCATTTTCACAAATATTTAAGCTGTCTGAAGGGTTCTCGAGCCACCTGAGAGCACATGTGGCCCTCGGGTCCAGCTGCACTGCAGCAAGGCGAAGAAGTAGCTGTGACCTAGAAAAGGATTTGGGGGATGGTGTGCGGAGGAGAACATCAAGCGGCCCATTCCAAGGCTGATTAGAATTTCTTAACAAAAGATAAAAGTTCCTTAATCATTCTTCAAGGTTAAGAGGTTCACTTTGTATTCCCAAGTGCTCTGACCTTCTCTAATTAGCATGCTGTTGGAACTTCACATCTCAAATATGAATAAGCTATTCATTATCATCACAGCCATTATTCTTCTGCAAGCCACCAGAAAGAAAAAGTTGCTTCTTTTCACAGGAGACAAGGTCAATCTACTCCATCAGTCGACTAAGCCTGAATAATGTATAAACTGTTTTTCACAGCAGGCGCTCTCAGCTGAGCAGGTGATAAGCAGTGCATATCCATAAGGATGGCCAGCCAGAAAAGATAATCTACTGTTTGGAAATATTTTTACTGTGAAGTATTTACTAACTCTGCTACAGGGTCATCTGAATGAGTGGGCCTTGGCAGATAGAAACCTGAGCCCATTATCCCTTTACTTCGATTCTTTCTCTTTAATAAGGTGGGAGTTACGATGCAGTCCATACCTGACAGTGAAGATATAAGAATGGAGATTTCATAGCAAGAAATACTTCATTTTTTTTTTTCTCTTCTTGTGGTTGGCAACAGCAATATCTGCATTCAGTGCCTAGCTGTAGTAAGCCCGGGAAAGCAGGTAGGGAGAGGTAACAACTTTCATTCAGCCAGCTAAAATAGGTGAAAAAACAGATGAACTTCTGGGCACAGGAGCCTTTCTGGAAGTTAGGAAAAATGGCTCAATTTTGTTGATATTTCTCTTTAGGCCTGAGGAAGATTTTATGTGTGAAAAAGGCTTGTCTGTTTTTTGCAGCTGTATCGCTTCACTCAAAATACTCTCTTACCTCTCCTTTCAAACTGCCTCGATATATCCTTGGGGTATCACGACACAACATTACTGTTAATTACATTAACTCATCTCACGTAATGAGAATTAATCAGAATTCTTCCATTGTGAAGACAGCCAAGAGTGCAGTATAGCACTAAAGACATTCTTAGCATTTTTCTACTTGTTTGATGCTATTTGTATTTAATTTATTAAGTTAGTTGTGGGACACACATATGGAACACACACACACACACACACAAATCACTTTTTCCTACTTCTGCTGATGAAGTTTTGTGCTTCCAGATCTATTCTAGAAGTTGGATTTCATAACAAATAGCTGCAATGATTTTCCAAAAAAAAAGGAGAAATTGTACGGTATTATGCAATATAGCACATGCTCAGATCTTCAATCACGCACATCTTTTTAACAGTTTTGCTAAAATGTCTATACAGTAGCTTTACATCTTGGAAAGTGAAGACATATGAAAGACAAAGTCAAGGATCATAACACATACGCTTTATACTTTTAAGTCTGGTATGTGAGTTTCACAGCACTGTCAGAAATCTTAGACACTTCCTTAGATATCTTTCTTAGACTCTTAACCTCAAGTGGGCAGATGAGGAGTAAAGCTGAATATCTTTTTACACGACATGCTCAGTAGCAGGAATCCCAGAACGAGATTCTAGTACAGGTATTACTCTGGTGATCAGCGTAGATGGGTACGGCGGCCCATGCAACCCAGTAACATCTGAAAACAGAAACCATCCTCGTACCATTTGCTCTGTAACTTTTGCCCTCGCGAAGGGATGCTGGCCACAAAAAGGTGTGAATGTATTTACACTAACAGTGCTTCTGCAGCTCCTCTACTTTGATAAGAGAAGCATTTACAGGTACAAAATCTGTATGTACCATCTCCACATAATATAGCAGCATGTTTTTGGAGGAGCTCCTTAAAAATTGGACACTCGTTGACTAACGTGTTTTGGCTGTGGCTCAAATCTCTGATACTTTCATGCACCCTAGGCTAATCAGGGAACCAAAGCTAATGGATGCAAGAGGTGTCTGTTTAATGTCTACATGGCTGCCTGGGGAAAGGTTGCCATACGTGACTCATTAGCGTATCACATTTACCACCATTGATGTAATGCCTCTGGAGAAGCCATATTTTCCCTTTCCCAAGGAAAAGGAAAAAACGCATGAAGGGCCTTTTGGGATGTGTTTTTTGAACGTTGTTTTAGCCTTATCTGCACCCAGTCTCAAATACAAACAGTTTCTATCATTGGAACAACAATCTGAGGAGAGATGTAAGCATGTATGTGTCATATATAGGTGTTTCTAATTCCATTTGCTGCCTGGCCTGCCAGCAACGAATATTTTTCTCTATCTATCTTAATCTAGTCTATCATCTATACCACATCCATCCCTGTGTCGGGTGAGCCCCATTGCCCTTGCAGCATGCGCTCAGGGCTGTTTCATGGTGAAAGAGCAGATAACACGGTAGCTCTATACACGTATCCTCACGTACGCGCCGAGCAGCCTAGGCTACTTCAGACAACGCTAGCAAGGTTGCATGGGCAACTGCGTTAGCCCAGGACAAAGTAGTACAAGTTGCCTGGTCTCGGCTACCGCCTACAGATGAGCACAAGTGGAAATGTGCAAGGGAAGCGCTCGTTTCCAGCCGTCTTCCACTGAAATATTGTTCAGACTGGCTTCCTCCAGTGCTGACCACAGCAGTTCTAACTGTAGGAATATACTGCCGCTCTCTAGTTTGGGTTTTGTATTTTATTTTTTTTTAAGAAAAATGCTAAAATCTAAAAAGCTTCTCCAGATGCATCCTCCATCCAGAATTATTTAGCATTTGTTTCAGTGTGTTTTGATTTTAGAGATATATTAAACCGTCGCTGTCTCAAGGATTTTACTTTATTCCTGTTTTCTCTGTGTTGCCCTAAAACCTCAATGCAAATGTAAACTTTTTTTGCCAGAGACTTATTTCCATAAAGCCCCAATTCATGACAAATGGAAATCAAAGACAAGGTTGAGTGAGCTGGCCGAATTACTTAATTCCTCAGTGACTAGTAGTGACTCTAACTGTAAAAGTCTGATGCCACCAGATTTGCTAGTGGCCTGATACCTCTGTGGTTATCCCTTTAGGGATGATGAGTTTAAGGTCAGCAGAAGGTAAAGTCCTCGAAGGTCAGGCAACTCTAAACCCACTTGGAGGATTTGTTTAAATCTTCCCTGAAATTCCATTGTTATCCATATCCTTATCCCACGGCTTACGCTCCTTCTAAGTGCTACCCTGAAATCATGAGGAGTGATTCCACGAGCACTGTGTAAATGATGACCAGTTGTAATTACTGCCTGTATGAATGATAACAACGAATAAAAAATTGTCCTTAAATGCTTTAGGTCAGATTTGCTGACTCTGTGTTTAACAAGTTTCTCACGATGAGCCTGCTCTTTCCTTTCTAGAAGGAAGGAGGGCTGTGTGGCGTGTGGCAAAACGGTAAGAGCAGCCTGTTTGCACAGGCTTAGTCATTTCAGCTGATTCCCACACTACTAATGAAACTATTGGAAAAACAAACCTGAAAGAAGCAAAGTAGTTCTGCAATATCTGCGGCGGAAGAGATGGGACAACCGGCGGGAAACTGATGTGGGCAAAAATCGGGTTGAACTAGTTCCTCAAGGCTTGCCTAGAAAGTTCCTGCAAAAGTGATGCTTGATAAGTCAGGTGATATTATTTAAGTAGCAAAGTCAAGGAATTAAACTTTGACATATTTGAAGTAAAATGTTATTATCCATCACTTTTAGTATTGATACATTTTGTCCTAACTGTATTAGCAGAAAACTTAAGGTCACAATTTAATATAATAATATCTTTTTTTCAGAAGTAGAGTAAAACAAATTACTTTTTTTCAGGCCAAAGGGAAATCTGAAAAACATATTTGAATCCAGCTGAACCATTTTTTAGAAAAAGATTTTTCATTTTGTCCACAGAATAAGTTCTTCAGGTAGTTCTTATATGGCCGCATATAAGGGGAAATATGTTTTATTATATTCTCAGCCATATATATATAGGCTACAAAGGATAAGGCAGTCAGTAGTTACATTTGATACTTCCATGGTCTGGGTTTTCAAACATCCTGACCAAGAAACTGACTGATTTCCCCTGTCCCCTTTACAGCTTGTATTTCTGAGGGTCTTTTTCACAGAAAACAAATGTCCTCACCAGGAGGAAAACAGCTGGGATGCGAGTCTGGACAGTCAGACGTGCTGCACTGCTGTTTTGCTCTAAAACTTGGCAACAGTTTTTTATTTTCTATTTTTCACTGGAAAAAAAAAAAAGCATCTTTTTTTCTTCTCAGATTTATCCCCTTTGCCTGTTTGGGTAATAATATTTTAAATAGAAAAGTGAAAGAGCATTAGCGCTTTGATCAGCTGTAATTTTATGCGCGCCTACAGCACCTAAAGTACTGTTTTTCTTACACCTAGTAAAAAAAGAGCAAGGTGCAGCGCTGCACAGATTTAAAAACAAGACAAAACAAGCAAACAAAAAAAAAAAAAACCAAATCCAACAATAACAACAGTTCGCTCATACTGACAATAAAAATAGCAACAGGATGCATGAAATAGCGAACAGGAGACAAGGCACAGGCTTTCCTGTGGCTCACTTTCTGTTGTCCCGCTTATCACTGGTAAGGACACACACCTGAAAAGATGCTGTGTGATTTAGTCACTGACCGGGCCACCGTCAGGAAAGAAATCTTCAGTGAGTTGAAGTGACTCAACAACTTCTTGACGAGGTATCAGCCCACGCAGCAGGTTCCAACGCACTGATTTCTATTTATTATACGCTTGAATGATTTCTGAACTGAGAGAAAGCCATGCACGATTACACGAGAACTGAAGCAGGCGATAAGGAGAGCAGATGTTGCTGTGACCAGGGCCCGAAGCCCTAGCTGCCAGCTGGCATGCTTTTCTTAATCTGTTGGAGATATCGACTCACCAGGCTGAAACTTGAAGTCCCTCTGAACTCCGGGAATATGGGGCGCGTAGCTCATCACTTCTTACAGAGTAAAACGCTAATTATAAGCGTTATCCCTCGTTATCTGTGGAACACCGCTAGTTTAAATACTTGCCAACCTGAAAACCCAAAGCCAGGCTCAGGAATGACGATACCCTGATTTTCCTCCACTATTGCTTCTGCAGACAGCTTGCAAGATAGCTGCTAGAGGTAAAAGTGAAATCGCCCAGACATTAGTGACAGCAGCAGTCTTCCTTTTCTGGCCATGAAAGATGCTGAAACACTGTGGCAGTTCCTTGGTTGACCTGACAGTGCTGTAGAAACCAGATCTATATGCCAGCACCTCCAGTAGTTTGCTATGGCTGCTAAAATGGCATTACTGAGCAGGTGATGGGAAAAAAATCACTTTTTAAAAATCATTTTACAGCTGCAGATTCCTGGACCTGCAGGGAAAATCCAGAGATCTTTCTCAGATTAGGAGATTGAGGTCACACGGAGCTCAGTCTGGAGCCTCCCAGAAGCGGGACAATGATCCCCATTTATTGCGAAAATTAATTGAAGCTAAGATGTGAAAACTGAGACTAACAGCGCTTTTCAACAGTTTGCAGCCACCAGCAAAGACGCTCTAGACAAGGAGCACGTAGCAGCACCATCGCAGGAATTTCTTATAGGTGCCCAAAACAATGTTGCTGCAGAAGATGAATTGACTGTCATATTGAAAGTAAATGGCACATTTATTATTTTTAAATTTAACACGGCGCGAATGCCAACGTAGTGCCAAAGAAAGTGATAACGGCCCTGAGAGGAAAGGGGGTGCGGAATGCAGCTGATCCATGCTGGGAGGGACACCCTGCTTGCCTTCCGGCAGGAGGCTGGGAGGGGAGGGGGATAAACCTTTTACTGGAAGATGAAACAGAATACATCCTCTCAAAGGCTGCGCTCTTTAATTTATGTCTAATTAGATGAACATTTAGAAATGGAAACTTTTCTATGTGATGTAACTTTCAAGCTGGTCCTGCTCTGAATGTGCAACTGGGCTGGATGACCTCCGGAATTCCCTTCCAACCTAATTTTTCCTATGATTTTATACTTATCTACAGGTTGGTGTTTCTCATCAAGTATTTTTCTTCTTTTGACGCATCAGTAAGGTTCTGCCTGAAGCCCCTAGAAAGAGAGCAGCCATTTGTGCACAGTCAGCATCCCTAAAGAGAGAAGGCTGCCACGTGGGTTGAGTTTGGTACCTAAAATACCTCTCAGGAAAAGACAGACGTTTTTTAGTGTATAATCACAGCCACTGTAAGTGATTATTTGGTTTGTGAAGAAAAAACATCACCACAAATAGAAGACTGGAAGAAAACTTTTGTAAAGTACTTGTAAAATATTTGTAAAGTACTTTGTAAAGTGTTTGCAAAATAAGAACTGTTTTGTAAATAACTGAGTTTATGCTAACCAAACTGATACAAACAGAAATGAGAGGTGGGACAGGTAGAGCCCAGTAAAACAGCTGACATCCCCAGCAGACCTGCTTCCAGAAACAAGGAAAGGGAATTAAAATCAATCATAGGGGTGAACGGTGAGAAATGTGTGACCGATCTAGCTGCTTGCGCCACGAACCAGCGCCACCCTGCAGTCCTGTTCCCCCAGCTGAAAGACACTGCGGCTTCCCTCCAAGCGCTGATCTGTGGTTTAATTTCCCCGGAATCAGGGCACGGGAAAGGCTTCAGGCTCCCAGAATTCAGAACCGGCCAATACGGTTCACAAAGGCTTTAGCCTCAGACCATGGATGTACAGGAGATCTGTGCTGAACGAACCTGTCTTTAAACAGCTTGTTTTAATGACCTCCCACATGGGAAAAAAACAGATTTGGGGCTGTTTTCAGATATTATTACTTTTTTCAATGTAATTCAAACCTGAGCATTTATACACAACTTAAGCATAGGAGATTCTGTTGAATAACTTTAAACACATACGAGTCTGATTAGGGCAAACAAATAACATATTAGCTAGCAGTCCGAGAGCAGCTGAGATATGAGCAGAAATTGTGAGAGCCGCTGCTGAGGGTGAAATCTTGAGCAAAATAACTACGGATTTTAGCACAGGATTAGCAAGCCAGCTTGTTCCTACCATCTATTATAAATAGATGGCAGAGTGTTTATTACTACCAATGATTTGCTTAGAGACACAAGATAGCGATCTGTAATTTGGAACAAAACATAATGTGGAGGACATGCAAAAATGCTGTAACTAGCTGTGTGCCAATATATAGATATTTACAAGCCTGAAAAAATACAGCTCAATGCATCATCCTATACACAGCTGTATTAGAATAATGTAGTCCTCATAAAATAACAGAAATCAAGTGCCACCCCCTGTATATTTATATTATAACAAAATAGTAGGAAAGAATTTATAAAGGTTAATTGAAGATGTTCTGTACATCTTCAGAGAAGGTGGGCAACAGCAATTTCAATTAATTATACAGAAACAGACGTTGTATGACAGATTTCTCAGGTCCAGCAGGGAATTTCTGTTCAAAGAAAACAGCAAAACAAGTCAGGTAGCTCCTGAGACCCGCAGGCTGTCCTAAATCAGGCAGAGAAGTGCCTTGGGCACTCACTTGATTGGTAGTGAGAAATAAGGGGCTTCTCTGAGGTGACTCTCTCTTGCTTTGAGAAGAATATCATCCTGGGCTGGACACAGCAATCTCTCAAAATTCACGTTTCTACAAAAGGCCAGTGGAAAACCCAACCTTACCCTTCTTGACCTGACCCCCTCCCCAGCTCTCCACCGACTACCTTGCTGGTCAGGCTATGGGCTGTCTCTTTTTCACCTATCGAATATTTAACCATTCTCACAAAGCTCCCACAAGAGTCAAAGACGGAAAGCAAGTGACCGGCCCCGAGGGCCGGCAGTTAGAGCACCCGTCTGGTATGGCAGAAAGGAGCTCGTTCATTCTAACCCGGGGAATATCTAATCATTTATACATAAAGCAGAGCGTTGATCCTAGCTTGGACTGTAAGAGTCAATGACCTGGATACGAAGGTTCATAATCCATTATATAAAATGTTCTTATTTGTAATATTGAAGTAACATACAACCTCGGCGTTGTTTCATACCAGTCTTTCCATCCCCTTGCGTGACTGGTTCTGTAGGAGGTAATCCAGCAGCTAACCATGGCATCATACACAAACATGTAGATATACATAGACCCACAGGCATGCACGTCCTCCGAAAGCTCAGCCTTCCGCGAGAGAACATTTGTCTTACTTAACAAGGAGAGATAAATTTTATTGCTTCTGTTACTTTTTTTCACAGAAAGCAGGATGTTAGTTAAACAGTAGTCTGGGTTTATAATCCTCAGGAAATAGCTAGTCATGCATTTAAGGATGGTGAGCCTGGCACGTCACATTACTATATGAAGGAGCCTGTTTATCATTATACCTTATACCACTGCATCCTTTCTTTGTTGTATCTCTAACCTAATTAAGAAAACATTTCTGTTGATTCAGAAAACTTAGCTGACACTCTAATGTGGAATACAACATCCTGTCCAAATATTTAATCGACTCGAAAACTCACTTTCCAGCATTTTATATTTTGACACTATGCACTGTTATTCTTGTTTCGCTGCATGTGTATTTCCTTATGCTGCACAGCAGTAAATAATTTGGGGCGGATTACTTCCATTTGATCGCCTACGACCAGGAAGACATGTTTTCTTCTTTATGGAGAGCTCTTGACAGGGGCAGATGCTGCAGTCAGGAGAACACTATGTGCCTCTCAGTAACTAAGAGCTGCAGTGACTGGTATTTCCTACAGGGTATGCAGGAAATACATTGTTTTTCCCTTTCCGATCATAGTGTTGTGCTCTGTTTTCTATAGCTTGTGTTATTTAAGTAACACAGAAAAGGGAAAAACAATTAAAGTTTACAGAAAGAAGTAATAGAAATGGATTGATCCTAACAGAGAAATCCCGGCAGTCCCAATAACTCTGGTTTCCTGCGGGGTACACTGCAGCAAAAGTGAAACGTTCGATGGAGGAGAATAAAAGAGTTTATCTTGGCACCACAGAACTCCATGAATCACCTTTTTGAAGAAAAACAAGCTGAAACTTCAACTTTTAGTGCATTTAACAATGTAAGTGACTGATCCTTGTATATAAAAATGAACCAGGGACATTAAAATAGCATTTCCTCTTTGATTTCCTCCACCTTCTGCTCCCTGTGAAGCCTCCTCAAGGCAGCCAGTGACTTGCTTCATTTCAGGGAACGCACAACTTTCCTTTTGCCTTACTCCGATCTCTGAGTATGCTTAATAATAACTTTCATTTTGAAGCATCTTCTCTGGACTGAATCCAAACTCCGGTCCTTCTGTGATTTCTCGTTTCTGCAGACTCCTCCACATACTGTGCCCTTCACACCCACTCCAGAGGTCCTCAGAGTCTCATTCTGGGTCTTCATCTTTATTGCTTTATCCTCAGGAGTGACTTCACTCTGGGTTTTAAATGGGAACATTGCGTCAATGTGGATAGACTGTACGTCTCCCTCAGCCCGCTTCGGTAACCACCCTCATCTATCAACCTGCCTTGGTTCTTTCACCCGTAGCATCACTGTGACTTCCTACTCTTCAGTGTTTCAATTATGAAATCACCCGGCTGGGTGAAAATATACAAAAGCCTGCAAGTCCCGGCCTGAGCTCTGACAGCAATTCAAGGCTGGGGAGACTGCTCCTCAGCTCTTTAGCTTGAGCTAAAAGTCTGGATTCTCCGCAAATTTGGCAGCCCTTTGCTTTCTCACAAGGAGGTATTTCCAAAGTCAGAAGCCTGAGTGATTTTCCAGGCACAGACAAAAATTTAGGGCGCGATGGCACCGAGCAGCGTGATGCCAGAGCAACTCAAAGAAGAAGTGGAAAGACTGGTCAGATCTCCCGAGCCCTGAAACGCTGTCAGAAGAGATACAGGGAACCATGTCTCACACAGCTGTGCATTGTCTAGAACGAAGTTTAAACCAAGGTAAGTTAGAAACCAAGGTAAGGAAAAGAAAACCACATAACTAATCTTTAATCAGACTATGGCTGAGTCTGATACTGTGAGCTGAACCACTGAAGATTTTTTTTTTTGTTTCATTTCATTTCATTTTACAGAAAACTCCACAAAATGAGGCTCATCAGGAAAAGCAAAACTTTGCACTAATTCTTGATGAGTTTTTGAAATCATAAGCAATTTAAAAAAACAGGGTTGAAGTCTGCTCTCACTTCAATTAACGATTGAAGAATACGCTGGAGAGTCAAAGCGGAGCTGGTCTCACCCATTGGGCTTAAAGCCTACAATTTAGGTGAACCAGGCTGAATTTGGTATTCCTGGAATGACTGTAGTCTCAAACAAAATGCTTTCATGTTGTGTTTGCTGTGTAAATATTAAAAAAAAAAAATAAATAAAACATCCAGAGTGTTTTCAACCCCATTTGCTGAAGAAGCACAAACACAGAAAGGGCACAGAAATATGCAGATCAAAGAAGATACATTTATTCAGCTATTCCCCATCAGCTGCACGCTCTCATCCCTGAGTATTGGGTGGGCAACTTTTTTATTTTTTTTCATAATGTCACATATCGTTTTACTTTACCTTCTGAAAGCATCTTGTGAAAAAAATACAAGAGGCAGAAAGAGAGCCGGAAAGCCGGTAAGCAAGTCCCCTGGTGATTCAGGCAGGCATTTATCTCAGACACAAGAGGCCCAGTTTGAAGTCCACCTTCCAAACCAGGCACAACATGGATGGGAAGCTCTCTGGGGGGAGTCAGGGATGACTCCCATAGGTTGCTTATCAGATTTTCTTTCCAACGTGCTGATCATTCCTGTGCCTCTTCTTCAGTGGTATCAACACGCCGTGATATTGTATTTCAGCTGAGCCTGACTGGATTAAGGGACTTAACTCTTCACAGGGACTGGTGGGTCTTCCTCAGAAATGGCGGTGAGTGTTTAATGTCAGAAGCATAATTATTTTATACACGTTATAATAGTATTGTTTACATGCAAGCAACACCAGCGCTCATTGCCCCTACTGCATCTGGTGCAGTTATCCCCCCCCGCCCCGGCAAACATGAGGCATGAGGTCAGGCTGCTACCTTAAAAAAGGTCTGGTTTAATACAAGTGAATTACTGCGCAAGCCTGGAAACCTTCAGCAGCAGCACAGGCCTTGGGATAGTCCACAGGGAACGCACTGAGTACACGGAAAACCCTGTGACACCTCATGATGCAGTGAAGGACCGACGCCTGGTAGATCCCTCCCACAGCTGCCCAGCCAGACGTGAGACCACGGGTAAAACCTGCTCACGGTTGCTGAGGCTCCGGTACGAAATCAGCGATTTTCTGCAGAAGAAACCTCAAGGAGTCTGCCTATATTGCAGCCTCAGAGTTTCCCCCTGCGCCCTGAAACCTGTGAAAGGCCCATGTGTGACATTTGCAGGCAACGCTCGTTCAGGATTAGTTTGTGTTACCCCAGGGACCGTTGATTATATTACTGTATTTCCATTTCAGTTGTTCTGTATATAAATCAGTGTGTTGTTAGGTTATTTGCTTTTAATCACTTGCAACTTCTGATGATCAAAAGTACTTTTCAAATGAATTTCAACTCAGCAGTAGTCGGAAAAAGTGTATCTGTCAAGCCTACCAATGTGAAATAATTTATTACAGAGATGAATTCTTAATGGTCCTTTTACTCATCCATATGCCTCCTGATATAGCCTCCAGCCAGGACTCGGGAGGCAGAAAATGTCTTGTGAGCCAGAGGTCTGGTGGGATGAGTAATGAATTCCGGGGGAGGAAGAGTTTAAAATTAGACTGGTTTTGAGGGAAGTGAGATGGGAAAAGGCTGGGGACCGAACCAACCCTTGTTATGTCAGGGTACGCTCACTCTGCCCTTCGACAGGCACTGTGTGGAAGGTGGGTGACCAGTCACACAAGGAAGGAATGGGATTACAGGGGCAGGCCCAGGGTCTATTATGGACAGATGCCTTCAAAGGTGTGGACCATGAAGAGAATTGCCTGAGCTATGGGAAACTCTGCAAGCTCAGGAACAATGAAAGTACGTAGACCTATTTGGGTTTGTCAAGAGAGATTCTCAAGTTTTGGCATACAGAGGTCAATGGTGAAAATCCTGACCCATCATTTCTTTGGCTACATTCACTTTGACTTCAACGGGATCGTGATTTCATCCCTAGATTTTACAGTGAGGAGGAAGTAACAATAAGGATGACTGTCCCTCATCTGCAGACCATCATCTCTTTATAATAGCTTCATTCATCTTTCTACACAGGTCATTTGGTTTGTGCATTTCTTAATATTCCTAGGATTTGGGGGAGGAAGTGATGGAGGGAAAGAGGTTCCAGGCTTCCGTAAGAGATTTCGTATTCCGTAAGGAACTTATCCCATAAGTCTTTCGAGAAGCTGTTGGATGATTTTGACCTTTCATGCTGTAACATCTTTAATTCAGATCCCATGCTAGATTTAGATGATGGTGCTTCAACAACCCAAGCCTTGTCAATTTGCTCCTTTTCAGTTTACGTACAGCATTTATTATGTCTTTCCTGAGTTATCATATAATGTGTGTGTTACTGTTCATGTTTTACAACAGTTTAGAAAAAAAAAAATATCCATGTTTACAGTAGGCTAAGAAGCTGTTATTTCGAGTCTGTAAGTGGTTTAATGAGCGACTGCTCCCTGATTGTTAACTTGTTCTCGAAAATGATTGAATAATCCCCATGTTATTTAATTGTTATTGACACACCACGCAATAGGTTTGCTTGCTGCTTTCTGTCGTACACATATCACTTGGGTGACCTTAATCGTGTTAAGAATATATTCTGGAGTGCACTGTAAACACTGTTAAAGCCCTTTTATGAAGTGAGGTCTCTTTACAACACTGTGATTATGCTCTAGTTTGTCATTTTGTGTCACCTTGCAGGGTTCACCAATATGGGGTGCACGCAGTACTCTCTCATTTCATTTTTATTACGATAGCACAACATTCAGCAATATGTTTGGAGAAATAATAATACCTACAGCCACTGGGGATGGCCATAATCCAGCCAACAGCCCACGTATTTTGGAACTGCGGCTGGGAGCGGTGTTGATGTTGCTGACCGCTGTGATGGACTATTCCCATTAGAGGCCACTGCAGCTGGATGCAATTTAAAGAAGCCCTGGGGGGTGCTCTAAACTTACAGCCCCTGCAATTCTTGAGGATAAGGAAAGCAAAAAGGTGGTTTGAAGCCATATGTTTCTCAGCTGTACCCCCTTCCCCCAGCACTCCCCAGCATGCCAGGCACATACTCTTCAACCCACAAGCCAAGCTCTGACGCAGCCAAAAATTTGGCTAAGCATGGGGGGAAAAAAAAAAAAGCAACAGATTTGAACTTAGTGTATGCTGAGTAAAATTTCCAGATCACCTGCAGCCGTGTCTCTTACTAGTAAAACAGAGTGTGCAAAAGCCATGCGATTCTTCATGAGTCCAGGGAAGCGCAGTCGTACAAAACTAATGTTTTTTAATATTGGGTGCAAACCACTAAGCAGAAGGAAAGTGAGTGTTGAACCAGATCATCTTTATTTAGTTTACCATAAAAGCAGAGCAGCATTAGAAATGGCTGAGTTACACTTTTCAAAGCACCATAGCTTCCATCAAAAGGACGAGACTTCCATTAAAGGCTCCAAGTACCTAGAAATCAGGTGCCTGAACCTAAAACTTTTGGCTTTTGGAGACGAAACTAGCTGCTGGTATGAACTGAGGAAAAGCAAGGCTTAAATCCCTTGCCTCGTACAGAGCAGGACCATCTCTGCTGTTCTCCTTTCAAGGCTTTCTGACTTCTTCATAAAAACAGCTGACAAGGATGCTGCTGCCTGCTTGCGTTTTGTATTATCCCTGCAATTATTTGTGTTACTAAATTCTGTGGGAGAAAGGTTAGCAGCAGCACAAAGTTTTTCCTCATCAAGTTAGGTTTGGCTTAGGCCGTCATTTAAAGCTTTCAAAATTAACAGCCTCATTTTCTTCAGTCGAAGCAACAAACAGAAACCCCAGGGCAGAAGAATACTTCCTCTGATCAAAACAGTCTCCACACACACATGTTAAAAGCATATTTCCATACGTTGTATTCTAGATTAAAGCTTTACACTAAGTTTATAACCCCACCTGCAAAATTCTTGACCCGTCTTTAAAGCAAGAGTCGGGAAAAAAGGATGAGGGGAAAGGAAAAGATATTTGTTCCCTTTGTATATTTGCTAACTTTGCCATATTAATGATATGCGCTCTTGAAATACTTTGCAAGGTTGCATGTTGCGGAAGGATTATTAGCACCACGTGGAGAACTGGAGTGCTTCAGGGAAATCCTTGTGATAATCCTCCTCTTCAAACAAGGCTGATGTATTCCATAGCTTTTCAAAGCAGACTAGAGAAAATAATATCTAAATTAGCAATCATACAGCAGGAGAAATAAGCAAGTAGCCAGGCACTAAATAAGAAAACTGCTACCATTTGCAGTGACAGAAGGTCCTGAACTGACCCCAAAAAGCTGTCAGGCAACCCTGTCGCTTGGACAGCCATTCAAGATCCTGTGCTCTCATTCCGGACTCCCCATCAGCATCTTCCTGTCTATTTTTTTTTTCTCTATCCTTAATATAACCTCTCCCTCACCTCTGCTTCCCTTGAGTCATCTTTCTGGACTTTATTAGCATTTCCTCCTTGTTTACAGCCTCACCGTCCTTCTCCTCCACCACCTTCCCGCTCGCGTATTGCTGGCTTTTCATCCAAGTCGAAGCAGGTCGTTGGCCATATTCAGTCCAAGCGGGAGTGGAGTTGACAGACGCCATTTTTCTTAATCTGCAGTACTATGTATTTCACACAACATAGTAGAAATTCTCTTATCCCACAGCGACTGAAACCGTAAACATTTATGCTTCTGGGATTTTAGTTTTGTCCTTCCTATATTCCTAACACATGTCAAGGAATCTCTGAGAAGGGTTATTAATCCACCAAGTTACTGAACTTTCCATAAAGATTCCCAAGTCCTTTTGGAAAAAAGAGTTGCAACATACTGAATAAACAATAGGGTGTAATCCTCCAAATATCCAGGGTGGTTGTTCTGCTGTTGCCGTTTTTTATGTTGTGCATTTCCTGATGGGTACGATCTTTGATGTAAGCACAAATAGTCAAAGAGGAATCAAGAAGGCAAGCTCCTCAAGCACATTTCAGCTGTCTCACCTCCATTTTTTAAATGGATACATTTAAAAGAAGAGCTCTTCTCTTTCTTTTTTGCCAAATGTTCTCTTCCTGTAGAGCTCTGAAGTCTCAAACATATCTAGTTTAGTTTCATTATTTCTGGAAAACTCTAGCTAACTGCACATTGTTCATTGGAGAAAAATGACAAAAGCTGTTTGCTAAGCAGCTGTTGACCTGTATTTGGTCCGTAAGCACTCTCAGGACATAGGCACAATGCTCCTGTGCCTTAAAATGCATGCAGACCATGCATAGTCTGAAAAAATGTAAGAGTATAGCATCAAATATAAATGGATTTAATACATTTATTTTGACTTATATACAGAAGATTTGGCGTGTTATACACCTACCATTAGGAAGTAATGGAAATGATGAGGACATGTATCAGCCAACACTCATATTTTGCAAATTCACAAATGTACGCTAAGGTGATGTCAAGCTTTGACCAAGTTTCAACTGAATTGGTGCCAGTAAATGGTTTTGAGTAGAAGCCATGTAAAACCTAGTGGTTTAAACTGAATTTGGAGGGTCACCAAAAGCATAACAATATCTAAACCAGTAATAATTTAACTGAAGCCAATGAAGTTCCACCCTTGTAAGGTGGAGTACTGAAATCCGACGGAAGGGTAGTAAATGTCCACAGGCTAAAAAGAAGAGAGAGAGAGACACATCCCTTCTCTTTCTATGGGCCAACACAGCAAAGCTTGTGTAGTTTTCCTCTGTAGTTAATGCTTTCATCTGTCAATAGGTTCCTGCTTTACTCCTCACTTTCATTCATCTCCACCTTCCTAATAGGAGTTTTATGGAAAAGTTTTAGGAAATGTCAGGGTAAGATGTGTTCTCACAGGATAAGATGTGTTCTCACAAAAAGGATGGTGTCATCTCCACACTTCCTGAGAAATATTTTTAACAGAAAAATCTCCTGGCTCGCTCTGAAGCACTCTGTGCTTTTTGCCTGTCTTCTGGAAGACAGAGGGGTGATTGGAAAGAGCTTTTTACCTCTAGCTCACAGCATCTAATTCGGCACAGCTCAGTCGTAACTAAACATTTGGTAGCAATTTGACAGCCTGTGTCAACCAAGTTAGCAGCTTGCATCAAGGTTCGGTATGGAATATAGCCACTTTGTGGAAATCATTGTCAAAAATTGCACCTTTGATGACAACCACTTTCTGGGGAAATGAATGTATATTTCAGGAGTAACGTTTGAGTGTATTTAGAGGTGCAATCTCTCAATGTATAACACACTAATATAAACATATTGAGACAACACTTAAAAGCAGAGGAACAATTTTGTAACAGAATCTGAAAGTGCAATCCATTGTTTCAAGCAATTTTCTTCGAACCTTAGTAATGCAAAGCCTGCACAAGAGTCTACAAACAACAGTGACAAGGCACACAACAAACTTTACACAGACCATTTCTCTGGGACAACTTTTATTCATGTACCAAGCTACCCTTCTCCGCACCCTCTCACGGCCCACCCTGGGGCAGGACCAAATATGCCAACAGTGTTTCCAGCAGATGCTCTCCGAGATTGTTCATGTTGGAGGTCTCCCAACTTCCTGAGGCAGTCTATTCCAGTGCTTTACCAGCCTTATCTTTTAAAAGGGTTTGCTAATGTTTAATCTCCCTTACTATAATGTAAGTGCATTGCTTCTTGTCTTTGCTCCTTATTCTTCCCGGAGAAAGCATGACTCTGCAGCTAAGTCATTAGGGCTCTTACCTAGCGGATAAAACAGGGAGACCTGAAGTGCAGTCCTCACTCAAAGGGCAATTCAGATAGAGTGGGTGCTACACACTGAATGCATAAACTATCCTCTAACCAGAGAGATTCCCCTTCCCAGACAATGCAGAGTTTTCAGAATGTCAGGTTGTGGACCTAGGCAGAATGCAGAGACCCTCATTTCATTTCATTTCATGTCCAGGTCTGTGTGTTTTGTGGTATCAGGACTTAGGTCTTTGAAGAACTGAAAGACCCATCCAGGGTTTGGGGTTTTTTCCCTCTGAATTTGACGACTCCCTCAAAAACTAAATCTCAAAGGTATAAATTATCTTACCTATTTTTCTTTTCCTTATCTCCTTTATTCTAAGGAGAAAAAACTTTAGAGATGGCCACTTAAGTGCCAATTTAAGTTGGCGTACTGTTGACTTTTTTCTATCTTCATCTTCAGATTTTCATTGGCCACTGACTGGCAATTGATTATTCACTTACGCATTCATTGTGAAAACACACCCCCCTAGCATGCAGGAGTACACCAGCAGCAACTGCCCTCAGGTTGCTGTGTAGTGCGCAAATCTTAGCTGTATTTAATTATCTGGGAAATATTACAGGATCATACCATTCCAAACTGCTATAGGTGTCAGATATGTATATATATATGACCATGTCTGCATTTGGTAAAATGTAATTGCACTCCAGGTATTTATCTTTTACTGTGTTTTGATTGTTTAATGTTATTCTAAGCTAAAACTTTTCCCACCACTCAAAACAATCCAGCTTTGCATTTTTATTGGGTGCTATCTGAATAAATGACCATGAAAAAAAATCTTTTGAAAGATTATGTGATTCTTTTTCAGAGCTCTGCAGGCCAGAGATTTTTATTTTTCATTTTTTGGAAGTATTCATTTAATTTATTAGTTGTGAAACCTCTGGGCTAGAGACAGAAGAAAATAAATCCTTCATTCTCTCCCTGGAACATGTGCAGCGTGTCCTCCGGACCACCCTCAGCCACAGCTTTCCAGTAGCAAGCATGGAGCCTGCCCTTCCCCTGTCTCATCAAGGTCATCTCCTCAAAAGCAAGGAGGGTGGCAGCTGAAGTAATTTTCAGGTGCTGGTTGGACTGGGGAGAGCTGAGAAGCCTGCTAGACACTGAGTGTCCCACCACGCTACTACCTGCCTCGGCAGTGCTGGTGGGAGAGCCATGGCACAAGGGTGGCAGGTCCTCTCACCTCTCTCAAAGCAAGCCCAGATACCTTTTCTGCTAACAGACCTCCTTGCAAGCTTTTCCCCCCGTGTACAAGGACATGTATTCCTTGAGAAAAGCAGAAGCTCCATTTCCCACGTCAGCTGTAAGCAAGGGAACTTCTCACTGTGGCCCAGCCTGAAAACCTGCAGGTTTATTTGTGTTTCCCATGCAGTGCACAAGAGATTGGGAGAAGGACCAGCTGGGACCCCTGGGCACTCCTGGGTAGGAGAAAATACCAACCCGGAGGCAGCAGCACCCACTTCTGCAGTGGTGTCCCCTGACTGCGATGCAAGCTGCTCTGACAAAGCCTACGGATGCTGCTTCTCCTGTGCGAAGGACTAAGACTTTGCTTAAAGTTCTAAATAACTTGCTTTAAGATTACATCTCTACCTGGTGTTTATCCTCCAGAACTCTTCCATATCATCCTCCAAGATGGGCACCACGCATACGGCTGCCTTTTTGTGGGCAAGAGAAAGGAAGGCAGAAAGACAGGCTAGCAGCAGCAGAAGAAAAAAAGGCAAGTCAGCTCTTCACAGATTTCCAGCCTGATCTATTTGCTGTGTTAAATTGTCCTCTGCTATGAGTCCTTAATACTTTGACCGCTGTTTAAAGGGTTTCTGGATCCCTGTGGAAGCAGGTAAGAGCTACATGTGTTGTGGGAGCCCTGGGAGCTTGAAGGAGAAGAAAAATGAGAGGAGAAAAATGAACTAAATATTTTAAGGAAATATCTAAGGAAAAGAAGAGTAGCTTTTCCCGTTGAGTTGTACATCAACACAGACTCCTTTCCTCAGGGAAGGAAATGTTGAATGAGAAAGGAATGAGGTATAACTTTAATCAGCTATTTCACGCTAACAGTACCTAATCTGAGATGAACATTAGTAAGGGTTTGGCACCCTTCGCAGGTACCTGAGGCACAAGGCTGAGCAACATGCCCAAACCATGTAACAACAGCCTGCTGGCACCCTCCTCTTTATTATTGCCTGATGAGATAATCCCAGAGAGAAGAAAAGAGGGGGAAAGGAGAGTTCCTTGGCCACACCAGACAGATGCCTCCCTGCAGAACCGCCCCAGCTCAGTCTCCTCAAGCTTAAAAGAAGAACCAGAGTCTGGCTGTGCAGGCTCCCCTGGCACACTGGTGTTCGGAGGGGACCTGGGGCAATGACGGACGCAGCACACGCCGTTCCCAGCGTGCCGGGTAGGGGCTCCTCAGAAACATGCCCAGCGCTCTCCTCTGGCATGCACAGACTTCCCCAGCGGTTGTTACCTGTCTTCCTAAGACAAACAGATGCCGTAAGGAGCTCCAGGGTGCTCTAGAAGTACGTGGGCCAAGTTTCCCTGACGGCTTTTAAATGAGGTTAAAGATGTAAAGGTGGTCCTCTGACTCGGTTAAAAGAATTAAACTAAACAAAACACCATTTTTAATAGTCCCGCAAAATATATCTGTGAATGGCAGTATTTCTAGTCAAAATCTGTCAAAGCATTTCACATCTGAGCAGAGGAAACAGCTCAAGTCCCGGGGAAGGGAAAAGTGTGATGTGAGAGGAGCGGACTTGCAACCAGAGGCACCAGAATCTGTCCTGGGAAATGGCTTGAAGCTGTTCGCCCCGCTCTCTTCTCAGTGGCCTTAACACTTTCTGCTGTCACTGGATCGAGTAAATAGCTGTGGCACTCGGCGAAAGCGTGGATTGGGGATGGACTTCAGCTGGTCATGAAGCCTTTTGTGCCATTAGTACATGAGGAGCAGTATTGAGAAAAACAACCTGGACATGCAGAAGTGTCCTACCTAAGCTACGTTAACTGGAAAGTCAAAGTCCAAAGTCGTTGTTTCAAAGACCTCTTGGTCTTTGCAATGGATTAATGGACCAAACACCAAGAGAAGATCTCGGTGATATATTTATGCTTGTGGTTATAACAGCACGTTGTAGTTTCATACCTGAAGATTTAGTTTGCTGTAAAAAATACCATGAAAGCAGTATACCTCCACGTGTTTAGTCAATAGGTAGTATAGACCAAAGTATAAATATGTCTCAAAAGGTATAAAAGCAGGGAATAGAGGGGAAAGGAGTTGCTATTGGAGGCACAGCTTCTAAATATAGTGCAGCGTGCAGAAGAGAACTTTAAAGTCTGCCAAACTCTAAATTTAGGAGAGTCCCAGAGCATGTCCATGCCTGTACCTCTTGCATATGTGCACCACGACGGGATGAGAAACGCCTGCCCCAATAGCACGCTTACGGTTAGCTCTGCAGAGCTGACTTCCAGCACTAGCCAGAGGCAGAGCCATGCCCTCTTTCTCTGCACTGGCAGTTCCTTACCCAGATATACGTTGCTTCAGTCCCAAACCTCTCCTGGAGGGTCCCCAAAGTAAATCTGAAAGTAATGTGTCAGTGCCCTACTGATCTGGCTGGGTATTAATTGCTTTTTATATTTCACGGAAGCGCATTCGTCTCTCTATAGTGAATTCAAAGCGATGGTGAAAAGCTGCACTGGAGGTGCAGCAACCAGAGGCAAGGTTACAAAAATATTAGTACTCTAACTCATACACATGGGAGAAGATGAAGACTCAGGAAGCCTCTGACAGGAATTTTCTACATTAAATAAGCTTTTAAACTTCATTCAGCTTTTTTTATTTATTTATTTTGGTTGTGCTTTGAGTCAGAAGGGGGGAAAAAAGCCACAATTAAATTGTTTCAAATTATGCTGGACACTATGTGTACCATTCCAGTTTAAAAAGTAATTTTGTTTGACAATAACTCTTCCATCTTTCTCAGTCTAAGTAACCAGCGTGTTAAAATGCTTCCCCTGCTGTACATGTACACTGCCGTATTAGCCTTCCCCAGTCCTGCCCAGTGCAGCAGAACAATCGCACCTCATGTTGTGTCTGGGCTGTGCAGATGAATCACACAAGTAGTGGCCCTCTTCCAAAAAAATGTGCCAGTCGATAAATTGCTGGGTGCTCTAAGCATTTCCCGGCCTTCTCCTGCCGGTTTAAATAAGAAATAACCCCACAGAGCTTACCACATTCCATGCAAAATGCAATCGATATACAATACGGGCACACAGTCTCTAAAGTGACAGCCGGTCTGTTGCAATAGGTATGCAGCATCCTGGTCGATAGTATATTTAAAATCCCTCTCCTCTGTTAGCGGAGCTGGTGCACACGAAAATGGGGTGACCTACGCACGGTCACATTTAGTGGCTTCACAAAACATGTGCTATCCTTAACTTGGTTTCTTCTTGATTCTTATTCTAAACGTTGCTTGTTGTTATGCTGCTCTGAATCCCCTAAATGACTTTGGGGCTGTAATGCATTGATGACAGCCATTTGCTGGGCTGGATTGAAATTTACCTTGTCCCACACCATTTAAGCGACAACAGACACCGACAGCCAGCGGTCGTGGAGAGAAAATGGCAACGGTTCAAAATCGTTTCTCCCATAAAGTATAAAGAGAAGATATGAGGGAAAAGAACTCATTAAGATGAAATGCTACATTCAGAGCAACGTAAATTAAATATGGTGTTGACAGGCTGGTTGTGGATAAGGAAAAAAAGGCAGACTGCTTTTGTAACAACATTTATTGCTCCTGAAATGAGGTGGAAGGGTGCTATAGCATGCCAGCGTGATAGCTGCACAAAAGGTATCGTCTCTTTGGTACACTGTTCTTTCTTCACCGCATGAGAGATAAGGATGTGTGGCAATGTTATTCCCTCTAATGCAGAAAACTGGGCATGACCCTGGCAGAAGGAAGGGACATGTGGCCCCGTGGTGTTTAAAATAACAAAATTATTAAATAGTTCAGGTTGGCAGGGACTGCTGCAGCTTGGTTGGTCCAACGCCCTGCTCAAAGCAGGGCCAACTCTGAGGTTAGATCAGGTCACTCAGGACCTGTCCAGAAGAGTTTTGAAAGTCTCCAAGGGTGGAGATCCCACATTCTCTCTGGATGCCCCCTTCCAGTGCTTGATCACCGCCACTATGAAAATTGTCCTCCTGACATCCAGTTGGAATATCCTTGCTGCACCATGACCCACTGTTGTTTCTCATCCTTTTGCGGTGCACACTTGAGAAAAGACTGGCTACATCTTTTCTATAACCTCCACATTAGGAAGCTGAAGACAGTAATTAGATCCCCCTTGTAGCCTTTTTTTGTCTCTGGGCTGAACTAACCCCCATCCCCTTCCCACAGGGTTGCGCCACAACATCTGCTTGAGAAGGTGTGCCCATTAATGAAATCTGGGATCAGCGCCCAGGCACAGCTTACAACACTATTCTAGACAGATGGTACCAGCTTCCAGCAGACCTCAGATAACTGACTATCTCCTCTTTCTTCTTCTTTTCGTCTCATCCTTTATCCAGCCTAGTCCAGCTCACCATGCCCATCACCGCACTGGAGCTCCAGCGCCCAGTCTGCCACCGAACATTCAGGAGGGACCAGTGACTTTCCCCTGCATAACCAAGGAGTCAGACTGTGAGTTCCCATCCACGGGAAACCCAGACTGAAGGAGTAGTGCTTACTATGACCAAAAAAAAGCATTTGAACATAAGCTGTGCTGCAAAATCGAGCGCTCTCTTGTCACCTGCTTTTGAGAAGGGGGTTCATCAGACGCAAGTGCACTTTTTAAGAAATGCACAGAAGTGAAGTCTTCAAGAATTTTGAAATAACATTGTCTCTTTGCTGCAAATTACCTCTTATGAAAATGAGCCATTAATTACATTTGCTTTCCTAATAGCGACTTCACTGTGCAAAGCGAAAAACACATTGCTGATTTTGCATAAACCGTCTCAGGGTAAATATGCTGCTTTTTTTGAACAGCCCTTTTGGGAAAACTGGGAAGGAGAACATTTCCCCCTGCCCCGTCATCTGTTCCCCCAGCACCAATATCTCGGTGCCCACGCAGGATGGAGGGACAGGAGCAGGCTGTGAGCTGGCTTTGCACTTTGTTGGTCTCCAAACTACTGCTGGGCTGCCTTAAATTACGTCAAAAACACCAGTCCCCAGAGGCAAAAAATATGACTGAGGTTTACAGGGCTGCGTAGAATTTTCATCTATGTCTTTTTTTACTGTGTGCACCTTTCGGCGCAGAAGGGAGGGCTGATGCGGAGGCTGGATTCATCCCCTTGTCACAGAGGGAGGCTCAGCTGGCCCTGGGAGAGCTCCCGCGGGGGCTCGGTGCTGCACAGAGCGGGCTTCACGGGGCCGCGGGTCAGGCTGGGTACGTGCTTACGGAGACCTGAACGTTTGCTTTTAATAGAAAAATAATTTTGTGACTGGAAGAATGCTTAGGTTTTTAGGTGCACAGTAACAAGGACTCTTCTGAAGTCCTAAGCACGTAAGAATTCATACCACAGTGCATTAAAACATATAGGTTAAAACACCCAGAGTAGAGCTGCTAAGGACCCTCAGCTCCGTCATGCACCACGCAAGGGCAGGTTTCCGCAGCTCAGCACCATCCCCATCAAGGTAACCGTCTGCCCGCCCCCTCGCTAGAGCAAAACCAGCCGTGGGCACTGCCTTGCCTTGCCTTGCTGTGCAGGCAGCACTGTCCAGCCCCCCCTCAAACACCACCCCGTCCTTCCCCGCCGGACCACTTTCCCCTTATACGACACCAACCATTTGGGAATTGCCCAAATGATGGCTTCGAGGCTATCCCCTCTGCCCCGACCCTCCCAGTTATCCCACGGAGACAGAGAAAGCCAAAGGAAAAGAGAGAGGGATTTGGGGCGACTTGGTGAAATGCTGATTATTAGGCTCCATTCCTAGATGCTCTGTGGCTTTACTATATGTATTCGTTGTTAGCTTTCAACATAGGCTTATTATAGAGAAACTGGATGTCTTGAGGGCTATATTTGGAATTGCTGAAGCAAGAAAATTCCAAAATTGCAATTGCAGCCTACTGAAACATTGAATTTGCTCTCTAATTAAAATTTCTCATACAAACTTGAGCTCCTTTCAGCCTGCAGAGCTTTTTTCCTGTCTCTGCCTAATGTTTATACATTCAGTCTCTGTGGACGATGAACACAATTTTCTTTCCTGAGACCACCCCCATTTTAATTGCGCTATGTTCTTTTTCAGCTTTAGTCTGTGTCACCAAAATGGTTTTGGTGTTTCCATCTCCAACTGATATAAATTTTCTACAGTGCATGGGATTAAGGAGTTTATATATATTAAGGAGTTTTTATATGTGTGTGTGTTATATAAGTTTATATATATTTGCATTTATATTTATATATATACACACATATATATGTAAGTATATGTGTAATGTTCATATTAATTATAAAGAATACAAACACCACACCTGGAGAATGAAGAAACAATCTTTTTTTTTTCTTTTTTTTTTGTCCAAGAAGGGATTTGTATTTGCTATAAATTCCCCCCTCCGCATGCAGCTGCAGTGCCTTCTGCAACAAAAAACATGACATGCTTCTCCGATAGTGATGCCACAGTGGTAATTCACATCTATTTATATTTGATCTTGTCTTCTGTCACCGGTGTCAGACTTTAGCTCACCCTTCCCCCTCCTCCTTTAGTTTGCTTCAGTGCTGATTATTCCACAAACGGCAATGTGAAGCTGTGTGCAGCACGATAGCAGACAGAATTAAAGGGCTTAATGAACTGCATATGCCGCTAAGGGCTTCCTTCGCTGAAACATGAAGCAAAAAACTCCAGCGGAACAATTAAAAAATTTCTGCTCTAGAAAAAAATTACAGGAAGGGTATTTTGAGGGAGGAAAGGAAAGATGTAAGAGGGGAAAATAGGACTTCAGGCTTTAGTCTGAAAAAGCAAAATGAAATATTCAAGTCATTTTGCAGACATCTACAGCTGTAGATTAGGGACACACACCGAGGCCATCCGGTGTGCTTCTGGCTCAAGTAGCAAAATAAAGTAGACATTGTCTCTAAATATATTGTCTTTCAATGGTAATGCATACCCACAAAATAATCACGAGGTTTTCGGAATACAAACTGCAGAAAGACTTAAAGGGTCTTGCCCAATTCAGCATAGTACATCCTGAGGCCATTATTTGAGCTGCTCTGGTTAGAGGAGCCCTAACACGAAGAAAGCTGCTAAACTGCACCAGTTCTGCCACAACACACCTCTGCTCACAGATGGTGTGTCTCCTCCCTCCCAAAAAGGATTACAGAGAGTCATATTATAGCCAGGCTTCCAACATTTATTTTATCATTTCAGTTCTGCATGCAGAAATACATTATGAAAATCACTCCTTTGCATGTATTTCATACATCCGTTCTGGTGACTGCCGTTTTTTTTGTGAACTGTAAGGCTTGGGAGGTGAGGAGCCTTGCTGCCAGTTTATTTATCTGTCACTAAATGGCTCCCTGACACTTATGGAAGTGTTTCTGGAGGTAATATGCTTGTCTCCAACAACCTCAGCTGAACTCCGACTGCTCAGGAGATGCCCCTGGCTGTGAAACTTCACATGGTTCCCAACCCACGACGGGAGATGGCAGCTGATCCTGATCCCAGGCCAGACACGAGCGCGAACGTTTCTGACACATCCCATGGCCACTTTGAGGTCTAGAAACATTTGTGTAGATAGTCTGGAAAACCATTCTCTGGGGACCTTGGCGCTAGAAAAGCCCCGCTGCCCAGATTTCCCAACAAAGCAAACGAGACTCGGTTCTGCTTAAACCAAACCTCGATTTACTAAAGCTGATTCTGGGCCTGTAAGAACAAAATGACTCTTTTACCAGAGAGAAGAGAGTGGAAAACACCGGTGTGATTGTTTTCATAAATAATGAAAGAAAAATCTCCACCACACACTCAGCGGTGAACAACAGAGGGTTTTATTTGAAAGAGCAGAATATCCAGTGGGTGAATTCACCGCTATAGGAGACCTATACAGTCTGCCACAGACACAAATAAAAATGCAGCCAGCACACACAGGAGGCGATGCAGAGGAAACAGATAAAACAGAACTAGTTATTTTTAACTGCCATTAATATCACAAGAGAAGCTGTGACAAAGGCAGCAGCTTCACAATTCAGCGCAGTGTTCTCATTAATGCCAGCAAAATAGTATCTAATGAGATGTGTCATATCAAGAATAACGCAAAATGAAGGCAAGAACAGACATCTTAATAAGACAACCACAGCACCAATTATCAAAAAAACCCGAATTATTCCTGTGAGATTCTGAACAAAACCTTGACTTAATACAAATACCAGACATTCCCTTTACTGCATGTTTCAGTCTTTTAGTTGTACAAGACTATAAACATTTCCAGGAAGAAGAGGCGTTTTACTAAGACAGCAAGACAAGCCACTGAGCATGTATTTCTCAGCTTGGATCACAAAAATACACTCATTTACTTTTTGCCAATGATTGGGATGATAACTTGCAGTATCAAAGACGCTTTATGAAATGTTCGACTGCGAAGACTAGAAAGAGAACACGATTCCCATAATCTCTTACCTGAGCTCAGATAAAGAGGTTGTTCAAAAATTTAGATGTTAATTTGAATAAATAGCATCAAAACCACCTGCATATGTTTATTTTCTGTGAACACAGAGAGAGGAAAAACATAACTAGCATCACGCAATCTGAAGATACTTTAAAAGCCCGAGATGTCCCTGGAAATTCTACCAAGTGGAGTCTGGTAAACATTTTAACCAGAAAAGTTAACAAGTAACTTCCCTATTTTGTGTAATTTAACAGCTCCTTGTTGAAATTACTAAAATAAAGCAGACCCCACAAGGTAACAGGCTTTACTGATGGTATAAGCATTTTTTAAAAAGAGCTGGACCTCTGTGAGAAGCTGTGTATTTCTCTGAGATCGATCGATCAATCCGCTCATCTATCTCTCTATCATAAAATAACTTTTGATAACAGAAGCATCCGATATTCCTTTCTTTCCTGCTGCCTTTCCTGAGAGATTTTTTTTTCCCAATCTCTTATGATAATAAGTTTAATAAATGTCACTAGAGTGCAGGAAATATACTGTATCCTATCCGATAATCTCAGTTACACAACTCAAGCATTAGTTCGGCTGTAAAGTACCAAAGTAGATTTGTTCATGAACAATCTATTGATTAAAAGATCATGATAGTCAACTGTGAATATTAATTTACCGGCTATCTGTGAACAAACAGACAAGACTAATTAAAGATGTTTATCTCTTGGATGACTTGCTCATCTCTAGTAATCCATATTCTTACTGTCTCACAAAACAGTTTTACAGACAACTTGGTCGTTTCAGGCAACAAAGTAAGAACATAAACTGATGATGTACTCCACCTGGCATGAAAATCGTAATACATAATAAATACAGCATTTTTAAAATAATAGGAAAACAGCTGCTTCTGAATGAAGTAGTCCCTCCCCCAGGCTCTCATTTCTGAGATGAATTAGCATTTATTAGCATAAACATTTGTAGTGGCCACTCAATTGGATCAGGAGATTGATCTGGATTAAAATTAACTGGACAAGACAAACAAACAGTAGTTGCTTTCAACACGGATTTTAAGGATTATCTTCATTTCTCCCAGGTGATGGCATCCTGCCTCAGTCTCCTGAAAAGCACCATCCTACCTAGTTTGAAGGAACTTTCTAATTTTTATTCCGAAATTAAAAAAAAAACCCCAAACCAAAACCTTCCTAAATCTATTGTTGCAGAGGAGAGTTATTACTTTTCAGCCAAAATATGTTCAGATTTCAAAAGCTGATATTTTTCCTTCATGAGGAAAAGTCATTAAGGAAAAGCAAGCATTCTGAAAACAACATCAGTAGAAAACCTTGGCCCCAAAACTCCTAGATGGAAATTTTTCCAGCCGCTTTAGCTTAAGCTCACCATAGAACTTCCCACTACTGTTCCAGCGCAGCATGAAGAAAATTTGACAACATAACTTTGTGGCTTTCAGGATGCAAAGAGATCCCCGTGCACACTTGTTCAGTGTAACCCTATGAACTTGAATATTACGGTATCTCCTAAATGTGAAGCCTGCCAGGCGGTACAAGAGCGCTAGAAACCCAGTCGCTCAGATTACTTCTGGTGAACAAACACTGCCTGGGCAAGGCAGGGACTAACTGAGCTCTTCCACCTCTGACTTTGGGGTCATCTCTTCTCGTTTTGGCTGTCGTTAAGCACTACAGAGTATCACAGCTTACTCACCAATTTATATCCAAGGCCTAATGAAACCACTTTCATTGTGGCTAGGACCTCAAGCTTTTAACCTCATAGGAATAGCCTTTCTATAGCTCTGTAGACCTCAAACTCCAGTATAATCCAATTTTCTAAGGGTCTGCCCAACACGGGGGAATTCCCTGAACAGATGAGGTCTACCTACATCATCTCAGCTTGGCTCTAGCAGAGGGTGGCAGCCAGACAGAAGGGGTTACAGCTCGACCTCTATCCATCCTTCACGGCTTCTCACTCTGCGCACAGTCCCTGAAGATGCAGGCAGGTAAGCCCAATTTACAACAGCTCCAAGGCAGTGTATAATTATTCCAGAGGCCACCCTAGACTCCAGACACTCCTCAGATGAGAAAAGCAAAAAAGGTAGCAATCAGACATCTTTCCCTTTTCACTCATGCTTAACAAATCTCAGCTGGAGATTAATTATTCCTAGGTAATTATGCTAAAGTTCTGAAGTAACAATCATGTAGTGAAAATAAAACATAACTATATTTTTATTTAAACCCTGGTTCATAACAAGGCTATAAATAACATCAAAGAAATCAATAAGGATAGAGCACTAATATCCAAGTAACAAACTGCCTCCATGTAGTACTAGCTTCTGTGAATTTCTTCATATAGATAGATTTGAGGGTGGCTTGGCTTTTCTAATTTTTTCTCTTACGTGGAAGCTAGTTATAACACACTTTGACATATAAATAGTAATGAGGTCATAAAAGATGCTGAAATGAATAAGAATCAAAAAAAGAAACATATAAGGAGAGGGTTCAGATTGATGAGCAAGTTGGTAATTTCAAAATGCATGAAGTTGGGTTAGACACTGATAGCCCCCTAAAAAAAAAGCAACCCCCAAAAAACCCAACCAGTAGTTTTTCAGCTCAAAATGAGGTCATTGTAGTATGTAGTCAAAAATTACTGTTACAGAAGACAGATGATGAAAACGAAGCTCAGCGTAATCGCTGCCAACATGAAGCCATTGCAGAGAATAAGTCACAGCAATGACAGGCGGAACAGAACTGTTGGGTCACCTACTCCATGTCCCAGCAGTGGAGGGATGAGTCTGTTGTTTTGTTAGCGCCTTTTTTCAGTTTGTGCCCATTTTAAGTGACCCCTAGGCACAATGACTTCCAACGTTCCTCTTGCAAGTCTACCTATGATCAATTAAAGCTTCCCAATAAGAAATGCTCATTTCTGCATAGTCAATTTTGGTAAAATTCAGTTTGTTAGCCATAAATATATTCCATTGCATTATCTAGAGTATTCCACACTCTAAGTTTTGCATGGCCTATATGCGGTTATGAAGATGTTCCTTAGAGACGTTCTGGCAAATTATATTCAGTTCCTGCATTTGATTTCAAATCCAAGGGAAAGAAAATCTTGGACGCGTGTTATTGAACTAGATGCCTACAAATGACACGCCAGTGTCTTTTCTAACTCAACTGTTCAACTGACTAAAAAAGAAACTACCTGTCAGCATCACCCATTCAGCTTCTCTTGCTTTCCCCTTGACCCTAGCTGGCACCTGCCAACAAGAGGGAACATGTGGTCATTATTTTGCAGCCTCCACCCAGTTCCCAACTGGATCCTACTCCCTCTCCCTTATGGAAAGGTAAAACTCCCATTCATATCAGCCTGGCCAGAACTGGTCCCCTAGGACATAGGTTTCACTGCAACGTTAAGATACTGATCGGAATACACTACCTTTTCTCATCCGTCTGCAGTATGAAGTTATGTAGGATAACAACTCCTCAGTGTTATCCCAAGGTATAAAAATAGAAGAACTTGGCGAGGACTGGGTTAGAGATTTTGGGGGTTTTTTGGTTTGTTTGGGGTTTTTTTTGTTGTTTACTTTGGAAAACAATCTCTATGTGTGAAATGTGGTGATTTGTGGCTTGGGTAATATTGTTTTAACCCAGCTAATGTAAAAGCAACATTCATTCTTAATCAAATCAATGATAATTCATTTAGCTCTGCTAAGATATTTACCCAGTTTACATACATTAGAGTGATACATTGTAGTGTGATATACTATATAAAGAAATATTTCCCGTATCTCTTCTGAATTAATTGCTTAAATTTAATAGTTTCCTATTAAGCAGAATAGTTCATGACTCACTTTTTTGATATCATCCTTTAGTTTATATTTCTCCCCCTCTCCAAATGTAATTAATATTAATGTTTTAAATTACTTCCAACACAGGAGACCCCTGTGTCTTTAATCATGCTCATTTCTGGATCTGTTTAAAATTCTTCTCTCTTTTTTCAGTCACAGGACACGACTGAAATTTTAATGCTGTCTGCAAAATGGTTATGTGCCACCGCTTTATCATGTGTAATGTCATTCTGCTCTCATATACCCCATTTGGCTTAGTTGACTGTTGTTACGCATCCAGAAATGGTGTCCTTATATATCCACAACAGCACAATAAAAAAAAAAAATCCACCCAGAAATTGGAAAAAGTTGGTAATGAATTTTTTCCAGAGGAGAAACAAAGGGCAGGCACTAACCTGTTTTCTCACCCTGAATATGACTGTTTGGTTCAGGCATGAGGCACACTGCTGAAGTAATTGCTCAGTCTGTACTAATTTTTTTATAAAGTTACAGAGACTAAATTTTATCAGCCTTTCACAAAGGCTGTATACACTAGTGGATTTTAAAGATACTGTTCCAATGCACCGAAACAGGAACAGGTCTCCTACCAAAGACGCTTGCCTCCGGGTTTTTAAAGAAGCTTATGATTAAACAAGCCTTATCGTGAATTATTTTTCTAAATGTCCACTTCTTTGTAAGGAGAATAAATTGCTGGCTGCTGCATCAAGAATTCCTCAGAGCATCATGCTGAGTAAGATGATGCTTAACAATTGGTTTCGGCAGGTTTATCCATTGCCAGTCAATGGCAGAAGGCTGTGTTAGGGACACCACTCACTCTGATCCCATGCCAGCCACAGTCCTTGTAGTAAACGGGGATATTTAAAATTAACATGACTTTTGTCCCTAGCTGAAATGAATAGACGGCTTGTGTTTTGTCATTAGAGATTATGCTTAACAGTCACTGTAGCAACTGAAGAAATGGTTATAAACCCCCCCGGGGGTCACTGAGGACCGTGGCACTGACCCATGTGACGTCGTCCCTCTTCATTTGGAAGAGGCAAGACCCAGCTTTTCACAGTCCTCCTGGACAGAAAAATGTTCAAGCAAGAGATGGTTCAACGAGGCCGAATTAATTTCTCCATCCCGCTAGCCTGGGAATTGCCTGGCACGGTTTCCCTTCAGGAGACATTTCAGAATGTCTGGCAGCAGAGCGACCATCCGACATGGATCCAGTGCACGTGGGGAAACGGCTACGGGGACGCTGGCAGAAAGATGCTCCTGTATCTCCTCGGTACAAGCAGGATCCAGCACGTCGGCGAGGACTGTCTTCATTTCAGGCTACTGTTCTCTTTGGCCAACACATTACAGACAAGTCAACCTAAACTGGCTCCCTCGGGCACTTTTTGTTTCTGTTTGATTCAGTTATGAGATCTTAAAGCTGAAGAAGTCTGGTGCAAGCATACAGCGTTTCTGGTCACCACATTGCTATTAGAACTTTACCCTACTCAGAATTCATTTTGCAGCACTTCCTGAACACCGGAGTGTGCGTGAGCGGGGAGCCAAAGGGCTGTGCACCATCCGCCTTGTCGAATTAGGGTCCTACACGCTAAAGGGCAGCCAACATATTTCAAAGCAGGCTTTAAAAAGACAGATGTTAGCTCAGTGGCAACACCACCTTGGAAATTTTTACTCATTCGCAGCTCTCCTATACAGCCATTTAGAAACCTGACAAAAATCTGTGTTATGAGAGTTATTTTATTACTGATTGGAGGCTTGTAAGTTCTGTTTCAAGGGGCATTGACGCTTTATTTGACTCTCTAACCTGGAGTGTTAATTTATATGTTAATGCCAATAATGAGCTAATATTTCTGGGGTTATATATCAAGAATTTTGATATCTTTTAGCCACTGCATGATCTCAACTTGAGAATTACTGAAGGAGAGTAAATCAGGATGATAAGTACTTTAACATATAGTCAAGTCTGTGATACTATAAAGCATGTTAGGTGTCAGAATTTGCCTGGGTTGTCTTGTGGGCCATTGATTTTCACAGGGCCAGAATTTGATACAGTAGGCGGCAGTTACTATCCCTTGACTAAACCAAACACATCTGAGGATGAATATTGCATTTATGTTACACAGTAGTCACGCGATATCCCAACAAACGGGATTAGGGTCTCAATGCACCCAGNGAATTTGATACAGTAGGCGGCAGTTACTATCCCTCGACTAAACCAAACACATCTGAGGATGAATATTGCATTTTTGTTACACAGTAGTCACGCGATATCCCAACAAACGGGATTAGGGTCTCAATGCACCCAGATAAATTAAAGCATAGCAAGAGACAGTTCCTGCCATGAAGAGTTCACCACCTAATTGAACAAGTCAAACAAAATGTAATTTCTCAAGAAGAAAAACTAGCCCAGAGAAGTAGATTGCATTACTAAAGATTCCACAGCTTTTCGGTGGAAAAGCCACGAGTAGGAGCCCAGCAGTCCATCCTGGTGCCTCCCACCTAGGACGTGAGGTCAGCCCAAAATCCTTCCCCCCCTGCTTGCAGAAATTATGGGTTGAAAACACAGAGGTTTGCTGATGTGATGATTCACATGGAAGATGAGAGACACCCGACAACAGGATCTAGAAACGCCTGGCTTCTAGCCGACAGCAGCCCCTGCACAGCACTGATGACAAAATGCCCATTAGAAGTTGAAAGAGGTTATGACACAGACAGATTTTGTTGTCATGGACTGCAGAGAAATGAGCATATATTTTTTGGACAGCTTCACTGCAGAAGGACCAGAATATTTATGGGTAAAACTCATTTGAATACCCCACATAAAGTAGTCAAATGACTTCGTAATATTCTTTTGTGATATAGAAGGACCATCATCCCTGGTTTATAAGTGGGATGACAGAGGCAGCAAGGGTGCTTTGATTGTCTAAATGTAGGTATCCAGTACTATTTTAGAAACTTCCCAGTGATGCTCCAGGACTCCTGGGTTTCCCAGAGTTATGTTCCGCCTTCACGGTTATATTTGCCAGCCTCCTGCAGATGTCTTGGATACCTAAGATCCACATTTAAGTTCATTAATTGCTCCCTAAGTGATCTAAAACAACCCAGGAGTCATGCAATGAACTGTGAAAAGGACCCCAGGCTGTACTGGGATGTGACAACTCTCAACTGCATTTCACAAATATCAACTCTTTTCTTCCCTCTTTCATTCACACCCCTACAGTCACCTTTTCCCCTAAACCAATCAATTACGCTTTCACCAATTTCTCTCCCATTTGCAGCCTACATTGACAGTCAATTTCACTCTCCCTCTTTTTTCTACCTTTTTTTGCCTGCCAGTTGTACTTTCTGGTCAATAACAGCCTATGAAACTATTCATAAGAACGAAGGATGAGGGGGGCAGAGGCAGCTGATGGGCGAGCAGAGAGCTGCCTGCGTGGGCAGCAGAGGCCAAGATGACACAGAAATAGATTTGGGATTGGAAGGCAGGAGGAAAGAAGAGGCAGAGATGAAGTTTTGTTGTTTCAGGAGTTGGGAGGAGGCTGGAACACACCACAGAATTCAACTGGCAAGGAGCATCAGCAACCAAAACCAGCGACTGATTTTACCAGCCCCTTTCCCGTGCTAAGAAGACATCGTACCTTGCACTCGCTTACAGCATAGCCATAAAGAGCATCTGCGCTCAGCTACCTATGACTTCATATCTCTTATTGTTTGGCCATTCTCTTAAAACGGTGCCTGAAAAAGTGACATCGAAGCGACATTAGACGTTAGCAATGCAAGCACAAAAGAAAAATATAACGGGTTTACTCTCCCCTTCAGTTAGACTACCTGTATGCCCGCTCGGTTCCTGCAGTTTCGAAGAAGTCGAAATGGTCTGCAGACAGACAGTTGGATCCATAATTAATCCCACATGGGTGCAGCAGGAAAGAAAAGAAATTTTGCCCCAGCGTGTTTTATTAGTGCTATGCCCATTAAGATTTCTGTTTCTTGTGCTGTGTGAGAGAGAAATTTTTTCTATTTTTAAAGTGTAAACACTTCGGGAATACAGAACATTTTATTTTTATGTTTAGACAGTGCTCTACAGTCAGCAGTCGGACAAGGAGAGAATTAATACTACAAAATTAATTGTTTCACCGTGAGAGAGCATTTTACACAATTCCCTGTATTCAGCAAATGTCCATGTGGAAATGGAGAGGCGCAGTTTTTAATAAATAACCCACGTTCTCTATTCTGCTCTGGTTAGGTGGATTGGACCGACAATTCTTCTTTCTGAGAGTATTTTCTGAAGTTAATTTTTGTTGCTGCTGAAAGATCAGAGTCGAACATACCAGCTAACAGATTATCTCTTGACCCCGAGCAAGAGATGTCACATACTTGACGCAGAAAATGTAAGGAATTGCCATCTAGATTTTAAATTCTGATTCAAAGCACGAGAAATGAAGCTTAATGCACCAACTGACTAGTTAAAGCTTTCGTGACTTCAGAGCTCTGCTCCACAGGCTCATACAATAACGACACCTATTTGGTTTTAGACAGCCAGGAGGTTTTTTTAACTTCCAAAATATGAAAAGACAAAGACTCATGATAATATTTTTTCTCAGCTCCTTTCTTACGCAGTTTGGAGTGCTCGGGATATGCTTGTCATTAGTTTTATCTGTTTGAGAAGCTAATGAAATTATGGAGGCTTCAAACCTCACCAAATACACAACCGAAAGTATCCTTTCCATATCCAACTGAAAAAAATAATCACAGTGGTACCAGTGAGTGTACCTAAAGACAAACTGTTTTAAAACTATTTTGTACAGGAATAATCTGCAGTACAATTACAATTGTTCAAATAACAGTACAACAACTAATAATAACCATTGATCCACTAACAAAAAAGAACGATATGGTTTTCAGTAATTCAAACACAATCAGCAGTTCTTACTGGTGCAGGAACTCTTGCCTTGTTCTGAACTCATTATTTCTGCCTTGAGACTCTCCCATCAGTTTCTCTCTTGCACTCCATTTCAGGCAATTACTATGTCTGTAGCAAAAACAGACTGCCAAAAGTGACAGTTGGGAAAAACTACCCCTTTTAGAGAAAATGACTTTGCAAATTCTGCTCTTTTGAGTTATTAAAAATCCGCATTTTTCAGGAACCACTACTGCACAGTAACTTTAAACTACCTGACAAGAATTTTTGACAAGCTCGGTGTTTGGGAACGGCTTGAAGAATGACAGTTTGTGTGACACAGCCGAATATTTTTGCATGTGATTATGGGAATTTTGTCTTCTTCGTCATCTTAATTTTGAGACGAGCATCAAAAATAACAGGCACTGCCAAAAATGCCAGTACCCTGGCTTCCCACATCACCCACGGATGATTGCTTTTACTCTACCATGTTTCACAGGTACTTAACAATAAAGGATTATTTGACACCTCCATTCTATAGAGGATTTGAAGGGAAACAGCGAGCATGGCAAAGTTTCGTGTATTCGGGCCAGCAAGGCATTGAAGCTAAGGGGAAACACCACTGCTCCACTAAAGTTATCGGTAAGCATAGTACATTGCCTGGTTCAAGAAAAGACAAGACTGTTTTGGAAGTCTGCTCAAGTTAAGAGCTCGTGTCCATGTAGCAGTTGGATATAAGACACATTTTAACCTGCTCATCGGGGATATTCAGGGCTACCTTGTGCTCTCTGGAATTTAGAGCACTTAGCAAGTTTTCTGTAATGCGCATAGCCCTTCAGACGCTGGGTATTGCTGCTGTATAGAAACATTCAGGTATTTAACCAGTTCTTGAAAGGAATCGCAGTCACCTCTATCATACAGCTTATCTTCTGTTTGATAGATTACATGCTACAATGAAATATATACTTGTCCATGCAATTTTTTAACTGCGTACTTGAACAATGATTATGATATGCACTGCATTTTAAATTACCTTCCATTGTGTTTCATGTGCTGTACAGATTTCAGTTGGCATTTGCAAGGCAGCCAGAAAATTACAGCAATTATTGGAAATTATTGTGATATAAAAGCAATGCGCTTCCCCCTCCTCCTATCAATTTTCTTTGTATTGGTATATAAAACAGACTGCTGCTTCAGCACCTAAGAGGACAAACCATATTTTTTTCCTCCTTAACTGTGCAGAAAGAATTAATTCTACTTAGCTTTATAGTTTTGGTAGCAGATACGCAGTCAATATTAATTCAGAACTTTTTTTAGGATTATGCTTTTTACTATCTAGCCATTTGCTTGTCTTAGGTTAGAATTTTATATATATTTTTATAGATAGACACGTGCTTACGTATATTTTCAGGAGTATAACAGTCAATTCTTTATTCTTCTTCAAAAATATAATCTATTTTTAATTTCATTATTGCTTTTCTGGTTCAGATTAAGGAGATTTTAACAAGAACTTCTTTGACCAATCTTTTTTATTACTTAATTTATCCTAATGGCAAGGACCTGTCCTATAAAGTCATCTACCCACGGTTAGTTTTACATTCATGAGTAGTTTCTTAAGACCCTATGGGTACACTCATGTGCATGAAGTTAAACATTCACGTGTTTATAAGGACAAGGTCTTATTTTGCCTGGGCTTTCTCAAATACAGAGCACTAAGACTTCATTGTGTTCCTTTAAGGGGAGAAACAATTCAAAAGTGTTTGAAAAAGAGGATTACTGTTTTTCATAGCATGCATAAACAACAGGAATAATCTTCATCATGTATGCTTAACTATAAAGCAAAATTTGTAATGCAAATGTCTATACTATAGCATAACAAACTTGTGCTTTGTGTGTTCCTGTGAGTTTAATTGAATCTGACACCGTAAATGGTAGGAATTTTAATTACTTAAAATAATATCTGTATTATGACCTAACATACTAGTTAAAGAGGATGTTGTTTGATTGTAATTCAATTCTACGTGTTTCTTTCTTTTTTTATGCTTAGAAAAGCAAATACATGCAATATCTTTACTGTGACAAGAAGGTGTCTCATGCTAGTTGCTGGAAAAACAAACCAGAAAAAAACTAAATAGGAAAACTATGTTAAAATAAAACAAAATTTCAAAATAAAACCACAAAAAAAGAAATAATTCCTGTTTAAAACCTCACCTCGGCTCCATGTTATATCCATTGGAACAGCTACCCCAAAAAGATACGTAAGAAAATTCTCTGATGTGGGATACTGAGGTATGCTATGTCATGATATTACAAAGTCGGGGCCTTAAATTAAGCAGGGCTCTTATTTATTTACCTTTTCCTTCTGTTGTGGTTTTCTCTCTGAACTCCCTTTCATTCTTTTCTTCTCAAGCTTTAAACTTTAAAAAAAAAAGGCCACCAAGAACACAAATGAAGCACAGCTTATCCATGAGCTCAATTTGAAAACACCGAGCCCCTTCTGCTGTCTGCTTAATATCAGTAAAGGTATTTACTCTCTGTTCAGCATCCTTACGTGGAGAAAGGATGCTGTGACAGTCGGCAGCGATGCTATGAGCTGGAGGTTGGCTGGAAGCAGCACACAAGTCATACCTAACATTGCCGAACATCGTAACCTCCACTAATTCCAGCCGATTGTTTTGACACAATTTGGGGCACCAATTATCCTAGTTAAATTACTGGGCTTCCTCCCACACGCGTTTCAACGTTTCTAGAGACCCACATTCACTTCATCCATGACTCCTTCCATGGTAGGATGCTCTTGTAGTTAAACATGTATATTGACAACAACAATTGTCAGCTGTTACTGCTGACAGTGACTGCTGACTACTGTCAAGGCAATTTTTAGCATTACCTGCAACTTTCTCATTGTTTCTGATGAAAGGTGAACCAACAAATTCCAGGAAGATAAACTCTGCAGAGGAACGAGCTTAATGGCACTCTTCTCTTTCCTTCACCCCTCCCCGCCATCCGAAAAAAAAAACCCAAACTCAGATACTGGTGCAGTTTTAGATGGCTGTTTTTCCAGGAGCTAAGTGGTGTCCTAGGCATCAGGTGGAACATGTCAGCCTCAAAACAGCAAAGAAATAAAGCATTGGCTTTGAGAACCCGCTCAAAGCAGTTAATATACTGAAGGGTTTGTACTCAAAGCACCTTTTCTCTCTCTTGTGGTTCATCTCTAAGCTCCCCTTTTCAGTCCCTTCACTTAACATTTTGATGTTAGCTGTACTTGAGTCTGCACGTGCTTCGTTGAATCAACGCTTGAGACGGACAGGCAGGCACATAGAGAGACGGACACCCTGACACGCCGCGGCCGTGTCAATCGTAGCACAAGTCTCATGCTGAGAAGCAGCAGGTCACAGCCCCCCTGCGGGCTCCCAAGCTGAGACGCGGCAACTCGGCGCTCAGACCCGTGGTCTGAAAGTGCAGCCAAAGCGGGTGGCAGGGCAGCTCCTCAGCCCCCCCCTGCCCCGTTCTGCTTCACCGAACGCCGGAGGGCTCGAGCATCCCTGGAGTTGGTCCAGCTCCCACTCCTGCGGTCCCTCTCATTTACACAACCGCACAGGCAAACTGTACAACACCTCGTATATTATTTGGCTAGGGAGGAGTGAAAGGACAGTTGCAACACACGGATGGTTATTACTGAGTCTAACCAGATGAGCATACGTCGCGGAGCTGCTCAGTATTATGGTTTAAAAATAGACATATATTTATGCTGGCTTTAGTTGCCATGGGTAAGTCTCAACTGTATTCGGTTTTCTTTTTTTTCTAAACAGTGCTTTGAGTTATGTGAACTCAAAAAA
>RSEF01000004.1:59742137-59775923 GCA_003993805.1 Himantopus leucocephalus | reverse complement strand
TTCCAGACCGAGAAAGGCGAATGGCGTGTGCAGACGGAGGATCATTCCCTGCCACGTGCCTTGGTACGGGACCGCCATCCCAAGCCATTGAGTCTTGTCCTGACACCAAGGTCTGGCAGATGAAGCACCTGGGCTACGTTATCGTGATGAAGGGACACTGTAGTAAAATCCTAGCGCAGTGGGACACTTCAAGAAGGCGGCACAAAGCTCAGGGGTCAATAGTTTTACTATTTGTACCTTTGTCCCTGGGGAACTATTTTTTTCCTCTCCTTCTGACCATCTCCCTGCTGTATCGCATAGCCACTTCCAGGCTACATCAGGAATCCCTTCTGGCACACAGAGAATCATCTCAGACAGTGACTGCAGGTAGAAAAACACAGTTTCTAAAGGTGTAAGGAGGCAGCAGGACCTGGTAAACTAACTTATCAGACAAAAATGACACAAAGAGCTGGCAACGCGTGCTACGCCTTGCTGAGTACTGCGGGGAGCAGAGAGAGGAGCAGCACTGCGTGAAGGCTTTCTGACGGCTGGGCTCTATTCCTGCTCAGCACCGAGAGCAGTGAAGGGCATCCTGACACGTCCGTCTGGTTCCTGAATCCTTTTGAATATTGTGACAAAGAGAGGAAGTACGAACGATCATAAATTATTCATTTCCGAGGCGGATGAATTCCTTAATATCATACGTCAGATGCTACGAGGCACAGCGGATTTGCTGTTCTTAATTTTACCATGCCATGCAACCACATTCTGCTACACTCAGAGACTGCTCACACTCAGAGACTAGTAAGACATGTAAAAATGGCGTGGGACTATATCACCTACACAAGGCAAACGTATATATTTGGGCCATAATTTATATTAGATGAGAGATCCTATGGGAATTTTCCATCAAATAACTCATTCTTACGCTCCCTGGGAGAACGCTCGTTTATAGTAGCCTCTCTGTTCTTCACATCTTTTTTATTGATACAGCAGGAAACATGATAATGAGGAGATTTGCTTGTGACCAATGTACCTACTGCATATGCAACGTGTGCAGGTCACACACTGTTGCTGAATATACGGTAAAGAATTTTTCTGTAGAATTTAGCAATGCGAAATTGCTTTTCAATTCTTTTGCTTCCAAATGCCTTTGGTAGGGATTCGTGTGTCTTTTTCCCCCAAGATGATTTCTGGGCGCAGATAATGACGCTATAAGCATTTGAAAGCTGTCATTTCTGGTTAAATCTCCATGCCAAAAAGGATTATTACATATCGGTATCTAGGCGGTTTTTGTCAGTATAATTCAGCTGATCAAGGACTGGATACTCTAACTCTGCAGATCGTCACAGTCCCTGGACAAGTTACTCTGACTTTAGAGCAGGGTGCTAATAGCTATGGATGCTTTTAGTAAATTTTTCCTTCCTCTTTTTTTTTTTTTTTTTTTNATCAGAGCACATTATTTTCCTTATTTATTTTTTCCATTACACAACCCTTCTCAGGCCTTACTCCACAATCAACTATCACCTCCGAATTCAGGGAGTAATTTCCCAGGTATTTTCACAGTCAGCCCGGTTCCGTCCAAGGGGACGAAATGATCTCAGAAGCTATCATGAGCAGCACTACACCTGTTAGCTTTGTAAAAAAGAAAAAAAGAAAAAAAAGCGTAGTATCTCCAGCCACTCTCCTTCCCTCAGGAGAAACGGCAGCTCATACCCAATCTATACATTTAAGTAACAAGTCGCTAAAGCTGCAGATTTGTTTGACCCACAAAGCCGCCCAGCTCAGCAATGAAGCATGGCACTGGGCACGTGCAATAGCAAAATGAGGATGAGTCCATAAGGACTGGTATCCAAGATTGTTTCATGCAGACAGGTAGTTGGTGTGACACTTAGGTTCGAAGAAACAATAAATATTCATTGATTAGACTTTCCTTTTTGTAACATCGGAATGATTGAAGCTACTCACATTCTTGGTAGACCACTATTTTTTCCTCTAAGAAACCAAGGCGCTCGTATTTCTCCACCAAGTAGAAACAGCGTAATTCCCCAAATGGGTAAAAATTCCCCTCAGTTAGCGCTAAAACTTCTCATATAAAAAAAAGGAAATTACGTTTCCAAGAGCCTGGGGATTGAACACAATTTTCCAGAGTCAATCAGACAATCCTACTTTCCTATAATGCAGTGCTTTTGAAATCAGCCACACAGCACGGTATGTGACAGTATCCTGGATCTAATTATTTTCCCATTTATAAGAGGGTGTGAAACAAGCTTACTATCTCTTTGTATTGCACTTACACTTCTAATTATATCTACAGCTTGTTATCAAAAATATAATTAGGCGGGGTGCCAATAGGTCACGGAGCTTGGTTAGTAATTGTGGCGGGCTGGCGAACCGCCTGCCGCTAACTCTCGGGCCGATGCGCTCAAATCGTAGTTGTTACGGGAAATCCATGCAACCAACGGATGGATGGCCGCCGCTTCCACAGCAGTCTACCATTCTGCTCATTTTACTTCAAATAAGTTACCACTCTCCTTTGAAAGATAATTAAACAACGGTTTATGGCAATAGTTACTTCTGCTCTAACCTTCATAGCTTATTAATTAAAAAAATATCCCAAATCTTGCTTTCTAACAAGTAGGGAGTTTTAGCAAGCTCGAAGTTAGCTAGGTGGATTACTTGTCTCTCTGCAATAGATACATGGACACGATGCCTGGATGAAAATTTAGGCACTTATTAATTAGTTCCAACTCATTAATGCATGTACTGTGTGTGTTTTTTTCTATCGGAGAAACGAACACACAAAGAGAAGTTAGGGAGCGGGATTCTGCCGCCCTTACTCCCTGCAAGCACTCCCTATACATTACTCTTGCTCCATTCAGTGGGATTACGGGCTGAGCGACGGGTGTGAGCCCGAGGTTTCTTTGCAGCACATTTTGCCACTGGAGCTTACCGATTCATGTCAGAAATCACCGGGCCTTCCCTTGCCTTTTTGCTTTGAACTGAAGTCAAAGGTGCAGGCAACCACACATATTTTGGCTAATTCTAAACTTTCCAGACAGGGACTCATATTTCACGAGTAGAATTCAAAGCAATGTGTACCTTTGATCGGTTCGTTATAGTAAGCAGAACAGAGAACCTCACGTGCAAACTAATATAAGCCAATGTTAATCAACTTAATGCACCCTTACTTTTTTATTACTGAAATTAAGTCCACTGATGGGCCTTGTCCATCTGAGGAAGGCCAATTAGGTTCATATCCATTACATTAGATGTTTATCCAACCTCTTCTTCAAGATGTTCAGTGATGAGGACTGCAACCCTGCCCAGGTGACCTGTTTCAGTGCTTCCAAAACTCTACAGCTTACNTATTGGTAAGGTTTCCTTGCTGCCTTGCTGGGACTTGTACCAGTTTCAGCCCATTCTTTCTTGTCATAGTGAATCAACTTAAAATTCTGGGTTTTCTGAATTGCTATTACGATTTCACAAGTCGTAAAAAGCTGTAATTGAGGACACCATTGTGACATCTGTTTAAACGTACGCTAGTTCAGCCTTTACAATTATCTATTGATAACTGTGCATCCGGTATATTTTTCTAGGAACTAGCCAAGTCATCACTAAATTGTCCTCCGATCTTGTCTCTGAGAATTTTGCATTCTTAAATTATTGTACATAAATATAAGTATTGTAACTACATAAGCGAATGGAAATCTCTCAGTCTTGCAGTCCATATTATTATTATATTAATCTCTGTTTTGTAATTGAGGGATTTTTTTCATTGTTAACACTTCCAGTTATAGTATAACTGATTTGTTGGTCAGAGAATTGATTTTTTTTTTTCAGTTTTAGCAACTGCCTTGTTTTAAATGAATTTTCCAAGGCAGTAGAAACATATTGGCTATGTAGTGCTATGTTTAGAGGTAAAACCAAATGCTGCAGTCAGTAAGTATCTTACACCAAACAACATATCTAACAGAGCACGTGGATGTAGCTTTTCAAAGCCGATCATGTTGTCCAGTTATACGTGTCTGAAAAAATTGATCTTTTTGTTTCTGCAAAAAGCTATGACTCTAATATCGATCAATAAATATCCAATGGATGCATCTCAACTTTCTAAATAATGGGTTACTATATTTATTCAAAATTATAATTTTCACCGTAAGATGGATGAAGTCATTTACAAAACATTGTTTCTATTCACCAGTTGGATTGACTGAATTTCCTCAAGACTTTTTGTACGTAGAAGTTTAAGTTATGCCAAGCTTTTTAATTATTCAAATCACCTGAGTGTAGTTAGGAAAAATGAGATTCAGAGGGGACTTCTAATGGATAATGCCGCCGGTGTGAAGACTTTGTTTCTAAATTGCATTTCTCATCACAATATTTTTGCATAACCTCAGCTGAAAAAAAAATACTTGCTTACCCAAACGTGAACAGACAAATGAGCCACAAGAAAACAGATTTTTATACAGAATATCATTATCTAGGCCTAGTTTCAAACCCAGCTGAGATACGTCAGCCTCTTCTGAACGTAGAAGGAAACTGCTGAAGATCACCATACATTCCACAAAGATGTCATGCTGCTAGGAAATTGCTTTGAAATACATTCCGAAAGGCAGAAAAATAATAAAAAAAAAAAAGAAAACCACAAAACCAACCAACTTGTAAAAAGGAAGTGCAGAGAAATAGCTGAGATTCCACCAGCCTCCAGAGAGGGGACCCATCAGCTGGCGCAGGGGTCCTGACAGATGTCTCGCTTTCTGGGCTCCTTCTCAGAGCCAACAGAAGGACACGCAGAGAAGTGCCTCCAAAGGATTTTTTTTCCCATCCAAAGATAATTGCCTAAGTGAAATGCATCTCTCCTGGACATTTTTCTTTACTGAGGGAGCTCAAACAGCTTTAGACAGAACCTAAATGACTGGTTTGGCCGAGGGACTTGCCTTTCAAGTGGGTAAAGGGGAAAGAATATCGTTCTAAGTGACAGTCTATAAGAGCAAAAAATCTATGAGATGGGATCTATCCATTTATCTATCCAGAAATATGAAGCCCTATAGTTGGGGGCTTTCTTTTTTTTTAATACGAAAGGCATAAAAACATCTTGGAAGCAGAGATCAGACTCCAGCCCTTTCCTCCTCCAGATGTGTGCCTCCAGCCATGGTTCCCCTCATCTTCTGCCCCACAAATCGCAAGCTATTTTCTTCTACCTCCAAGCTGAAGAATAAAGAACGTTCCCCATCTCCTGTAGGACAGTCTAAGCTGTATCTCAGTGTCTATGGCCCTCTCCTGTGCACCCCACCTCACCATAGCATTTCCGAATGAAACGCTGAGTTAGTTCTCAGAGCCGAGAGGTGACTCCAGCTGTGAAGCCATTTTAGACTCTAACTGACATTCCCAAAGGCACACAAGTTAGAACTATGGGTAAGTACCCAAGACGAGGAGAGAGGAGAGGTTTCAGCTATCCTCCTGCCCAGCATTTTACATCAAACCGACTGAAGTTTCTCTCTGCGCAGCGCACAGGCTGTTTTGCATCCTGTGCTGGACTTGCCGTATGTTGTTACACAGAGAATTTGGCATCTCACTCCGCATTCTGAATCCAGGACCAGGTAACCCAACACCCGCCTGCAGCAAGGCTCCCCGTCGCCGTCCCCAGGTCCCCCAGTGGGTCTTCAGACCTGCTTTTAAGACATTTTATTAAACAACCCAAGATTGGAGCCGGCAAACGGAGTTTGTTGTCTTTTGGCCACCAGCAGACCATCTCCCATCCAGCGGAATATTTTATAAGGCTCAGCTTTTTTCTAAATGGCATTAATTGTTATTTCCCTTCTCAGCTGTGCACTACACTTTGTGCTTTTTGTCTGCCAATTTCATCCCAGGGCAGCTGCAGATCACTTTTGCTGTTTGCAAAACAGGTCTGGGATCTTTTGGGATGGCAGACAGTATATAAATATAAGACAATATTGGAAAGCATACCCAGTTAGCTACTTGTAAAACTACCTGCCAAAGCAATATAACATTCCAGACACACTTGTGTGCACATTAAAGGAAAAAAACCAAAGGAAAAGTCAAAATAAACTCTAAAAATAATGTGTTTAGTTGTTTTTCTTTATTCTTTTACAAATGTACATACATGATTTTTTAAAGGTGAACAGTTGTTTAATCCTAAAACATAGTACAGTAGCATACATAAGCCTTTAAATAATTAATATTTACTTTTTTCAATTATCATTTACAGTGAAGACCTGGGACGTTACATCCTTTGATCCTCAATGCAGACTCTGCAGTATTTGTTAAGGAATGAGGATGAGAACGTTAGGTATTTTCCATTTCTGAGTGGTCCAGTGCCTAAAATTAATACAGAGTGTGAAATAAACTTGATTCTGAACATCCTTTGCTTCAATAAATGAATACACAAACCAAATTAATGATGCAGCAGTAGGATAAAATAGACGGTGTTGTTACAGCCTGCAGAGGGAAAGCTACTTTCATTCCACACAATTTTACAGTAAACAAATTTTAAGTTACAAAGCTAGTTCAGATAGTAGATGCAAACATGCATTGTTCTTCCTTTTTTCTCTTGTAGTGTAGCCCAGAGGATTATGACCCATAGTACAGAAAACAAACATGGAAGAAATCAGAATAAAGAGGTTTCTCTCTACCATAGCCTGATCCCAAACCCACTGAAATCCATGGAAAGACTCCTACTGCCTTAACTAGACTTCCGGACACATCAGTAGAAAATCTGTTTACATCGCTAAACTATTTTACAATGTGCCTAATGAAGGAAGACAGTCTATAAACTCCTCAGGCAACAACACTGACGTGAGCTCACTAGCTCATGTATTTTCAGTGAATCATGGGTTTAGCTAGCGCATATTTGTGGGCTGTCTTCAGAGAAGAAAGGTAATGTAAAAGCCAAAGTTTTAAGTTCTTTCTACTGGGGTGCTATTTCTGCTTCCCAAAACTGAACAGAAGGAAAAGCACTGTGAACTTACTTTTTGACCAGAATAAGAGGAGATGCATTTATCCAGCCAAAACTAAGGCTTGTTAAATTTCTTACATCTGAAGACCATGAACCTTTCTTTGGAAAAGCTTAAAAAAACACCCCAAAACTGTTCAGGATTACTTGGTCAGATATGAAGAATTTATTGACATTATTTGTTAGTAATAAAAATTACTTTTCTGGTAATCATAACTTTATCCACTTAACTGGTATTTTGTCCAGAGGAAAGTTCATGGAAAAAAACATGTATGCACATAGAATTGGAGTGGCATGCTAGTGACTCTCGTCACCAAACCGTAAGAAGAAAGAGAATACTAAGAAAATTAAGACATGAATATAGCAAATCCGACATCACCACATCAAACATTTTCACACAAATTAGGTAAGTATCATGTAAAAAAGGATAAAACTTGTTTAAAAAAAAAAGAAAAAGCAGGAACCTGTGTATGACAGTAATGTTTTTCGATGTTTCTTATAGTCATTCAGCCATCTTCAGTCCTTTCTATTGTTCATTTGAGATCCTTACTATCAATGAGTAGTACAGAGATGCATCTGAATGGATAAAACAGAAGACAGGCAACACTTAAAAGCTACTGTATTCCTTTTGACTCTACTTTTTAGATTTTGTATGAGAAAACTAAACTGAACCCAACCACTAGGACTATTGTCAAGATGCTATGGTAATGCCTTCCATGGCTGTTGTGAGATATATAAAGTGCAGAATGTCCACCGAAATGAAAATAGATTTGCTTTGGAAAGCAGAAGCAACGAGCTCCTTTAACAAAGGTAAAAGTTCTTTCTGTATTATAAATACAGTGAAGTATCCTCATAGGACCTCGGATTAAATGAATGGTCCCAGGTGCCCTTAAGACTCTTGAAAATATTGAGAAACTTGAAAGACTTCATATTGCAGAGCGTACACGAAACTGTCCCTCTGTGCACCCTGGCATCTGCACAGAAATGCGCCTCACCACGTGAAAGTGGATGAAAGATATATGATGGGATTATTTGTAACATGATAGTCGATTCAATAACTCACATCACCTTTTCCAGCTGCATGCTATTTTATCCTATGGTCCTCTGAAACTGGAGTACGGAAATAAATTAACCTAAAAAGATTACGCGTTCTGCTAACAAGTAAAAAAAGTAATACGAAACGGCCAATTTTCCTCATTAAATTATCCCTTAAGATTTGTTTGATGACATACCATGAGTTAATTTTTAAGGTCTGCATTTTTTTCTGTGGGAAGTCTATCTGAAAACAAAATGCTAATAAATGTGATGGGAAGTTCTTGAACTTCCAGAGCTGCAGCAGGAAATATTTGACCTTAATGGACCCCTAACTGTGATGTTTTCATCAGGGAAAAGTATCACTAAGCAGTGTCTACAGTAAAACTGTCTTACAACAGCAGTGTGGAATTTTAAACAAAATATGTCAAGAGTAATTAAAATCAGAAGAATGATCAACTCTCAGTTAACACTGCTACATAAACAGCCACTACCAAAACAAGAAGCAAAACCCCCTAAAGATTATAGAGACAGTAAGCGTCTTGTTTAAGGAAATTTAGAAGTTTAGAGTTTTTGTGTGAATACACACATCATTTGTTCCACTTAAATTTAAGCTGCTCATATTCGTCATTTTTTGGGTCTTTCACAAAGTTGAATTACAATGCAGTAAATCGAGGGAGATTAAGAGCATTTCTGTTGTGCTATAAAATTCAATTGCTGACAGTTTTAAGAGGGATACTTAGACCTGTGGAAAGTTTGGAAGGGAATTTCCTTACACATTTTGCCAAAAGCAAAGAATACCTCTACTTAATCCATGAGAGCACCAAGAGGTTTTCCTGAAAACTAATGATAAATAAATAGATAACAATAAATAAAGTAGTATCTTCCATTTTGAGCTGCCTTACACCTCTCTCTCATAGTGGCTTTGCTATCTATGGGTCAAACCACTCTCCAGAAGAGAATGGTCAGAAAAGTACACAATATTTCGGAAGGGGCAAAAATGAATGCATGGGATTGCCTTGGAGCCTCGGTGAGCCGCTGCTTGTCTGGAAGGACAGGGGCTGAGACACCAAATTCATGTTACAGGCGCAGTTTGTGGTTTACTCTCCCTTCCACGGCTTCTACGCGCTTAGGGCTGATGAGCAACTCAGTGGAAATATGGTTTATTTCTTGTGATTGCCTCCTGGATGGGCCAGAGCAGACCCAGAAGACGCAGCAAAGACTACAGCACTGTGTGAAGAACAGTCCAAAACTTAAAATAAAAATTAGAATGGATCACTTCATCAAGTTTATACAGTTCATATAATTAAAAGATCACCTTCCTCATTCTATGAAGCTTTGGCACCAAGTGTTGGTGCCCTGAGGTCGCTAATAGGCCTTAATTGGCCAAGAAGCCTCACCTGGGACCCCCACCCAGCCCCTGGGGGTATTTCAGCCCAGCCCCGGCCCCAGTCCTGGTTTGAGCAGTGCTACGGTGGTGCCTGCTCCCAGGGCTCTTCCCAAATTAGTGCTTGGTTCTCCTGGAGCTGCGTGCTGAATATCTTGTCTCTGGAAGCTCCTGAGTTTGCCCTCTGGATGTGAGGGTGGTGCATCGTTTCTTCTCAGCTCCTTCAGGAAACAAGGAACTTGCTGCCAATGCTGTCCCTTACATGGTAAGTCCCAGCAACTGGAATTGGTAGGGGGACCGGTGGTATTTCACGTTTGGATCTAAGACCTGCTATTCTTTCACAGCAAGTGGCAAACTCCAGGCCCTGATGCAATCCCTGTGTGCTACTGAGAGGTCTTTCAGGCTGAGAGGGGCAACACCTCTGAAGCAGCCAGGGTTTCTTTAAAATTCTTCTGTTTGCATAAGATTGGCTTGCAAGACTTCACAGGTTTAGAATTTCAGGAAGGATGGTTGAAGATATAGTAAAACTAAATGCTAATTAGATGGTGGTGGAATCATACATGCTGATAGTGGGTAAATTAGTGTCCTTCTTTTTAATATGGCTTTGTTAATACCATAGACAATTCCAGCTTGAAGAGTATCATTACAACTTATTTTATGAAGCTTTTTTGATGAACTAATGTCTGACTTCCTAAATTAGTGTGGCTCCTTAAAAAAAGACCTTATAAGAAAAGCTTCAATCAGAGCAAAGTCTTCCTGATGTTCAGGGGGATAAACTCTACAGTCCAATTTTTCCCCTTGAAACCTGACAGATCTTCCAAGTGAATAGCTGTGTGCCATTTGCTTCTTTGGAAAAAATTACTTATTTAATGGCATGAGGAAGAGCTTTCTGGAATCCATATATTGTCTGAATTCTGCAGCTCCTGGTAGTGACTCTTTGGCTCTCATCTTGGAGTGTGCTGAAGGCAAATTCAAACCACATAAAGACAAATGTTGACAAGTACAAGATCAAATTATTGTTGCTATCATTACTCTTCTCACTCCAAAGCATCAAAGGAAAAGTTATGGCTTTGTTGATTATTTTTAAATGCAAGACTGACTAATGAGAAAAATAATCACAACTTACAAAATCTTGTTCATTTGTGTTCTAAAGGACAAAAGCCTCTTTAGATGTTTTTTCCAAGGTCAGGCTGAAGGCTTTACTTTGTATGAAAGGGAGAAATAGCAACCCAAGTTGTGCAGTCTCCAGTACTTGAATTAAATCAAGATTCCACTGGAGATCTTCCAATCTTCTGTCTGGAAAATATGTAGCTTTAAGATCTTTTTCATTCTGTGTGCGTTTTGTTTTGTTTTCCTTTGACTCTCGTTTGCTAATGTAGAACAAAATCATCTTATTGCCATAAATTGTTTTATGAAGTAATGATCTATGGATGTCATGAACTGGTGAATCATGCTAAGAATTATTTAAAACTGTATGCAGGTATAATGCCTTGCTAGGTCTGATAGAAAAGAACCAAGATTCAGAGGTGAATGTTATCGTTTGTTCATCTGAATAAACCATAAGACATGATAAAAGAATTTGACAGATAAAATATCTAGATTGTGAATGCAGATGGTTGATTAGTACGAAGACAAAAACATGCAGGAAGTGTATTGCAAATATTGTTTTCTTTCAAGATGTTCCTAATACAAAACACTATCAATGGGACGTCGTCAGGAATACTTTCTGAAAAGGAGCCATGGAGATTTAGAAATTAAAATACTTTGTGGTTTTTAAAACATGCGTATTAAACCTGGAACTCATAGGTTTGGGATGTTATTTCTGTAAATAGTGGGTGAACTCTTTCATGCAGCAGAGCTGACGCAGAGTTGTGTATGAGTAAGGGGGGTGTGATCAAGAAGAGCTTTGGAACCTTGATAGTTATGCTGCATATTTACTGCTGCAGCAGTCTTGCTGCTGTGTAATCTGCATTTTTTGAGATGTTACACTAATTCACGTGAATGTACCCATTTAACTGTCTTTGAAATGCTTGTCCTGTTGAAAGCAGATAAATGAAAAGTAGTTGTCAGACATCATGGACTTGATGGAGGGGGTCCAGAGGAGGCCACAATGATGATCAGAGGGCTGGAGCACCTCTCCTGTGAGGACAGGCTGAGAGAGTTGGGGTTCTTCAGTCTGGAGAAGAGAAGGCTCCGGGGAGACCTTATAGCCCCTTCCAGTACCTAAAGGGGGCCTACAGGAAAGATAAGGAGGGACTGTTCATCAGGGAGTGTAGTGATGGGATAGGCATAATGGTTTTAAACTGGACGAAGGGAGACTTAGGTTAGATATTAGGAAGAAATCCTTTACTGTGAGGGTGGTGAGACACTGGCCCAGGCTGCCCGGGAAGTTGTGGGTGCCGCATCCCTGGAGGTGTTCAAGGCCAGGTTGGATGGCGCTTTGAGCAACCTGGTCTAGTGGGAGGTGTCCCTTCCAGCTGATGATCACTAGATAATCTTTATGGTCCCTTCCAACCCAAACCATTCTGTGATTCTATAATCATGTCAGATGGACTAAAAGGCATATGGGGGATGCTCAATACCTACAATAGGATTTTGAAAGCTACTGTATTCATTGCTGTAAATGGTGAAACATGGTGCCAAATGATTGGTTATCATTGACCTGAATTTTCTACTAAGTGGAAGGGCAAAATAATGCATTCCTGCCATAGCACTTCAGTCATGGCTTGGCTCTTCCCTCATTCGTTAGGAGGGTAACCAGTGGACGTGAATTTTATTCACTTTCTTGTACACCCATACCTGTGGTAAATTATTGTATTTCAATAGACGGTAAAACTACATGATAACATCTGTAATGAGTGTCTCCCCCTGCATTCCTCAGGGGAAAATATCTGAGCTTATTTCAGCTGTGTGGCTCTAGGAAGCAAAGGCTGCCAAAAAAAAAAAGTAAAAAGTGCTTGGACTGGAGAGTGCTGAGGTTTGAAACAGGCTTTAATTCTCCTGTAGATGAATTCCCCGCTCTTTGGACTACCTTCCAAGACTGCAGCCTGAGATCAATGGCTTCAGTTGGCTGCAGTTCTGATGAAAGCTTGCAAGGAGTGGGAGGAATAGCCCATATTACTTCATTCCTCACGTGTTTTGAATAGTATGTCTTTGCCACCAGTCCTTGCCCTGGAAGATCTCACTCCCTGCGTGGTATGTCAGCATATGGAAAGCTGCTTCTAATTTGAATTTGAGGTAACTGAATCAAAGGAAGCTGGAAGCCAGCGCAGTAGCGACTGGTGACTCCTGCGATGTAGGTGGAGATACGGAGCCAGCTGTGCCTCCCACCAGCACCCAGCCACCCAAATGCCGCCACCCCTCTGCAGCAGGCCTGGGAAGGCACCAGCCACACCGTCACCGAAAAAATGCTGCAAGGCAGCCGGCACAGGGGGAAACCATGGGTTGCAGGAGGCTACAGCAGGAGAGTGGGGAATGAGCACTGAGATGCTTATCTCGGCTGTGTGAACCTGGAGGACCTACCAAACCAGCCTGTCTTCAGCTAATTGCATCTCTCCCTGCCTAGAATATATCTATGAGGAAAGAGACGACCTGATGCTTTTGGTGGCCACCAGGAAAGGGCTGACTGTCCTTTATGCATACGGAGCTACAGCAAGCCAAGGGCTCATCATTCCCGAGATCCATGAGTGCACACAAGAGGTACAAAGGAGTGCTTTGCCTCCTGCTCGCATACTCCCCTTGCTTCTGCTACAGCCCCGCAAGTAAGAGGAGAAGCACGTCATGCCTCCTGCTGTCCTCTGAGATGTCATTAAAGTAATTCTTGCTAATTTTCTGATTTCACAGGATCGATTCAGGCAGCCAAAGAATCAGAAGCAATGCCATATGACATATTATCCATCCTCTTCGACCTGCCAGATAGAACTTTTGAGAAAGTAATGGGACTATTCTTCATATGGTGGGGTTTTTGAGAATCAAAAGGCAGTAATTTCACAGAGAGTAATAACTCCTGTCTGAATACAGTAATTTTGCTAAAGAGCAAATGTTCACTTAAAAAGAGCCTAATCATTGAAATCTCAGCCAGGCATTTCTGACAATGAAAGACCAGATTTGCAAGAGCACTTGGGCACCTAGAAGTATAAACAAGTGTCTAATGGGATTCACAGAAACTCCAGAGCAAGCAGGTAACTAACAAGCAAAAGAAGCTTTGCCAGTCCCACTTTGGATTCACTTATATCTTTTAAATTCTACTTCATTTTTAGAAAACTTTAGATAATATGAAAAACCCAATTCTTCTTTTGAAATAAGTCAGTAATACACCTGCATCTGGTTTACATCATGCACAGGATATGACTTTCATGAGTTAACCCTTCTAGTGATTATTTGAAAATGGATTGAGAACGTGATTTGTCGTGCAGTTTCTCAATAGGGTGCAGAAATGCAAACCATTTAGATCTTTCTAGAAGTGTTTTAATTTACATTTTGTAACTTCCCTTTCTACTGTTGTTTAAAAGGAAACATTCAAGTATCTTCATTGCTTTTAATGTGCTCCTGCAAATTACCGCAACACTGCTTGAAACAGTGCATGGCTCTTAATTTACTACTCACGGCAAAATCCCAACTTGTAATATAAGTACTTCTTTTTTAAAAAATTCCAGGCTTAGAAACCTGAACAATATGCTGTTTGACATATTGACTGACCAAAGATGAGAAGTGTATTGTAATAGATGTTTTATTTGGGCATTTCACATGAGCCACTCAGTATAACCTCTGAAGCTGGAGACCATTCAGAAGGGTACATCATCTGAAAATCTGTTATATTAATTACTTATGCCATTAGTGAAAAAGCCAAACTGGTTACTTTGCACTCTGTTGTGACTCTTTAGCCTTCCTTTGCATAAGTGTACTCGTATTTAATATCCTCTTTCTTAAGTTACTCTAAATTTGAGGTAGGGGAAGGCCTAACAGCCGGTTCTCTTAGGAGTGAAGATAAAATATTTTAATCCACTTCAGTGGAACCACCTCTAGAATATAATACAATTTATTGCCAGAAAGATTATTAAAATCAAACTTTTAAGTGCCTTAATCAAGATTTGCTTCTGTAGATAGAGAAGAAAATCCATTCTCTGATTGGGGGGGGTATTAGATTCTCAAAACACTTTATTTTCTAGATTACTTTTCCAGTGGGCTTTTCAGTATGCCCCAGGAAGGTATAAGAGCTCAAGTACTGGAAATACATAATTGCTAAAGCATATATGAGCATGTAATCTGAATTAATTTCTTATGTGATCATAGCATAGGTATTCTCAGACATACTTTTGAAAAGTGAAACTTTATATTGCTGCAGGAACAAGATAGGAGAAACAGAAAAAAGGAAGGGAATTTTATTTTATTCCCTGGGGATTCTTTTCATCCTGTAAAAGGGACTTACACCATATAATAGCATTAAATCACCTGTCCCTGCAAGTAAACTCAAAAATCCAAGCTATTAGCAATGGAGATCGTAGACATTAAAATAAATGGAAGGAATTATTCAGTTAAATGTAACAAAATTGCTGCAAAATGTTCTGTCTGAAATACTTTGTCCCGTGTTATGCAAAGGGTCAAGGCAGAAAAGTGTAATTATTTCTATGAATTCCTACCCATTTAGCTGTACAGGGCTTTTTCTTAGGAAGAAAGGGCTCTTCCTTGGCAGAAAGTAGTCTTTACCCATCCTTTACCCCTTAAAACCGCTGGGTGTAACTGTACTAGTAAAGCCTGACATGACAGCTAACATATTTGCAATGATTTGGCAAGCTTCATTCCCCTATTGCATTTCACATAATGTCATTATACGATACACTTATTAGAATTAAAATTTGGTTACTGTTTCAACAAAAAAGCTGGCACGTCTAATGATGGTGTTAGAAATCTAACAGTTATAATAGAGGCTTAATTCACAAGCTACACAATGACAAGCGGATTCATTTCTTCAGGGGAAAAAGTAATCAAAAGATTTAAGTATGATTTCCAAATCCTGGAAATGGAAAGATCTAAGGATATTTATCTCAGGAACCCTTGACAAGCCAGCAAGTCTCATTAAAAAATTATTTTGGAGCAAATGAGTTATCTTACATTTTAATTTTCAAATTGAGAAAATGAAGCAATTCTTACAGCGTTTAAAAGAAAATTAGTTTATCGGTCTTCTATCCATGGCTGTAGATCAGGTATCTGTGGGTGGTTGTTTGATACTACATCATTACATGTTCCTTTAGCCTTATCTTCAGATACTTTATTTACATTGGAACTGGGATGTACGTTTTGCTGCTTGCCTTGCAAAGAGGAACTGTAGTTCTGAAAGTATGTACCCTCTTCCGAACGAGGCCTCCGAAGACAAACACATCTCGTGCAATCAGGCAGTCTTACTCTGTCTCCAATTCGTTAATGTGAACGCATTTGCCACTTGATACCAGATCTGATGGAAGAGTAACAGCCCCAGAAATGCAATGTTCTTGCAGGTTCTGGGGAACGAGAAAAATGAAGCGTTAGTGTCTGTGCTGAAGGAAGGGGTACAGTGTGAACTGAACCCCAGATATTCAACGTGGGAGAAACACGAAGGCCTAGCTGATGGGGAAACCTTTAATTATTGCAATTTATTAGAAAGCAAAGCCATAGGAAACCATGTTTTCTCCTTCGGTTGCTTTAATATATGAGCAGTTAGCTACTGGATTAAAGTATTAAACTCCACATTTGCTAAAGCATGTAGGTCTCTGCCACTTCAGAGCCATCCAGCGCATACTAGCTATTGCCCTGTCTGGAGGGGACAGCTTGGCATTCCAGCTCTCTTCCCTACTGTGAAAAAAGGTTTGAAAGAAAGGACTTCTTTCCCCAAAGAGAATGCAAAATGTTTGTGGAAGATGGCAGGTACAAGATCATCTGTGCCATCAGATGTGTAGAAATAAAGATCTGAAAGATATATCATTGTAATCAAGATGTGACGTAATATCTATGGTTATCTGCAGTGGTCAGCTGCGGGGGATCCCTCAGTGTGGTTTACTCGCTGTTTGTGCAGACCAGCACAACTGGGACAAATTAAATGGGATGAGTTTCCGATGACTGGAAGAGGGTAACTCATTCCCTGAGGTTTCATCTTTCTCTCCCGCCTTCTGCTCTGACTCTGCGTTTTGCTTCAAAGGCTGCAGGAGTGCTGTGACTGATTTGCTTCCAGATGTTTGATTCAAAGCCTTTTCCCCCAGTAACACCTAACAAGGCTTAAAAGAAGACTTTAGCATGTCCTGGAAGTACTTGACTGGTTTCCTGATTATTTTTTTCTGACAGTGATGTGGGTTATGGAACGCTTTCTTGGAGAACGTGGAGTTTTCTAACCCTAAATCTACATCCAGTCAAATAATTCTTTCTTTCCAAGAATTAAACATACACATCAACACTGAACAGCCAACCAGACACGAGTCAACAAAGAAACTGTGAGCAAATATTGTCATACCACTATCTGATGTTGGATACCTCTGTATTTAAGGTTTTATATGTAGTTACCTTCTAACCTACAGGTATATAAATGGTGGGTTTTCTTCCTGGACACAGCTACTTGCATGGGACAGGACTCATGTCGGAGAGAAAAAGAAGGTTCATTTTACTACAGATAGCTGAATTTTTAAGAATGTGACTAAGCACTTTACAGGCCTAAAAGACTTCCTATTCATGAGTGACCATAAATTTGTGCAGAGCTAGCAAGGTTTTAAATGTACACATTTTTATAACCTTTCCAGACTGAAATGTGTGTGCGAGGGGTAAATAAGAGTTTTATTTCTCTGACCCCCTTCAATCTATTCAGAAAGTGCCAAATAACTTTCATTGCATCCTAGAGGTGCAAAGACAACTGTCTGAGAAAACTGACGCTGGATGTGTTCAGAGGTGGAACTGTCCTTTTGCAAGTATTTTTGTCACAACCAGCTGTACCACTGACACCATCCACGGGTGGTTTTCCTCCAGAGCAGGCCTAGGAAGAGATATAAAGATTATGGTGTTCCAGTCATAGTGGAATTTAGGAAATCGTGTGCATATTTTTGTCCTAGCTCTGTTGCGTTCACTGATGGTCAGTGTTTTTCTCATTACTACAGCCTTAACCGTGCAACTCTGATAAATTTAGGATGTGTGTATCTCATGGGACTGGTCCAGTCTCCTGCTGTCACCACCAGAACTATTTTGTCTTGTCTTAGTCTCATCTGCTTCCCCGTCCAAAGTCTGTTCCTGTCATGGTTGGTGTCCTCGAGTCACGGACCACTGGTGACTTCTGACTGTTGTTGTCACATTATATTAGGACAAGGTTCATGAAAAATACCGAGTAGAAATATTACTCCAAGAAACAGTAAGGCGCAAAGCGCTGACTTGCAAATAACAAACCCTTCGTGTTCCCTTTCCCACCATCTCACTGGTAGGCATTTCCAAATGTCATCACCAGGAACCTGTTGTTTCATAGTTTAAAAATAAATGCTTTTGTCAGCTCTCCTGAAAAGGCTCAGCGATGGTTTATCACTGAGGACTCTCTTCAGATATGACTTTTTGCATAACGATAATGAGCTTACTTTCTGACCTTCTGGCAGACTGCCATTTCAGACCACTTACCATGAAAGGCGGTGGACTAAGATCCTGGGCTAAAGGTAAGTCAGCACGTTCCCGCTCGTGTTTATGGATGTAGACACGTTTAAACTGCAGGAAGAGCTGGATCAATGCTTCAGTCATGATTAAGCATGTAACAAGAGCAGAATTAGTCTTTGCATGGGAAGAAAACTCTCCTGAATTGCCAAAAGTAGTGTCTGAGTTTTATCTGAATCAGACTATTAGTCTCTTTTCTTTCCAATATCTCACTCCAGACCTAGGGAAAAAATAAACTCTGAGCCTTACACATCAAGATTTCTTTTAGATTTTTCTTGGATACCCTGAAGTAATCCTAATTTTTTTTGTTGCCTTTGGGTTCAACATAACAGAAGTAGTCCCACTTGGCATCTGTCAAAGCATTTTCCTCAGAGAAATCTGCAGGGCTGTTACCCAAAATTCTGTTCACACATTTACACAGCTCTGCACTTGTCCTTGCCTCCTAGAAATAATGATTGATTTAGAGGGCCAGTTCCATGTTCTGTGTTTAATTAAAGCCTACACTGTCCTCCTTTTTGCTATCCAGTCTTCCATGTCCCAGAACTCTTTACAGAGTGTATAATTGGTGTTGTAATTAAATTCCCCCATTCCAGGATCTTGCTTCTTACTATTATTAACCATGTTTTTTCACCATTAGAACAAAGCTTTGCAAATCCATTCATGTCCTTTAGTATGGACTTCACATTTCCCTATTGAGGCTTCCTAATTTTTCTCCCCTCTCAATTTTCTGACTGCAAAGACTGCCGGTATACCAACCGCTCTTGCCCAGACGCCCTTGTGGCAGACCCGCTTGTCACTTTATGACCGTAAAAACCACCTTTCCCCATATTCCTGTGTTTGGCTTCCCTATAGCTCATCAAAACGCTTGCCTAGATCCCTCACAGTGGTCACAGCCTTTCTAGCCCCATGGTTTTTACCGATGTCCTCGCTCTTGGTGCTGCACTGCTGTATCGTGCCCTAGTGCAGTGCCTACCCTCAGCCTCTTCTGCCGGGATGTACTTGTGCTTACCACCATCTATTTAACAAACGTGTTGGTGTTCGCTGAGTGCTGGCTCATAAATGTTTTTCACTTTTCCAATGCTGATGTGGGTATGTTAAGGGGCACTCACTCTTAAACAAAGATTTGCTGGTTAATAATCTTTTTTCTCTTTACCAAGCAGTTTGTAAAGTTTTCCTATTTGTATTGTTAATAGACCACGACAGAACAAATTTGATATTAAGTGAAGTTTTAAAGGGCCCCAAATATCAATGAAGATTCATAGTATTTTATGTATGAATATATTTAATATATATATTAAATGGGAGGGACTTTTTACAAGGGCATGTAGTGATGGGATGAGGGGTAATGGCTTCAAAGTGGAAGAGGGAGATTTGGACTAGATATGAGGAAGAAATTGTTCTCTGTGAGTGTGATGAGACACTAGCCCAGGTTGCCCAGAGAAGCTGTGGCTGCCCTGTCTGTGGAAGTGTTCAAGGCCAGGCTGGATGGGGCTTTGAGCAACCTGGTCTAGCAGGAGGTGTCCCTGCCCACAGCAGGGGGGTTGGAACTCGATCCTTAAGGTGCCTTCCAACCCAAACCAGTCTATGAATATGTATAAATCTGAATAGGTGCATATACTAAATACCAAAAGAAAAAGAGTTCAGCTTTAAGGATCTAATTTTTAATAAGTCATCCCTGGTATCTTCAGTAGAGGTATCCTTTAATGATTAACCTGGGTTGTCATAGACAGATGGACATTTTTGTGCGGTAGATAAGCGTGCATTACACATCTGTCTGCACATAGCTTCCTCTGGCACAGACAGACATATATACTGACAAATGCTAGCTATTACTCCACAGGCAAATGGGCACAGAGTTATTTAGGGTACATAGCCAGATCCAAAACCTTACGTGTGAACCTCACGTTCAGCTTTAAAGACACTGATAGTCCAACACGACTCTGAGACTACTCAGTCACACAGTTCCACGTGTGGGTAAGGATGAAAGCAGAGAGACCACTGGAATGTGGCTCTAAGACACATAAATGGAAGTTTGAAAGTTAGCTGAAGGTTACTTCAGGTGAATGCTGCTGTTCTTCAAAATTAACTCGGCAAAGAGGTCTTAAAATGCCATTTTTAATGTGAAACCTTTATAAAAAGGGGAATTTATGATATTTCTTCATATATTTTCAGACCACCATACTGAGCATGATTAGTGTAGTGTAATCTGTTTTTCACCCACTTTTATCTTTGTCTTCTGTAAGCTGGCTTACTACTTCAGTATGGGAAAAATATTTGGTGTTACACCACCCCCTCTGCTTCATACTCTAAATACATCATCTGTTTAATGCAGTGAAAAGAACAAAAACAATAATGGATGTAAATATTGACAAATTTGAAATGCATCAGAAACCCTTCTTCCTCTCAAAGTATCCTATAACTTTGAAAAACTAACTATAAAAAATTATACTGTGTGGTTGACAATCTCAATTTTTCTCCCTTCGCTTGCTAAAAGGGGGCTTTTCTAATTGCAACGAGCACAGCTCAAATGATCTGAAACTGATTAAAACAAAAAAAAAATTAGTTTTATGTCACTAATTTAAATGAAATATTTGAAGTACCAAAAGCTTAAACAGGAGACAGCAGATTTAAATTAGCATAGATGCTATTAGTAATAGAATATAATTCTGTAACTCACTGACGATGAGAATCATGCTTACTTATTAACTCTGCGGGATTTATTCCAATGCTGAACAATATTATTGGATGTGTATGGTCAATATATTGACAACTTCAAGGTGTGATGTGAATAAACTGAATTGTCATAACATAACATTTTTAAAAAGGAATGCTGTTTATAATTCTTTTATTTAATCCTGATATAGAAGAATCTTTAGTGACTGTGGCAGAATTTCTATATTCATGATGACTCTTTCTCAAAAATAATGGCTATGTGATTTTTTTTTTTGTCTGGGTAAAGTAATCCAAAAGTACCTGGCAACTGGGAAGAACGATACGAGTGAGATTCCAGCTTCCCTGGGATTTTGCTTCTGTAGCTACTGTAATTAATAATTATATAGTCATTAGGATTAAATGAAAATGTCACACTGATGTTACTCTTAATGAAGTAGATTTTCATAAAGGTGACAATGTGCCTTGCTTACAAACCAGGGTGATGACAGCCATTATATTATTTTTAATTTTTTTTTGTGGCGACTGGTGTGGTCCAAATTTTCTATGCTCCTAGGAACAGCAGCAACATGTGTTTGAGTCATCTGGCTATATAATCAGAACATGAAGATAATTATATACGCACACATGCTCCTCTGTCTCCATACCCACGAGGTCTGCTGCCGCTCTCCCTGCAGCAGCCCGGGCCAGCACTGCTCTTGTACTGNGGCAGCCCGGGCCATCTCCCCGCTCTGGCTGCACACTGCTTCCCGGGCAGGCACTGCTCTTGTACTGGGGTCTCGCCCCGTTGTGGAACTGGAAATGGTTCCAATTCGGACATAAGCTAAGGAAAATCTGAGTCTAGGTTCCTAAAATGCTTGTCTTGCAGTGTTCTAACTCCATTTGCGCTCGTTATCCCTTCTGCCCCCCAGACACTGTGTATAAAAACAGGCATGGGCTTCGGCGTATTTGGGAATCCGATTTCCGGGGTTGATTGCCATTCTAATATAGTTAATAATGTTCCTCAAAGCTGAATTACCCAACTAATTACTATACATTTATAATGAGATAATATTGAAGGTGTCAGTCAGCATCCAGGGATGCTGTATTTATTAAAAATTTACACTGTTTTTGCACTCTTCAGCTTGGCTTAAAAAGGTGATTGTTTTAGTTTTGTTTTAACTGCACAGCTTCTACTAATCTACTTCTCATCAAAAGCACCAATGCAAATCCCTCCTTTCTGATTTGGCTGGCAGTTTCAGAATCGTCTGTACATACAGTGCAAACAAATTTTGCCTTTTCAGTACCAACCGCCTACCTCCTGAGCATCTGATTAATCCATCTAATCTATGGCATTTGAAAAATACCTATTGCCATGGCATAATTAAATTTCCCGATTAAATATAATTTGATTTCATTTGGAGGGAATTACTCTTCACGGTGTGGGTGGATCTCAAGGACTGTTTAGAAAAATCAAGCCAGCTACTTAACAAGCCAGGAAGGGACTTAGTGGTCGTAACCTTCTGCTGAGAATGCAGACAAAACGCGGAAGAACATAACCAGCCTGTGTGCGTGGCTTACACGTGAAGAAAATGTAAGTATGAAACAACTGGGAAAAAACATTTCTGCTGAATGAGAGCATAGGGTCTTGCTGGATGGTAAAAGCGGGACAACTGCTGCGGTCACCACTGCGCTTGTACGCCATTCGCATCTGACTTTAGTTTATGTCAATAGGATTATAAAGCAGTTGATATACATGAATGCTATTACCTCCGGTAATAAGGCCCTGAATTAGGAGTAAAACACTTAATCCTCTTCCACTGACTTTAATGCTGTGAATATAATGCCAGAGTAAACACGGATGAGTCTAAAAGTCCTTGAAAACAGCCACCCAGCTATTCACCTTCCTGGTGCAAAGTAGAAAGTGTCTACTTGACCTTCTATCAGTGATTCCTAAAATGCAGAATGCTTGTCGCAGGAAGGAAGCAATTACTGTTTTTCTGTTATGGCAATGACACTAATTAGTGGGAGTGAATATAGTGGCTTAATATAGGGCCATAATTTATCATTCTCAATTAGAAAGTCATTGAATTTATTTTCTGTTTTTTCTTACAAAACCTGATGGAACTTCTGAAAAACCTGGCTTTAACCTCTTCGTTTTGATTTACTGTAAGAGGAACGGTGATTACCCCCTTGATTAGCAGTCAAAGGGGAAGAAAATAAATACATCCTAAAAACTGTAGCAAAACATGGTAGATACGACAATGGAGCCACAGCCACCAAACAGATCCTTACCGCTTGAGAAATACAGATCGGTCTGAAAACACCTGCAGAAGCGTTTTAAAACAAGAGTCTCGGCAATGAGACTGAAAACCTGTTGGTGTCATGAATACCTAATTGATTTCTTCCAACATTTGTAGCACACCTCTATGCTGAATATGCTCAGTTTTCTTTGGACTACTTTCAGTCCTCTCCATTATTGTAAGATTGTCTTTGCCATGGTGACTACTGACTTCTTCCTACGTGTGTCAAGGTTGATGTTTCTGCTGCCCTTCTGCTTGACTTCATTGAGTCTCTAGTGAGACACTAAAGGTTCCTTCTCGCACTGAGAATTATTCCCCGCTCCTTAGATAACACGTATATACGGGTAGACACAGCTCCAAGCGTTTCCACCACTGTGACCGTGTCACATGAAGGGGTACTTATCTTACACCAGCAAAGACAAAAATCCCCTTAGTCCCTGCACTTCCCCAGTAATTCACACCTGCCGCCCACCCAGATAATTTAATCTGTGGTGGCTTCAGGACTCTGCTTATCACCTCTCCCTCTTCTCATTTACTACAGAGCTAAAGTTATCTCCACCTCCTTCTGCCTGAGTCCCATCACCCACTTAATCCATTTAAATCCTTCTATTATTTTTTTTCTCCTGCTAAATCCTCAGCTTCAAGGCCTTATGTGCCACCTCTTGATGTGTCTAAGGACATCCAGCACTAAGGTACTAGAGTGTTCTTGCTAAGACTCGGTAGAGCCAGCAAAGACAATTTAGCTTTTGCCTCTCATCTGCTGCTTATGACTATGTAACAAAATGGACTTTGTGCTTTTTTCCATTCTTCCTGCAGCTTCAGGATCACAGGAATATGCCTATAAGGAGGTAAATAGGTCAGACTGGTAATCTGTTTAGTTTAATACGCCATTTTCAACACAGAATAGTATTAATTTTATTTTGGTATCACCAAATTAAAGCTTTCTTCTCTTTTAACCTCAACTCTGCATGTATTACTTTTTTTTTAGACTTTTTTTTAAGACTTGCTTTCAAGACAATGCTAAAATAAAATGATGGGTCTTGCTCTACACCTAAATATCCCTTAATCCTTTTGGGCAGTGTAATCCATAGTCATAAACCATCATCATAAACCATCTGCTACCTAAGCCAGATCTTCATCTCTTCTCACAGGTTTCAATTTCATTGTCTGCTTCGTAAGAGCGTTAACGGGATTTGCGGAAGACGAGGCACTCATGGAAACGACCTGCACCCAAACCCTTTGAGCTTTAAAGATGCGGCTGGATTCTGACTTTCGGGTTTGGATTTCTACAGCATGGTAAGGCAGTGCAGCAAAAAGGCAGGGTATCCGGTGATGCAAGGAGAACAGCAGGAGACAGTTAATAGTGCACAGTAAGACACTCAGTAACGTATCACCACACTCAACGCTGCTGAAGAGCTCTTCCAAAGCCGTCATCACGTTCCTTTTCCAGGTTCCCAGTACACTGACTGGTCCAAAACAAACACCAAAATCCAAAACTACTTTGGAAAAGCCTGTGTCTTGTCAATTTAAGGGAACTTGTTGCCAACTACTGTAAAAGAGAGTATCTGTGGAAGCTGTTGCTCTTATTGGTATTACTACTACTATTTAGGTTGCAGTGGCTTACTGCACACTTTGCCGGCACAGACAAGAATATTCTCCTGCTCTGACTGCTGCTTCTGCAGAGGAAAGCTACCCGCGTTTTTTATTTCATACTGCAGTGTTTAATGCAGCGCTACATGCGTCTTCACTGACGCTATCTACATCTCTGCAGGTACTGCCCTTCTGAAAATGGGGGGGTTTGCGAATTTCTCCAAATACCATTAAACATCCAAAGTCAGTATCTGCCCTGAAACAACTTTATGTGCTTTCTCAGTCTCTCCTGAGTTACCTTCAGCTTGTAAAGCGTAAGTAAACCATGTGACTTCTGTGTTTGGTAGGTGCGGAAAAATCTAATTATACTACTATGTACCAAACAAAATTTTAGCCCATAAAACACCAATTTTGTTGTGTTGGAAAATAGCAAGTGGAAAAGTTAGTTGCTTTGATAGGTGTCTTCTCTTCCAGTATGTGTCTAAAGTTTTGAGTTATTTTACTGTGTTGCATGGGGAAACACACTTTGATTCTTTCCTTTTTTTTCCCCTTTATAAAAGGAACTATTTTGGATTTTTAAAACCCATTAGAATAGTCAGTCTGAAAGATGGAAAGTAAAGCAATTTCTTATTCAGGGAAGTGAATGAAATTCTGCTTATCAAAGGACATTAATGATCAAACTAAATTCACTTCCACACAAAATGCAAATTTTTTTTTCAATCAACATTAATTTGTCTTTCTCATTTTATTTTTAAAGTCTGATAGCACATTTCTAGGAATATATTTTAGCTTCCTCTTCTAGATTCAGAAGATCTGTAATTAATTCAAGCAAACTTATCCAAAATATGCTCTAAATGATCCAAAATGCACTCTAAATTTCATCATCTCGCTATGTATTTTCTCTGTGTTAAGAAATCTGTTAGAAAAGGACTAAAATCAAGTGATTTCATAGATGCAGTCAAACAGATAAAATCTCTTGTATCTTTATCCCTGTTGATTATAATTTGTCATTAATAATTTCATTTTCTGAGTGTCTGTAATGTTGTAGCAGCCCCCACCTCTAAAAAATACATAGTTTATATTACAATATTTTAGAATTACACTATTTGTATTTATTACCTTTGTAAGCATAAACATAACTGTGCAAGCAGAATTTTCAAACAGACCCAAGTGCAGCGATGGAGGATGCTGAAGCAGTGTTTTACCCTCCTCTTCCTTGCCTTAGCCTGGGCAGGGCAAAGGCCAGGGCGGCTCCGTGACCCTGTGAGCAACGGTGCCAACAAGGGCCACCAAGAGAGCTCTGAGCCTGCTCCAGCGCTCTTGCCGAGCTGTTTCGTACGTGCTTTGTGTTCCTTGAGTTTCTTCGTAAGAAAGGAGGATCTGTATTTGCTATTTTCAGCATGCCTTATGTTAAGGAATAAAGACGGGCATGATTGCATTCCGTATTATTTTCCAAAATGCTGATAACCCTGGAAGCTTAGCTTATAGATAAAACCAAATTAGCGTTTGGTAGATGTAGTAGCCTTGCAGCTAATGCAGTGAATGGTAGAACGCCTACCCAGCTTGAGACGGAGCAGGCTGGGTGAAGTTTGTTCAAAAGGACAGGCGACATTAAATCCTGTGATTTTCTCACTCCTAAAATGATGACTTTACGCAGCACCCACAAATTCAGAACAGCAGCGGTGTAACAGCAAGCGCTTACTGACCCGGGGGGGGGATATCTGTCAAACGGGCAGCAGAAAGATTGCAGAATAGTGTTTAAGACGCATGAATTCGCAAATAAGAAGAAATGATCTTGAGATGGGGTAAACTACACGGAGAAAAAAAATGAGTTAAATTGACTCTTTATTGTGTATCAGCACGACTTCTCACACAAAAGCTTATGAGCTGCTCTAGGCTTAGGGCAGAGGTTTGTAAGAGCGTATACAGCAAAAAGTATTTTGGTTATTTATTACTTATGGTTTAGCCTGGATAGTTGACGCTGATTCAACGACACATCAGTCAAACTTAGCCAGTTAGAGCAAGTTTATGGCTGCCTTGGGTTACTGAAACGGTACAAAATACTTTGGCAAATCTTGCTTCAGCCTGCCGTTTGACCAGGCATAAAAAAGGAGATAGGAAAGATTTACTATTTTTATTGTACTGATGGGGAAATAGAAGCAGGTTAAGGTGACAGGAGTTGCTCAAGACCCCAGAGCAGGTCAGGGCAAGCACTCAGACACTGCCTGTAACGCTGACTGATGAAAACAGTGAGATTACATGAGGAATATACAGCATGTACTTGAGCTATTTGTACACAAAATTTCCCAAAGTTTACAGCTTATTCCTTTCTCACGGACATCAAATAATAATGTTAGCTTATACAAAATCTTATGTCAGCATAAAGTCTTCTGTTACTGTAGTAATTCTGATTATTACTATAGGTAATATATTCCTAGGCAACCGATTATCTTTTTCCTACCCAGTCTGAGAAGGATACTGAATATATTTTTGATCCAACTCACATAAAAGGTCACTTTCTTGAGTTAGTTTTCTCTTACAGCTTACCGCTGTGGATTTTTTCATTCTACTCCCTAGACATTTTCATGCCATCATTTAATGACATTTAAATTCTTCCCAGTTCCTCAGATATCTTCATCCAATAGACCTAGCTATCAACTGCAACACCTGTTGTCCACAATATTATACTTTATTATTAATTTTGACTGGCTTTGTGCATTGTCAACTGTTATTAAATGGAATGGTAATGTTACATGATAATTCATATTGCACAAATACTGGGTAGCGTGTTACTCTCTGGTAGGAGGAAGCTGAAGTGTATTCATGTTCCTATAGGCACAGCAATATTCAAGGTTAGAATGACGCAGGCTGGACAGACTATAGCACGCCAGAGCACTACTACATCAACACCCATTCCTTAGCTGCTAAAAGCAGTTGTTTCGGAGTATTTTGTTTGTTTGTTTAGCTGCCTAAAAATTGCAATGCATTTTCCACACACCCAGCTAAAGCCATGCCCAGTAAGTATCAGAGGTGTATCAATTATTAAATAGAAGATTCATCTCTTCCTAGTTCTGTGCAGTTGCATATTTTTGTGTATATATATTAAAAAAAAAAAAGATGCTGCAGCAAATCTTGAAAGCCAATGCCTGGGGTTTTGCCCAAGAGGCATAAAAGTGTCTCCTAGCCCATTGGCTACATTTAACGTGCAATCCTGATGGCTACATCGGGAGGATGGTACTCTCATGTCAAAAGAGAGGAAGAAAAAGGCTACAGAAGCAAATCGGAGTATTTAAACCGGGCTCTTGTTTTGACTAGTCATCTGGAGAAGCATTTTTCTTGACGGTGTAGCAGTGATGAGCAANCCTACATCGGGAGGATGGTGCTCTCATGTCAAAAGAGAGGAAGAAAAAGGCTACTCCAGAAGCAAATTGGAGTATTTAAACTGGGCTCCTGTTTTGACTAGTTATCTGGAGAAGCATTTTTCTTGACGGTGTAGCAGTGATGAGCAATTGCACACTAGGATGATAGTATCACACAGTAGTAGATATCATCACCGTGATAACTACATGTGATACAAAAGATACCCAAGCTACCAGGCATTCATATAATTACGGTCTGCACTACTGCTGCTGCNCACACTAGGATGATAGTATCACACAGTAGTAGGTATCATCACCGTGATAACTACATGTGATACAAAAGATACCCAAACTACCAGGCATTCATATAATTACGGTCTGCACTACTGCTGCTGCATTTTGCTCTGATTTTGGCAGCTCAGCTTGGCTGTACTTTGATGTATTACTTCTTGCTGATGCTCCTGCTCGGGTAGGTCTACCTGCCCTGTCTCTCTGCTCCGGTGCTGCGGAGGAGGGTGAGCTGCCAGCTGGTAAGTGCCTTAAGCCAGGTGGTATGGGTGCTTCTCCCCACCTGCCTTCTTTTCCCATCCCTGATCTTTTCCAGGTCTTTTTTGAGTTTGTCTTAATTCTGTTTTTAAGCTACAAAACAACCATCCACCATTGCTGGGGTATTCACTGCACGCATGTATTTGCACAAAGGATGAGGAGATGTGGATACAAACCTCCTCCCTTCCCTTTTCCGTGGCTACAGGACAGATGCTGTATCTGCAAGAGGGCACAGATCCTGGCCCTTGTTTATCAAGGAGCAGGTAATTGCCTTTTCTAATCCAAAGCACAGTAGCCATTTTTCTACCAAAGTGCAACCAGAATATGTTGCGGTGGCAGTTCTGTAATGACCTAGAAATTAATGCTGTCAGCCTGGAAATGGAAACAATTTCCTTTTCAGGGAGAATGAGAATGCAGCTCCCTCCTCTCCTGGCCAAGTGTTCCAGCCACCACATTATCCTATCCAGGATCTTTTGTTTAATTTTGCTTCAGCTCAATCATTCTTGCATCCTTTGTTCACAGAGATCCAGTTTCAATAGATGGGATAGATAGTACTCCTACCCAAATTACTGGGTAATGAGGAAGGCTTGAGGAAGCAGCTGAAAGGAACTATTATACTTCCTAGCTATACTCTTATGTAAAAGAACACTATTGCCTTCATCTATTGAAAATCAGAACGATGAGGGGAAGTCCCTGATAACTAGGAAAAAAAAACCCCAAAACCAGCAGCATTATGTTCCTCTTTGAAAAAGGCAAGAATGCAGGGAACTAGGTGGTCAGCCTTTGGTGGTCTCCGTTTCTGAGGAGCTGATGAAGCACATCCTCTTGGAGTCCGTTCCCAAGTATGTGACCAAGTAGTCAGGCAAATCCTGCTTTACCAGCACAACTGACTCCGCGGACCATCAGCGAACGGTGAATGTGAGCTAACCAGACGCCAGCAAGCCTTTTGACATTCCCTGTAGCATTCTCATTTCAGAGCTGAGGAATTATGGCCTGGAGGAATGGATGATCAAGTGGGTTGGAAACTGGCTGCGCCGCTTGGTTGGAATGATGACTGGTAGCGCAAGGTCCATGCGGCAGCCAGTGACTAACAGGGGCTCCAAGATGAGTACTGGGGGCCGACGTTTTCCAGCATATTCATTGCTGGCCTGGACAATGACAGAGAGTGCAACTTGTGGAGGGTATTGCGCTACACAGGAGAAGTCGCTGGCACGGCAAACAGCAAGCTTCAGTCCAGAGGGAGCTTGTTGAATTTCAAAACCGGACCAGCAGCAACCTCACAAAGCTCAATAAGGAAAGGTGCAGAGCTGTGTGCGTGGGACAGAACAACTCCAGGCATCTCCCCAGGCTGAGAAGCAACCAGTGGAGCGGCAGCCCTGCTGAAAGGGACCCAGGACCATTGCAGTGGATGCCAGGCTTAACGCGAGCCCCCCACGTACGGGGCTTCCAGATCATTTGTGGAGGCATCTTATATCATACTGAGAGGCCCAAGATGAAAGTGCATCTCACCCTGGATAGATTTTGGGACTGAGACCTGAAACATCAGTATCAGAGATGCCTAAATATTTAATGATAAGACTTCCACTATTTGCTTGGGAAATTACAAAGATTTTATGTGAATGTTCTTAAGTTATACTAAGTTTACACTATCTTTATTTACCATCAACTTCACTAATTTTACCTGTCAGAGAATGAAAGCATCTGAATTAATACGTAATTGCGCGTGCAAATCAGTAACTTACAGTTAGAAAAGTAGTTAAAATGACTGCTACGTGTTTAGGTAGATAATCACGCCCCAGGCCCACCCTTGCAAAACACTTCTTTTTGGATGTGAATCACTCCCTACCAAAAGCTTTACCAAAGACGCTACAAGCTTGCAAGGATCTGCAGCTCCGCTCCCTTGGCGTGCAGAGCCAGCCCCGAACCGGCTGGATCGTGCGTGCACCCGGATCGTGGGACCCACAGTGGCTCTGAGTCACGCACGAAACAGAAACGAGACAAACGGATAATAACGCTCCAAACTACATACAAAGCAAACAAAGGTTTCCCTGTGACGGCTCAGATTTTGATGCCTTTAAGTATCAGCCTCATGCCGCCTTTCTCATTGTAATCAATTACGTTCTCTTGCCCATCAGGATTGACTACTTTCATATACAAATAACATCATATTTAAAATAATTGAAAAAGCACATAATAGTCTTTCCTATTATTCTGAAAAAGATGCTGCAAGTCATTTAGAAAGCGTAACAGCTTTCAGTGCTTTTCAGTGTCAGCGCAGACTTCAAAATGCTACAACTTTTCTGTGCAATCTTTTTATTAAAAGTTTCTTCTCATTTTCCTAGCCTTGGACCTATTTGTGTACGTACACAAGCGTATCTAAAACCAGGCACAACAGAAACCTCCCGTCGTATTTTAAAACCGGGTGCTGCAACGCGGCTCGGGTTAAGCAGGAAGGTTGCTCCAGCTTCAGCCCACTGAACCTGAAAGAAGAGAGAGGGTTTGGTTTTTTTTTTTCAGATAGGAAATTTTGATCTGCTTCATCTTCTCTGTGTCTCTTTTAGGTCTTATCTGTCAGTCTTGCAGCCTGCAAGGTTGCATCCAATTATATCACGGTTGGTTTGCTATCTATGTCAAACTAAGTTATACAAAACCACAAAATAAGGTTTGGTTCTTATCCTGATACTGTCTCATTAACTACAACATTGCACAATTGTATCAGTAATATCTGACTCTCAGCTATAATAATTCACCAGGATGATGTCATCTAAGCTGTCACGTTATATATAGGAGGTACTATGCAAATAAACTCGATAACAAAATCTTTTGAAGGTTGACTTCAGGGTCTTAGTTTTTTGTGTACAGATGAAAGATCCCAGCCTAAGCGGCTGTGCCTCTTACTTCATGACAATCTCATTTAACCCTTTGAACTTTTTTTTGAGGATTTTTTTTTTTTAAAAAAAGGGGATTTATCATCGAAAGTGTCTATATGGTTTTGCTTCCTAATAGTAATTCAGGGGGGTCAATGCAAGGCCGCTACCAACCTTCACCTTTAGGTCTCAGATACATCCGTTTGGAATGAAGTGTGCAGATCATACATTGAATCTTGCAATATTTTGCCTTCTTTTTGAAAGAAAAGACTAAAAATCCTACCAGTGATAAGGGTATAATTATATTGTAGGCCTGCTGCATTTCTTTCCTACTTCTGTTCTGCCCTCCCTTCCTCTCTCCTCCTTCCCCTTGTCATTCCCACAAATACTTAATACTCCTCCTGTTAGCTGTAGAAGTGATATCCCGAAGGGAAGGTTTGCTCGGACGCAGTACCCACAAGTTAGTTTTGTGGGGGTAGTTATTTCGTGTCCTCTGTCCCATGCTAAAATCAAATTAATGTCATCTGATCCATTGCAGGATCTAGAACTCCGTCCTGATTAGATTTAAATATCTCTGATTTTAGCAAACCGTGCTATTATTCCCCCTGCTGTGGCATATTCATATCAGATGTTGTGAAATCTGACAGCAGCTTTCTGTGTAAATTGGGTTTTCATTTGTGTCTTGGCCATCAGAAAGGTGGAAGCTGTACCTTCCCCTGGGTCTCACCATTGTCCAACTTAATCCTTTTTTTTCTTTTCTTTTTTTTTCCCCGGATCGTCTAATGTTTGTGTCTAACATCTGTCTCTTAAGGTGTTGAATCTACAGTTGTTTCCTGTGGGTTTTTAACAATTTCTTTCCCTCTGTGAATCTCTGTTTTGTCTCTAGCCAACTAGCTGACCAGACTTGCAATCCCATCACTCCAACTATAATCTATCTCTGTTTCTTTACTGTTAAAAGAAAAAAAAACAAAAAAAAAAGATTTTACAGTTCAAAGTCTCTTGGAACTTGCATTAGCATCAGTTTTGGAAGTATTTGAGTTTCCACATTTCAAAATGGAAAGGTGGTGCAGCTCGGAGTAAAAAAAAGAAAAAAAGGCTAGAGACGACAATTTGCCTAAAGTGCGTAGTTAAAAAACCCCAACCAAGTAAGAAAGCTTAAAAAATGCCACCCAAAACAAAACAACCACACCACTACTAATCTTATTTCTGTTTCTCCCCCACTCCCAATTGCTTTGCAAATTTGTAATTCACTCCTTCCAAAGGTTCTTCAAACTTGTTCTACTGGTTTTCAGAAGCAGGCGGACTTGTTTTTTTCTAAGCTCTTCAGCGTACCAACTGAATTTATTTAATTTTTCATTTTGCTCCCACAAAGAATCTCGGGACGCTCCTTGAAGGGCCCTAAATCACTCTGTTGTATCATATGGATATATTCAGTGCGTAACCCACAATGCTTTAATTACCTGCTATACCAAACCATACAGAGCCGTGCTGAAATGAGGGCACTATTCAGTAACCCTAAAGACCTTGATCCAACAGTTAATGGGAAAGCACCTTATCATAAATAATGCTGTCAGCTCCAAGGGGAGCAAATTTTAAGGAAAATCCTTCCTTTCCTCGCTACGGCAGCACAGCCAAAATAAAGGAGATCTCTCCCTTTCTTCTCATGGCTGGAAGGGGCTCTGCAAGGTGACTCCGGGAACAAGTTCAACCCTATTTTCTTCCATGTTCCCATCGGTGTTTCCACCGGTTTGTGGGAAAGGCCACTGTGTGACAGTGGTGCAGGATGCGGGCGCTGGGCCCCGGCGGTGGCAAAGCCCCGGCACTCGCCGGAAAACGACTTCGGCTTGTGCGCGTCGCCAGAAGCGAGGCGAAAGCGGGGGGAAAAAAAACGTTAAAAAATGGCTGCACACATTTTGTGAGGCCACGCTTCCTCTGTCGGCCTGATGAAATTCTGCCCGAAATGGGCCAGTTCAGGGCGAAATAAGAACGCGATGTGGCCGAAGGTGGTGGTGGTGGGGAAGCTATTAGGCCTCAGCTTGGTTAAAAAAGACTAAAATCAGGTCTGGCCTTAGAGGGCCCCCCCATTTTGCACCGGGGTTGGGACCAGAAGCGGGGCGTCGCGGGGCTGACACAACGGCCGCGTTGCCTCCAGCCAAAAACCTTTTATTTTTCGAGTTTTTGTCCGCTTTGGAGCGGGGCGCGGAAGGTGGCGGCCCTCAGGCACGGCGCTGACCCGCCGCCGGGCTCCTCAGAGCTCGACCCGCCCCGCCCCGTCCCGTCCCGTCCCGCCGCCGCCCCCTGCAGGGCCGCCCCGGGAGGCTCCCGCCGCCGCGGGCGCTGAGGCGGAGAGGCGGGCGGCCCGCGGAGGAAGCCGTGACAAACTCCGGTGAAGGGGCTCCGCCGCCCGTCTCCCTCCGCCTCAAGGACTACTTCGCCCCCCCCCCCCCCC
>RSEF01000004.1:59709598-59741716 GCA_003993805.1 Himantopus leucocephalus | reverse complement strand
GGGGGGGGCGGTGGGGGGGCCGGGCGCCCCGCTGCCGGCCAGCCGGGAACAAAGAAGTGTGCGGAAAGCCGTCGGCAGCTCTCCCCTGTTAAAATAAACTTCAAAAAAAAAACCAACCCCACCCCTAAACCCCGTAGCCGGCAGTGGAAAAATGGGGTGAAGAGGAAATTCGGTGATGAAGGTTCGTGAGGAAGAATGTTTCTGGGATGAAGGGGTATATTCAGTTCTCCTCGGGAGAAAATGCAAGGCTCCTGTGGCTTTGAGGCCACTGTCATACCTGTTTTTTGTTTTGGTTTGGTTTTTTTAATATGTGTCTAACCGTACCTTGTAACAAATTTCTTTAAAGCAGCTTTTTAGATTAATTTGCTTTAATAGTATAAGCAAAAAAAATGAATAAGAGCCCTTGACTTTAGTCTTTGTTGTCTGCATTTGCAATTGACTGAATTATGACTTGCATGTAGGGTTAAAAGTGCTGTCTTCTTTATTTCAGAGCTCTAGGGGAAGATGTTGTCTCTCCTGACATCTTGCGATTAAGATACCTGAGAACAGGTTCAGTAAGAATCCAAGTTCCTGAAGAAGATGCTTATGAATGTATTGAAATAAGAAGCTGTAAACATTTTTTGTTCCCTGTCGTCTATACTGCATAAGAAACCATAATCTGAAGCACTTCTCAGACACTCGCCCAGATGTATGAAGTCTGCAAAGCTCGCTGTCCAAACTGACCATTTCTTAGCAAGTGGTGCTTATCCACATTTGTGGTATGTATATAGTACTCTGAAGAAAAATCACTTTCTTTATAGAATTCACAGAAGGAACATTTTATTATGGACAGCTTTTTCTGGATGTATATCCAGAGAGATTAATGCCTAGAGTTGAAAGGCATTTAGTATACACTGAAAAGTTGGCTTTCCTTCAGTTTTTCCAGATGTATTGTCTCCCCTGTGTACTGGGAACACACACAACTGCGTAAACTACAGATGCAGCCATGGAGCTGTGTGAACTTTTGAGCCATATGAGAAGTATTGTTGAGCATTGGTATCAAACACCGCTTCACGATGTCAGCTGAACTGTGATTGTGTTATGCTAATCATAATAAAGCATGCAAATGGAGTGACACCCTTCCTGAGAAGAGGCTGTTAAGTTTTACTAGAAAGGTTAACTGATTACCATAACCTCTGTCAAGTTCTGTGCAGAAGACTTTTCTGTGCAAGATGAACGCGTATCTCCCTACTCTGAGATGTTGAAGGTGTACTGCTGCTTATGACAAATCCAAGAGAAGAAGCTTTGTAAAATGGCTCAAACCAGCTTGCTGCAGGGAAAGCAGTTTTACTGTAGGGAGTGGGTTTTCCACAAGCTTCAGCACTGCCTCCAGGAGAAAGCTAACTGCAGCAGTAGCGCTGCCAACAAACCATCTCTTGTAGCGAATTCTGGGAATAATACCGGTGTTGTCTCTGGGAAAGGAGCCGCCTGGGGTGTATTGTTGGTAGGAGGGCCTGGTAGTGGGAAGACGGCCCTCTGTACTGAGTTACTGTGGCCAAGCTCACCTGCAAACCTACAAAGAGGCTTACATCGTCAGGCTCTAGCCTTCCATTTCTGCAGGGCACAAGACTCTGATACACTCTGTGTTGGAGGGTTTATTAGAGGTTTAGTTACACAAATCTGCCGCAGTGGACTGATCCAGGGATATGAGGACAAACTAAGAGATCCTGCTATTCAAACTCTGTTGCAACCCGGGGAATGTGAGAGGAACCCTGCTGAAGCATTTAAAAGGTAAAAACAAATTAAGAAAACCCTATTGAAAATAAAACCCAAATAAATAAAAAAATGCTGGCTTCTGTTTAGGTCTTCCTTCCAAAGAGTCCACGACGGTTTAAAACATGTTTGTTTCATGGCCTGTTATCTCTGTGAGAGCTTGTAGATCTACCCTGGAAAAATCTAAGTTTGTCCTTATAGCTGACATAAATAAATACTTACTTTGTAAACAAAATTTATTATTAATAGTGAATTTATTTACATTTGTATATTAATACATCTCAGTTGTAACCGGTGTTTTGGAAAGACTTTAAAGTAATTTACTTCAGAGTGGAGATACCTAGTCAGTTGCTTTCATGTGCCATAAAGGTAGGGCAGTTGTCCTTCATAGAGCTGAAACAGACCTTATAGGACCCTCGCAAAAGCTTCCAATATTGTGCTCTGTCTAAGAGGAAACTGGACTAATGGATCTCTGGGTCTGATCCAGCACATCGGTTTTATGTTTGTCTAAAAGTATGTGGTAGGAAAATGTCAATTAACCCCTTCAGTTGCTTCTCCCAATATGCACAGATTATGTCAAATCTTTATTGCTACTTATAAAATAAGTACTCCAAAGTGTTGAGTGGATCTGGAATTTATCAAGAGGGCTTACCCTGCCCCTTAGAAGGTTTGTCAGCTATCTAAGCTGAATGAGAATTATGGTTTTTTTACTTAGTCTTCCCTAGCAAACCGAAGTCTCTTCAGTATGTCACTGAGCATTTTGTTTCCGTAAGGGTACTAATGTGTATGAGAGAGTGTATATCCATAGATCACTTAGAACAATGTGTTATCTTCAGCACAGCCTTCACAAACACGTGTATATTGGTCTTTATTCCTTTGGGTCACAATGAAGGAAAATTCAGAAAGGGTAAGGATTGTCTTTAGCAACAGAGCTTCAGTTGATTGCGTTGACAGTGTAAAAGTTTCCTGGAATATTAGTTAAACTGAAGTCCTTTAGTATTGTGTAGTGACATAACTTTGTGTGGTACTTAAGGGTTTATTGGATGATGTTTGCAGTAGAAAAAAAAATTCCCATCTCTTTTTTTTTTTCTCTTTTTTTTTTCCCTGTGCCTACTAAGACTGGGTAAACAAGGACTGAGGTTGAACTGTACTGCTTGCTTATATTGTCATGGTGGTGTAAAAGAGCCTTCCAGTTCTGATGGCTGTTACGTCCTTGCCTGCTGAATAAACAGGATGCATGTCTACATTGTTCTCAGTGTAGTGTCTTAAAACAAATAGTCTAAACCAAGACTGATTCTGGATTTTTTTGTTTGTTGTGAAGTGAAGATGCAACTTCTAGCAGCTGTTAAGGTCCTAATGTCAGAAGTATTAAGCCCTCTCAATTTCTTATGGCTAAAAATTGGGTGAAGTTAAGTGTCTATAAATGGAATAGTAGACTGGCCATCTAGCTTTAGGCAGTCTTTTAAACTGGTGAGTAAGAGCCCGTTTATGGTTAAAAGTCTATTACAAGGAAATATTACTAATTTAGTACAGGCAAGTTCTCTCTTAAGAGCTGGAATCCTTCCTCTGTTCTAAACATGATTGCCTTACTCCAAAGAACAGGAGTTAGTTAAATGTCTTTAGATAAAATGCAATATAGAAATATAAAAGATACTCAGCTTTTTAGATAAGTCTGCTTTTTACGAACGCAGGGTTTAATGATGGGCTGTTTGAGTATTTAGGTCAATATACGGGGTTCTTGGTTTTGTACTGGAAAAATAAAGTATGACATGCCATCTGGTACTAGTCTTCCCATCTCAAATTTTGTAGCAGTGATTGTGAACTCTTATTACTACGCTAAAAATACTGAAGTTATAGTACAACAGCTTCAGTCAAGGAGATATTTTTTTGGGGGGGAGCCTGCATGTATTCCCTTGCTGCCCACCTACCCTGATCTCCTGCTCTCAAAAGCAGCTGTAGTAGATAGTCTTCATTCTCATATTTCAGATTTAAGGGAGATGAGGTGTTAGAGACAAGGTGCTGTACTGGGAATATAAGTTTTCAGCACTGTGGCAGGGGACCAGTAGGTGGTTGTTGACAGCAGTACCGTGAGCTTGTTTTGCTGCCTGTAGGATACAATCACTGTCCACAAACGAGAGGAACTTGCCAATCCCCTTCCCACCATCAAACACTTCGACCATTTGTTAACTGAACTTCAGTTATTATATAAAGCATGCAAGAAATGTTTAACAAAAATATAAGTTAGTATTTTTTGTGGTTTCTAAGATTTATTACTAAGCACTTCAGTATTCTGGTCCGGTGTGTTTATATATGCTTTCTGTTAAGTGAAAGTTGTTGTAATGAGAAATGTGAAACGAGTTCTAGGAAGACTTAACAATCAGCTGATTGCCTTTTGCATTGTGTAAAGACACTGAGACAGCATAAAGCTCTTATCTCGATGCTCCGTTGATTTTTATCTTACTTTAATTTTCTTTATTCAGTAGAAGAGGGGAACGATCTTTCTTTAAAGACACTGTTAAATTTTTGTTCTGCTTTGCATGGCTGCTCCAGACCCAGCTATGTATTCATGGCCTAAAATGGAAAGACTTCTCTTCATAAGTGCTGAACAAGATTACACCATTCTATTTTCGTGCTAATTGTCCTAGAAATAGTAAGAGAAACTTTCTAATGCCTTGTAGCATGCCAGTTCGTAAACAATATAAAGTTCATTAGTTAAAATAGTGAATCTCTTTCTGAAGAACACTTTTAAATAGGTTTTCAGCAACCCTGATGGTCATAATGATGCATGTGCAAGTGATGACACGGAGAGTTAAGACTTTTCTCCTCCTGTTTGAATGTCTTCTCTTAAAAATTTCTCATATATGTATAATCTTAACATGCCCTAAAAATTCTTGCAGATTTGAAGAGCTGGAAGGGCTGTTCTACACAAATGTATTTAGCAAGCATTTGTTGCTGCACTGACAGCTGAGAGAAAGAGCTGCTACCTACAGCACCGCTTCTGAGGCACTTTTCTTCTCACCCATGCAGTACTGGAGCAGAAAGCAGTCTTAAACGTAAGGGAGAGGGCTGAAGCCTCACATTCACATTTTAGGTGAAAGTGAAGCAGAAAGTATAAAAGAAACAGAAGAGAGTGTTACAGACTCCAAAAGTAAGAAGAAATGATGTGTTAAACTGAAAGATTTTAGTTGAAAAGGTCTATTAGGCTATACATCCCTATTTGAATAGAAAAGTCAAAATCAGAATAACCCAAATTTTGCAATACTCTCTCTAGGATTGTGAATGGGGGTTGGTTTTGGTTTTACTGCATTGAATTTATACTTCCAGCAATTGGTAGGAATACAGGTGGCTTATCAGTTATCCAAGGCCATGAGGTCATAGAGGACTATGATATAAAACTGTGGATAATACTGAAATTTGTGCAAACTAGGCTGTAAAAAGACATTTACGCTTACGATCCTGGTTTATATTTTTCAGACAAAGGAGATGACATTAAACACCTTCAGACAATAGGGAAAGGCACATAATTCCCACGTGTTGTGCTACAGTTAGGATTAGTGGTGGAAAGCAGAGCTTGGTTAATTCATAGCCCAGAAAGTGGACGTTACTGGAAGCGTAGCCCTATTTTACCATGCAGAGTTGATTTCTTTTGCATCCGTTGCTCTGAGTTTGTAAGACATCTGTGACCAGAGGTCCTGAGTCAGTTTCAGAGAATTTAGATGGAACATGTCTATTAAGTAACGTGTTTTTAAGCTTGCACTAAACTCACCTTTAGTGTGTGTTGGTCTAGTACAAACTTAAAGCAAAATTTGACTTTTGCTTGGGTGAATTGATTAAATTAATAAATAAATAAAATAGTGAATTTCCACATGTCCTAGCAGGTTGATACAGATGGAGCTGCTTTGCTATCACTCACAGAGAAGTTTCTTGCTGTCTTCTGCATGTCCTTTCAAGAAACTTCAAATGTTGTGAGACTTTTCACATACTTAACTTCTCACATACTGAATTATGGTCAATGATGTTCAAGTGTCTTTTATTTGTGAAGTGTCCTGGAACTTTATTACTAAAGTATTTCTAATACAATTACTTCAATGTAAGATGGTCTGATCAAAGAGATTTTTATTGGGGAAAGATGAAGCTATGAATTCAGATTTCCACTTATTTGCATTGCTGAAATTGCATTCCCGTGCAAGTAGTTGTCCCTTATCAGTAGGGACCCAGGAAAAGAAGAATTTGAAAAGTGTTGGGGGGAAGCTGCTGAACAAATTCATGATTGTATAAGAATTTCATAGAAGCTCAAGCTGATGTTACATCTTCTTTACCAAAGGTGAATATAGTGGAAACTATGCCCCATAACTTAAGGGGACACCAGGTTTATTTCTTTCCCTGTGCAGGCTGGTGCTAAATTCAGTGTCATGGTTCCTTTTGCAGGTTCCCAGACAATCACAGCTTTTCCTCTATTTCTAACTCCTGACCTCTGCTACTCGTATGTGAAAAGGGAAATCCCAGAGAGTTAACTAAGCTGGACAGGTAACAAGAGGCATCCACACCCAAAACTTTAAAATAATGGCAATAAAGAATTGTTGGGTGTTGCAGTTTCTCACAGTGGAGTGTTCGGTGAAGCTGTACTAAGTATCTGTGGTGCATAGTTCTTATGTTGCTTTGTGCGCAACAGTTTTGCATTGTAATGGAACGTGACCAATAATGTTAATTAATATAAAAAGTAAAGCAGTTTTATAGTTCTTTAGAATATGCAAATATCTGTAGACTTGATTGTAAAAAGTGAGGGGTCATGTAAGGTTTTACACTGACTGCAAGTTTGAAGCACGGGCTTATGTTGATTAAAATTGAAAGCCGGCTTGTATGAGTCATTCGTTTGGACAGCATTTAAGTACAGCAAATCTTGTGCCAATAGCTGTTATCTATGTAAAGTTACTTTTACCTTTTTGGAGGGAACTCCAAAGGTTCGAGCCTCTGGTGTTTCATGTTTGGCAGTATGATGGAGATCTCATAAACTGCAGAAATCAGAGTGAAAAAAAACCCTAGGATTGTCAACCAATGCCAATAAGCATTTCCTCCCCCCCAGCTCTACACCTGTATTGGCTTTCCATGCTACTACTTTATTTTTTTCTTTTTTCTTCCATTTCCCTCAAGAGTGGTGTATCATCAGAAAGTTGCAAATTGCAGGTGATTGAGCGAGCTTTTACCCTTATCTAAGTTTTATTTCAAGTTCTGGATTGTTTGTCTGACAATGTAGAAAAACACAGGTTTGTTCAGGAAATGTTCTGTGATGGTTGTTGGGGGACTTTAAATCTGTGGCACTGAAATGCCATTTTTCTTGCCGTTTATTTAGCATATATGAAGGAACAGGTTTAGAATTCAAGTTGTATGCCATAACAGATGACAGGTGAAGAAGCTCTTTTTGGAACTCCTTGTATGATCTTTGAAGCCAGTAATATAATTAAAATTATCATGGATTGTGTAGGCTTTATTGAACAATTAATTACTGAGTTTTTCACTGCTTTGGAGTAGCTTGTTCTTAACTACATGAACTTAAGTGGTTTTTGGAGTAAAGCTGAGAAGTTGAAGGCCAGTTCCTCTTTGGTTCTTTCCCTTCCCCCCCCCAACTGTTTACTTTTGCATTGTCTTTAGCTAATGGAAAGTTTCAAATCCACTTTAATGGTGAGGCCAGAGATTAATTAGAGTATCCTGACTTTCATGGGGCTAGTCTTTGATCCTTTATCCTACAAACTTTGGGTTTTCCTTGCAAGTGAATTAACCACAGTGTATGCTTCTGCTGCTGTTTGCAGCACCCAAAGTTCTGTGAAAACTGCTGTGAAAATGAACAGTATTAATTTTGTTCTGGAGGGTGAGGTGGTAGGATGTGATGTTACTTTTCTCTTGCTTCTATATATTTTTTTTTAATGAAATGCATTTAGTAAAAGTCTGTTTTTACCATGAGCTTAGGAGGGATTGAAATAAAAGATACACCAAGAGGCAGCACGTTGGAGTCAGTTACAGATGCCTGAGCTTGGGCTACTGGAAACTCAAAAGCTGCTGGGATTTCTATCAATTCATTCTATAAGACATTAGTAATTCAGTATTAATCTTTTTATAGAAAAGAAATGCCTTGACTTTTCTCACCCAAGTCTCAAAGGCTGGAAGTGATCTACATGTTTTTCTCTAATCTTCTCCTTTCTTCTGGAAAGGACTGCTACACAGCCTTTCCCTCTGCTCCTGCAGCTCCAGTACAATCTTGGTAGCTGTAGCTTTGCAACGGTTACAAGGAGGGTGTGAACATAGATCTTGTCAGACTCTCTAAATTAGTAGAGCTATAAATGGTAGACACAAAGCCAAGGACTAACTGTATCCTGTTTCATGTGAAGAAAGATCTGAATGCGTAATGAAATCATTTACAAGACCCTTTAAAGAAGGTTGTTAAATTTCCCGTGTGTTTATTCATTTACCACATGTAAATTTCAAATGTGCAAGTGACTGATTTTGATCTAGAGAGAAGGTTGGAAGGGGACCTCAGAAAATCAAGTCCACCATCTCCTTCCCCAGGCAGAAGAAACCAAGTCTGCTTCTGAGAGATGCTTGCTTCATCTGCTCGCTTCATCTGCTCTTACGCTTCACAATTCTTATCAGAAAAAAAATTCCATATGTCTAACCTGAGGTTTTTTTCTTGCTACAATCTAAGCTTGTTACTACTTTCGGTATTTTCCAGAGACATGGAGAATAGATCCTTTCTTTCCTTTTTGGGACAGCCTTTTACGTACTTGAATACTGCTTTATTCTCTTTCATCTCATCTTTAAATTAAATAATTCCAACTTGTTAGTCTTTCCTCAGAGGTCATGCCTAAGAATGTGACATGAAAAAAAATCCCTTAGCTAAAGAAAGTTTTCTGTATCTAAAGGGAATTTTTCTTAGCAACATTTTAGAGATGTAAATATGCAACATTCTACTGTACTGGCCCAGAATTTTGTCCATTCCTACATCTTTCACTTACGCTTAACTAGAATCCTGACGCTAGTTGGATCCTAGCCCAGAGGGGCATGGTCTGGTACAAGACTGAATTCTGCTTTTAGTAGGAGCCCCAACCATTTTCAGTTAAAAGCAAGGTGTTTTGTGTTAGGTGTCTTTTTGTAGACTTCCTGTGGTGCATCGATGGGTGCTTCAAGATTTTGGTACCTACAGCATGCCAAAGGAGAAGTGCAAGCAGTGCTCTATCAAGGGAGGTTCTTGGTGGTCTCTCCCATGTAGTCGTCTGCCTCTTTCTAGTCTCAGTTTGAGATTCCACAGAAGTTGGGTGTTGAAATGACAGACTCTCTCTGTGTGATTTAAGGCTAAATTCATGAAAGGATTTAAGTCTCTCTGTGTTTTGAAAAACTTAAGACTGTCAAAGGGAGCCATGCCAAAACATAAGGAGCACCTGCCTCTTTTTATCACTGACAGTACTGTGTACATAATGGAATAATTACAGTTTGCTTTTAGTGTTGCATTTTTTGGTGAAGAAAGTTTGTGTCTAAAATAAGTACCTTCAACATGAGGTGGCTGAGGTACTTTTTAATTTTAAAATGTTTACTCCTATAGATTTTATTAGAAAGACTGGATGGTTTTACAGTCTTTAGCTCCCTAGGAGATGCATCTTCATACTGTGGAGGCTTACACTTAGTGACTGTGTAGCAAGAAACATAAAATATTAAAAATAGCAGACAGACTTCACAGCACAAAGCCTTTTACGACTCTTTATAGAAAGCAGCTACAAGTAAGCTGATATCTGCAAGATCAAAAGATCTTTTGAGATCTAATGAAGAAAAATGGTGAACAAGACAAGTTGGTGTGAAAGAAGTAAGGAACAGTACAAAAAAATGTATTGCGCTGAACCTTAATACCATCTCCTGTGTGGTGGTGTACTGTGAAGATGTTAGCAACTACAGTAGTAATGCTAAATGAGTGGTAAAATGCTACTTTTCTTTTATGTAGCTTACTAGTTACAACAGTTCAAGTAATTAAGAATACAGTTTCTTAGACTTTCACTTTTGTGTGGTTATGGGTCTGTTAATTTCTAAGTACTTACATATTTGTCATGTACAGTATAGAGACTTCTAGTAAATACAACACTTGTCTACATTTTAATTATTCAGTAATGTGATTTATTTTACACTCAAAAATGATAGAGGCAGGACACTGACTGCAAATCATACCAATTCATGGGTGAGGTGAGAAACTATTTTTGTAAGAGCATGCACAAGATGTTAAAAAGAATCTGCCAACTCAGCTTGTATTTCCAGCTCAGTGAAGGTGAAGTTGCAGAAGGTAGATTGGTATTTCATAAACTCACTCTTGTGAGAGCATCTTGACTCTGGAGCTTCTGATTCCTAGTATATACATGTACCGTGTAACTGATGCTTTAGACTTTTAACTGACGCTAGGTTTCATAGAAAACGCTGTGTTCTGGTGCTCTGTAGACTATTAGAAAGTTGAGCGTTGTCTGAAGCTTAAGTACTTTGTGGCATGTTTCTCTTTAGGCTTTTCCCTTAAATCTGTGGAGTTAACGGGTCACATAGCAACAGTTAGTGTTTCTGCAAGAGCAAGTTGTACGTTCTTTTTTCATTGTATGGAAGCACTGCATACAGACTGAACATAATACCATTTAAGGTTTTAACCTTTTCAGTTTGAATTACCATAAGAAAGTTTCCCTAAGGCATTTTAATAATGACAACTTACATAGACCTTTTTGTCTTCTGCTTCTATAGGCATTAACATTTTGCCTTTAATCTGTGTGGCTTGGTCTTAAACTTTACAGGTTTTCCTATAAGCTGTTTAGTTAGATGGACCTTTATAGCAAGTCTCACTTGTTAATTATTCCCTTTCCCTCCGGTCTTCTATGCACATGTCCATAGCTTGTGCAAGGGTTTAAGTTTCTTTTCTTTTCTTCCCTTTTAATGAAAAAATGAAAAGGATTTGGCGGATTGTGAAGTAGAAAGGACTTAGTGTGTTTAATATACTGAGAAAAGATAGTATTGAAATATCACCTCCTGAAAGTGTTAGTGAAGCAATGCATTGAAGAGGTTTCAGTTTCTTCCGCATGATGATGTATACAATACACTGGGAATGGTGAGAAATCTGCTATCTTTGTCTAGGAGCAGGAATGTTTTAAATAGCTAATGCAGAAACACTTCATGATTGAAGAATTACTGCTCAAAGAGAAATAATTAGGAAAAAAGGCAAGTGTGGTGCAAAAAGTGTAAGAAAATAATTATGTTGATAGAAGGGTTGAGTTATATATAGGCGTTCCAAGGTATTGCAGAGGAGGTGCTGCAAAGAATGCAGGTGGGTAGGTTCCTGGTATGCTTGATGACATCAAAACATGATGGGATAGCACGAGAGAAGAACTGAAAATGAGATCAAGGAAAGAAGGCCAGTGGGGAAATTTACATAGCTGATGAAGTGAAAGGGGCAAAACAATTGCAATCAGTCACCTCTGTGTTGCATGTTTGCAGATACCTTCACACAAAGCAAGGACCAAAAAGTCTTAACTGTTGATAGAAGGCAGTCAAATTTCTTGGCTCGGTTTTGGATGCTGCTGTTTAAATTGATGGGAGTGGGAGGACGAATGGGAGTAAAGGATCATACGTGAGTGGACTTCCGGTCCACGGCCCATCAACAATGTCTCTTTCCTGTTTTGTTTCTTTGTCATGTACTATAAGTTGGTAATAGTGGTGCAAAGAAGGGGAGATGAGCATCTGGCTGCACAGATGCAAGCTTGTGTGCTGAAGATCCATGATATCTCAGTAGACGAAAGAGATAAGAGGAAGGGGGCATGTCAGCATCTTGTTTAAGGTTATTTGAAGAACCATGGAGTTGTCCTGGAAGAAACAGAAAACTGTTCAGAAGCTCTGAGGTGGTTAAGGAAAGTTCCAGCAGTGTAAAGATGCCAGTAATGGGCAGATATGAATGCCCCTCATGAGGAAAAACTGTTAAGAATGGGATTACAGTGTGATTTCCATTTCAAAGCAGTTAATTAACAAATCTTGGTTTAACTACATTAACTCTCCTGCAGTGATGGGGAGCATGATACAATCACTAAGCTAACTATCATTTTTCTACACTCTCATGAAATAGAGTTCAACAGGACATTGGAAAAAAAGCTCTGTAGGTAAAGTGCGGTTGATCCACGATAGAAGAAATTGTGTCCTACATGATTTTAAATTACCCTAAATTAGCAAAGGAACATCGACTCACTCTGCCTTCTCTAACAGATGAAAACTTAAGTAGTCAACAACGCCAAGAGTTTAAATAAGAAAAATGTTAAAAATACTTTGGTAAACTTTTATTGCATTCCTTTGACAATTATATGTATCAGTTTGGTTTCAGGTGCTTTATTTTGTATTGGAGAGTCTTGCCATTTCCTTTGCTTCAGCTTCATTCCACTTACTTTCTCTTAAAAAATAAAATAAGAATCCCCCCCCCCCGAGGATTTGTAGCAGGTACTGTACATTCACAGTAAGTTTGATTTTTATGATTTCAGGTATACTTTTTTCTGTAGTACCTCCTTCTATTTTAAATTATGATAAATATGATAAAGTTGCCATCCACAGTAAACATTTTGTGTATAAATTGTTGGGGGGGGGGGAGAGGAGAATGTAGTTTCTGTCACTTGCTCTGTTGTAGTTAAAGCTAAAATTAGATCTTACTAAATATAAAGCTATAGAATCAGTTCCAAAGCTAAATGCATTACTGCTGTAAGATAATAGAATCAGGTTCACATGGTGCTAACCTAACAATGTTTTTTAAAGTAAATTACAGAGAAGTTACAGAAAGGATCAATAGGAGATTTACAGTCAAATTAAGAGAAACTGTATCTGCTTGGGGCTGGGGGAGGGAAAAAAAACCCCACACCAAACCACAAGGTAACTAATGTGGACCTAGAGTGATGCACGAGGAACATGTGCTGTGGATTCTACTTTGGGGAGTATGGGAGAATAATTTTGAATGGGACACACAAAAGCTGCTCCATCTGTTGCCTCTTCAACTAAGACAGTGCAATTGAAGGTTAGGATAGTCCCTTTTACTTGAGAAAATAAGATGGAAAAAGATACATGGTAATGCAAATATAGGAGGAAAGCTGTCTTAAGTGCTTGACTAGTAAGGTATAATCTTAACAGCTTCTCATCTGGTATTTGTGTGCGAAGGATTTTCTGAAAATGAGGTTGGACAGTATAATCCTGCAATCAGTTCAGCAGTTGAAGTGCGGGATGCTTTGTGATGATGTGCAAGAAATGAGAAAGGCAGGCATAGAGCAACTTGATGAGGGAATGATCAATATTTCAAAATGTTGTTTATCCTGGTTCCTCTGGGCAGGCAACTGGAGAACCCCCTGTTCTGAAGAAACAGCTTACTGCTGAAATAGCCACTGCAGCACCTCTTCTTTGTGCTTCCCAATCAGTAATGTTTTGTTGTTTGGTTTTGGGTTGTGGTTTTTTTTTCTTTTGGAATCAAATGCATAGGAAAAATCTAATTGATTTGGGGACTGTCAGACTGAACTGCACTAATAACAGTAACTGGTTTTGTGGCATGTTCATTATGCTATTGTCTTTTGTTACATGGTCATAGAATAACAGAACGTAGGGCTGGCTGGACAGTAAACTAGAATATAGCCTGACAAATGCCACACAATTGAATGTATTCAGTGCAGTCTTCTACCTGTCTTATCTGGGGTGGAGTTTGTTGTTTCTTTTTTGTGGCTAGCATTTCACTCGTGTCAACAAATACAATTGTATACATGGAAAGCAATATCTGTTTCTTCAGTTGTGTTTATGCTCTGCATAAATCAAGACAGAAGAAAGGGATTTTGTCTATCTCCAAAAAGTAGAATAATACCAACAAATTCAAATGCCTGTAAAGCGACAAGAATTTTGATTCAGTTGTATACTCATGTGTTCAGTAAGACTGCATATAGAAGAAGAGATATTTTTGTTTAACAAATAAATACTAATTTTTATATGTCTAGGGAATGAGGTGGTTAATAAGGAAAGCTGAAAAGACTATGTATTTCACTTTGCTGTACCTTTGGTTTCATAAATGATTTAAAACTGACTTTGTGATTTTAATGCATTCTGTTGCATATATAGACTTGTTAGTTTTCTTATTGTGGTACACCACTCCTACATGTTGCATTTCAACCATTGACTTCTGAATATTTATAAAGTGAGTTATTATCCGAACTCTACAGATACGGAAAATAAGGTGCAGTATAGGTAATTCTCTCATTTAAACTAGTAATAGTTTTCAGTTAGTCTGATTTGATGCTTTCATGGGAGGCTCTTATGTAAAGTGTACATTCTTTGACATCCCCTACCTTTCTCTTTTTCTTTTTTTTCTTTTTTGAGAAAGAGATTGAGTTGTGGAAACAAACAATGAGAATTTAATTGATGCTTAATACAAAGAAAAGCAGTGATTTTTATTTTTTTTTTACCATACTAAAAGAGAGCTATTAAACAACACCTGGTGGATGACAAATCTCGGGTAAATATAAATAACAGCAACTTAGACAACAGCTCAAAAACTGGGGGTGTAGGAGGAGAGGAAATAGGGTTATTCATATAGGGTCATGGGGCGGACAAAGAGGAAGATAAGTGACGTGGTAATCAAATGCCTTAGGTGTCTTTATACTAATGGAAAAAAGGTATGGGGTAAACAAGCAGAACTGGAAATATTAGTACACAGTCAAGATTGATTTAAATGTTCTGAAAGATCTGTCAGGATAACTTGCGTAACTGGTATGTTTAAAAAAAAAAGTAGCTTGTTTAGGAGTTTCTTTGTATAACCTATGCTTGCTTGTAGTTCTAGAATAAACGAAGTTAAAGCCACTGGAAAATCTGAAAATACACTACACAAGGTGGTAGTTTTGTGTGTGTGATATCTACTTACAGGTTTGTTGGTAAAAGCATTATCTTTTATGGACTGTAAATAAAACTACCTACCAATTACCCTGTTAGATCATCTTGTGTATCTAAAAGTTCACCTGCTTTGGCAAAGTATAGTAATTGTCAGTAACTGAGAGAGATTCCCACACCTCTAAACCGTGTCTTTCCTAAAACACAAATGTTTTACTCTACCAAACCAGCAAGGTCAAGTAAGCTAAGCCTCTTTAAGATATCAAATAGAATTATGCAAGGCATAGAATTTGGACAATAATGTCTACATGGCTGAAAAATTTGAATAACAAAACACATAGGAGATGAACATCAGCTGAGAAAGCATGATATTAGCAGGAGTCTGTGAGTAACCATATTTCTAGTGTCGAAGACGAGAAAATAGCTAGTGGGAAGACATAAATTTGCTTCAATCAGATCAGAAAAAAACAGCTGAGAACATGAAAGACAACTTTTGGAGATAGTGACTATGAAATGATCTTAAATGCACAATGTTTAGAAGAGGAGGAGAAAGAAGGACAAACTAAAAGCAGTAGACTTGGAGATATTGGTGACCTCAGATAATTTGTGGGTAAGACCTCAAGAAGACAAGTGTAATGAAAGAAAGGAATTAGCTGGAAAGAACACTGAAGTCTCAAAGCAGTATATTAAATGTCCAATTTAGTGAAACCGAGCTTCTCATCATTCATCTGTTAAACACGAGGAGCAAGACTGCAGGAGAAAAAGTAGGTCAACTACTGAATATGAAAGTAAGAGTAATATGAAAATGAGGGCAAAACTGAAAGTTCAAGGTGCATTGTTCATGTTTTCTGCAAGGTGCATTTTGTTTGGTAATAAGAAATAATTCCATACGTATGTTAGCAGAAGAAAGGCAATATCCACCAAGTGTTGGTGGGGAAGGAAAAACTGATAGCACTGGGAAAGCTGAATGTTCAATGCTTGTGTATATTGCCCTTTCTTAAAAACACTTGTTTTGCTGTCAGCTAACATAATTAAAACTAGCAACAAAGAAGTAAGATTACAGAAAAACAGCCCAAACAAAAAAAAAAACCCAACATAGAATAGGTGAGATGGTTTCAAACTGTTCAGCCTGTGACCTGTTACTGATTATCTTCAAAGGACAGGTTATCTTTATCAGGATGGCTGAAAACTCAGACTTGAAAGAAAAAGAGGTATCTTTATTCCCTTTAAAAAGGGACTAAAAGGCGTTGGGGAATTAGAAGCGTGTCAATTGAAATAAAAAATGCTGGAAGAAATAATCAGACAAAACTATTTGCAACCAGCTGGAAGATAACAAAGAGTTGAAAAACAGCTAACGTGGTATGACATGGTTTGGTTTTGACAAATCTAACGTAACTTCTTTTTGTAAGAGACAGAGTGATAGAACTTTTGGATAAGGGATAACCGTAAATGCCATTTTGACTCCAGGAGGGCTTTGATGCTTACATGAGACTCGTGCAAATAGGCTATGTGCAAGGTGGAACTACATTTGGCTACATGAAAAAGAGTTGAGTAACTGTACTTAGAGAATAATTATCAGTAGTTCATTTTCAGACTGACGTAGCACATCGTGTTGGGTTTCATAGAAGTCTGTCCTGCGTCTCCGTCTTTTCAGTGTGTTCAGTGTCTGGCTGACTTAGTAGACAGAAAGGGTTCTAAATTTTGGGTACTACTGGCTTCCTTGTAATCACTCTTGTGTTATCCATGGGCCATAACTAATAGGGCAAGAAGTGCAAAGTTTAAATTGCAGGAAAACAGGTTAAGGTTAGACACAAAGGAGGAAGGGGAAAACTTCCCAATTTCAAGAATATTGAAGCACTGGAATAGATTGTTTGCGGAGACAGAGTATTGATCAGTGGAAGTCTTTTGGAATGCCTAGACTGGTGTCTCTAAGGGATGACAGACGTAGGGCTGATCCGGCTGTAGGCGAGGAAGTGGATGAGATGACCTCTCCATTGCTAAAAAACAGAACTGGGAGAGTTTGTGTGGATAAATTACTATTTTGTAGTACGTGTTCAGGAAAATGTTTGCATTGTTTCTTGTACTCTCCTCCTCTTTGCCTTTGGTAGGGACACAGATTTTTGTATGTCAGGCTCTGAGTAGTTTAGAACATATTGTATATGTTAGCACATATGGCAAATATATTCCATTTAAAAATATACAGAGCGAGTCAACCTGCTCATGGTAGCAGGTGTAAGTGGTTTTCAGCTACAGTCGTCTGTCCTTTATAATCGCTGAGTTGTTTGCAAACTGTTCTAGGCAGTCCAACTATTACACCAAAATATTTGCTCTTAAGGCTTCTATTTTCTGGGATTTCGAGTTAATCCACCTATAGATCCACTGGCAATGCTTTATAGAAAAAAATCACCTATATATTTGTATGAGACAGTAGGAGGTCTCTAATGACTACACAGGGGTCCAGCGTGCTCTGAGTACGCACAGCCCTTGGCGCTGGTTCTACAATAAACTGCTGTTGTCTGGCCTGATGCCCTGGAGCCCTGGAGCTAGCTTTTGCGCCCTCCTTGTGGGACTGTGAGTCTGCTTTACAATTACAGATAAAATTCAGGTTGCTACAAGACATTGCAAAACCAGGTACTGAATTGCACAAGACTTGCCTGCCATTTCTAATTCACTGCTTCTGAAAAGACCAGACCCTAAATTTACACCCACGTACTGAACCTAGAGCTTTCCCAATAGGTGATTCTCAGGGTTGTTTTTTTTTTAATTTTCTTTTCTGGTTTCTGCCTCTTCCTTCATAAGACTGACTGTAGTTGGGTAGAACTGCTAGAGCCAGTTTGTCTTTCTGTGCGGCCTGTAAATAAATAATTTACTAGAAACAATAATCTCTATTATACTACAGTCCACAAGTGTGCATAATTCCAGTATTGCACTTTGTCTGAAAGTCATAATCAGTTGCAGTACGCTTTATCATGTTGAAAAATTACAGAACAGGTACCTCAATAACCTGATCAAATCTATCGGTGTGTACACAGGTGTGCACACATCAAACTGGGTCACTTCGCTTTCGCCACCCTTAGCCATATGTTTTATTTTGCAGCTTTTTAAGTGGAGAAGCGGTCTATGCTACAGCCCTTGTATTTCTCGAATATTTCCACTGTTGTTGAGTCCTGTGTGTGTGTTTTTCAGGATGCTATTACCAGCATGAGCAGCTGGGCGATTAGTAAGAAGCAAAGGCCTGTATTACGTGTGTATATAGTGCCTAGAATTGGGGTGATATTGTACAGAAAGCAGCTATTGGACTTGACCATTAGAATTTTCCTTTTAATCATTAGCCAGAATGCATTACAAGGCAGGTAAATAAACTGTTTACTGTCAGTCATCCATAAGACATAAATGCCTTGTCATAGGACAAAGTAAAACTCCCTAATCTACAAACAGTACTGCAAGTAATTTGTAAAGATGCTCTGGTTTTTCTTTCTGTATGAATACAGCTGCTGCAAGTCTTCTTGGAAAGAGGGTAATATTTCATCAGCTGAGCAGCAGGAATTGTCAATTTTATTAGAAGTTAAATATACCTTTTCTTCTTTTATTGTGACTTATGCCCCACATGCAGTCTGGAAAACAAAAAGCTAAATTCAGCTGCTGGCATGAGTCTGTCTGTGCTGAAGCTTCTAACACTCTTTAATAGCTTTATCTTCACTGGCTTCATTCTTTTAAATGCAAATTGGAAACTGGGGGGGGGGGGNAGGGGGGGGGGGGGGGGGCATGGACACACAGCTTTAACAGATTATACTCTGCTGAGCAACCCCTGGGTTATTATAATACACAAATGAACGTGTCCCTGTAAGCTCGTGAGGCAGTGGGGCACAAAGTGGGGTATTTGCTCTCACCTGTGAGAATTTTTTTAAGTACAGATGATTAAAAAAATATGGAGTTTTGCATTTTGTTTTCCATTCGTATACATTTTAAAGCTCTTATGTTTATTCCATGAGCAGTGAAAGTGGCGGAAACCCTATTGCATATAGATTTGTGTCCTTAGGTATGTTGCAGTGGCCTGGTCTCCCCTCTGTAATGCCTGTGTGACATAATTCCTTCCCCCTTGGCTGTCCTGCAGCACCTCCAGCTCTTAACTTCCCTGCGTGTCCCCCAGCAGTGGGCTGGGGAAGATGGAGCTTCTGCTACACCTGGTTCAGAGCTGGCAGAGGCAGCATCAGGTTTTCACTTACTGGTTAGGATCTTTGCTAGGTGTCTGTGTGTGATTTTTAGGCAAAAATCCCACTACTTCTTATGTTGCTAGCAAATTTGCTACAAGTTCATATAAATATAGTTTAAATATTTGCAGTTTCACTATATACTTCGCTTTCTGATACAATATAAATGGAAATGAGTGTCTTAAAAATTACATGGTAAACTCCTGTGATATATCATGTTGTAAGTCACTCATAAGAAGGATGATACTTGTTTGATTTTTCCGAATACTGAGCATAGTGTTTGAAGAATTGTCTATTTTGTTATACACTAGGTACTGTTAAACTCTTTATATATAAAAAGATACCCATCCAATGTGTGTGTATATATATAGGCATATTCCTCCATTACTTTAATGTTCAATAATTCTTTAGATCAAATGTGCAAATAAGCAATTTACCTTGTAAACTCTACGAGGCATTTGGATCTCGTACAGAGGACAGCACTGTGTTGTCTCTCTCATGTAAGGTGAATGCTTTATGAGGTTCCCTTTGCAAATTTTTGCCAATAGAATAATAAATTCAGGTAAAGCTCATTGCAACCTCAATTGCTGATATCAGTTGATCAGCTCCACCGTGTTGCTAGTAATCGCCAAATGTATTTATCCAAGGTATTATGAATACACTTTTTCAGCATATGTTTGCAATCCTCAAGGAATTACTTCAGTTCCAAGGAATTAGAATCCTCACGGAGTTTGCAGCTATTTTCTGTTATTCTGTGTGATTGCCTACTGGCATTACTATTTCTTGTGACTCAGAATAGTGGCATTAATATTAACTTAATTGTAAATATCACATATGAAGTCTCTCACTGACAGTGAATATTGCTCTCCTTTTTGAAATGCAAATAATCTTTAGGTAAGAAGATGTTCTGCAGGGATCTCGGCAGGGAGGTGCTGGTGAAGTCAAGCAGGAGAATGCCAACTTCCTAACATTTCAGAACTCCCAAAAACAGAGTGGGGGAGACAGATGAGATAAGTAGAGCGTAAGGGCAACCCCACCTGACAGCAGTAAACATCACTCGGAGCACTCAGCACTGTTTTTAAAGATCAATTTGGTATGTTTGCCTTATTTTCTTGTGCTTGTGTCCTGTCGTGGTGTTTTTTAACTTACAGCTCTGCCAGTGAGAGATTGCTCTTTCCAACCTGACAAAATCCAACAGTAAAAAGTACAACCCAAACAGTGGATCCAGCCACATTTGGAGTGATAACGTTGCACATGGTCCAGACCAGAACAAGCACACAGCACAGTGCCGTTCTCTGGGTACATAAGGAAAACTTAACACAGGCAGAGTGGGAGAGGAGGACAACATGTGCAAAGTCTGGACATACATCAGCTGCAGTTGAAATGTGTGGCTTGCGTGCTTGGGGGTAATACTGCTCCTTTCCTGCTAGCCAGACCAAGGCAGTTTGTGGGGGGGCAGAAGTGTGTCCCTGACCTCTTCCATAGCCTTGGCCTGGTGTAGAAAAGAGTGGGCTCCATGGGCTGTGGGTCTGCCAGGCTGCGGAAGGTGGGGTCTTCTCCATGGCCATGGCTGTTCGGAGCACCGTACCACTCCGATGGCGTTGACACCAGTTATGAGGCTCACCGCAGGCTTGGCGAAGGTAGCAGCAAAGCTTGGAAGAGTGGTGAAAATGTTATGATTTTGGTCTGCAGGTGCAAAACCAGTTTTGCGTTCCACCTTTGCGAGAGGGCAAGGTATGTGCCCACTTCCAGCATGAATCCTGAAGCTGGCTCCCTAGCTGTAGCTGACAGAGATTGTTTCCTGTGAATAAAAATCTTTAGAGCCGTCTAATAGTTTAAAATGAAGAGGAAAAGTTAACTCCTCAATAATTAAGTAAGGGATGGGGGGGAAGAGGCTAATTTAATACTCAGGGATTAGGTATATGACAAATAGCTGGTGAATGTCATCAAGGAATCTAGTGTAGAAGCATTTGCAAAAAAGCAGGAGGAGAAAGCAAAGAATGCTATGTGTTGGGATAGCGATATTGTCTGCTTTTTTACAAACTTTATTTGAAAAGAGCAGAGTTTGTAAATGCCCAAGGCAGACCTCTGGGATGATTCTTCTGGGCATCAGCAGCTGTAACTGAAATACAAGTGTTAAACTATAACTGTTTGGCGAGAAGGTGACTCAAAAGGCAGTTTGTTAAAGAATTGTCATGCAGATGTAGAAAAAGAAAGGTAAGAGCTGTAGTAGTAGTTAGGCAGATTTCCAAATCAGTCCTCTCTGTCATGAAATTTGAAGTATTTTGTGTTTTGCTAAAAGTAGCAGCACTTGGACTCTCACAAATGGGGGGAGGGGGGGGTGTTGGTGGTTTTTGTACTTCTTTTTTTCCTCGCTTCTTGTGGCTTGCTTAGGAGATCAGGTTTATACACTTGCTCTGTATATTTGTCAGTAGTGAATGCCAGCAGCTAGACAGAGAAAAGGGAGCCCTTTTAGGGATAAACTACATTCACGCTGTAACAGGCATCAAACAGTTTAGGTGGGGACATAACTGAATTTCCTATACACCAGAGACAATCAAATATGAGGAACACATTCATAAGAAAGTAGGATTTATAACTTCTTTTGCTCGTGGAACCGCTCATGTTATTTGGCATGTGTGTGTTTGCCTTTTTCTTTTGTCCTTTTTTAGCAAGTATGTGCATTCCACTGTGACTCTTTTCAGCACTTCTGGACAACACCACTATCTTTCTACTTTATTCTGTTGTGTCTTGGTATTTTTGTGGATCCAATCTAAAAATCTTGAGCATAATCATAAGCAGAACTTCAGCATAGTCTGTATATATTCCTTCCATATGTGGAAAGTCGTGTTTGCGTGGGTTCTGTCAACTCAGTAGCAATCCTGAAGAATTCTGTGGGATGGCTCATTGTTCTGAGGACTTCTTATTTGCTAAAGAGCATGGAAAACATCTTTGCTCTGCATAAATAAGTCATTACATTACATTGCCATTAAAATGAATTCCGTCATTTAAAATACCTAATTGTGCTGTTTTCTCTAGAGATTTTGTATTTTTACTGACTAATTAATTTTGTTGGTTTGAATCACGATTTCTATTTCAGAAATGTTCTGTAATGATAACCACTTTTATATCTGTATTGAGTATAAAAGTTACAAAGATAAAGCTGTTATCCTTTCAGAAAGTAAAGAAAATCAACGTCTAATCTTTTGAGAGGCACTCTGCAAATTAAGCAATCTGTTACAACAATCTGTAGATGAATCACCATTTACGGAAGTACTTTAAGACATTGTTAATTCCGTGTTGATTTATGTAACTTTCCTATGCAAGCAAAAAATTGTAGGGGAGTGGAATTACTAAGTCATGTTATGGAGGTAAACATGACGTGACTTCTGGCAAGTTAGCACAGCACTTACCGTCTCTGAAAAGTTTCACTATGATGTTACTTGGCATCTACTCTGAACTCAAGAGCTATAAAACGTCTAGGAAGAACAGAATTTTACCAAATGATTTCTAAGGGTACTTTAAGAGAAAGACTTATCAGTGTGTTGTCAGTGCCACACTTTTAATAATATTGCTGTAAGCTGGGAGAAGCCATTGTGCCTCTTTCCTTATGTGTGTGTGTATATTTTTCCTAGTGGAGCTTAAGTTATGTTAAGATTCAGAAATAGAAGTATTGTGAAGTGGAGAAAAGCGGAGCACAGGGAGACAAGGGTCTGTGGAATAGCTTTCTGTGAAGCACCATCAATATGGTAGAAGTCAGAAGATTACAAATGGCATGGAGAAGGTGAATACGGCATAATTGCTCACTGTCCATTCGAGCACAGAAACAAAAGGGTATCAAATGAAACGAGGATGTTTTGGATTTAAAACTACAAAGGAAGTGATTTTTTTCACGCAGTGTGTAACTAAGCTGCCAAAGGCCTTGCTACAGGATGTTGTGGGTGCCAGAGGCTTGAATGGATTCATAGAAGACTTGGGCAAACCTGTGGAAGCGTGGTCAGTTAAGGGGTGTTCAATGCAAAGACTGAATCTCTGGTTCAAAAAGTCCCTGGAAGCACTGTTTACTGCGGTCTCTGAGAGTTCTGGGAAAACGGGGTTTAGTGCTTACCCAGTGCTTACATTATTCCTTAGATGTCTGCTTTCAACCTTGTTTGGAGGCAGGGTGAACCTCTTGATTCGACCTACTACTGCCAACTGCTACGTACTGCAGGAATTAAGCAGAATGATTTGGGACTGTTTCGCAGACATGATGGTTAGCCTTTCTTGGTGATATTCCCAACAGGTAAATTTCTGACCCACGAAGGTTGTTGGATGCTCCTATGATATTATATAGGCATTTCGTTAGGGTCACACAGATTTTAAGTGAGGTTTTAATTTAAGACACCATTACTATTTCTTCATATCGTGTAGTAATATTCATACTCAAAAAGTAATTTCATATAGAGAACTATGTGAAAAGAAAATTAGTTTTGATAGAAAAAGAAATGTTGCAGGGAAAATGCCTTGACGTAAATAGCTGAGGGGGCACGGCAGCATTCTCATGGGGGAAAGGGTGGAAAATGTGGTCATTTCCAACTGCCTCCTTTCGTTGTGGGATTGGCATCACTCAGGAAAGTAATTTTAACCTTATGGCTACTTTAATTTCCTGTTCTGTAAATTGGTAGCTGCTTAACTTCCCAGCTTAGTGAACAGTGATTTTAGTTGCATTTCAGGCGTCTTCTGAAAGAGTAACTAGCTGTGGAAGTACCAAAGAATTCTCAGTAGTCGTGCATCTGAAAAGAAAAGGTGGGGGCAGCGTTAGGGATTTAAAATCCATCTAATACTAAATACTTTCAGAACATAGGTATTTTGTACTTCCTTTTTTTATACTTTTGGGGAAATTTATCCAAGTGCAATAGATCACCTAGTCTGCTCTGCTAGATTCTGCTGTTACTGCCGGACATGAAAGGTGCGCCACTCTGTTTCCATTTTGCGTTTTTCTTAGTCAGAAAACCAGAAAATAACAAACCTTCCACTAACAAGGCTTATGAGTAATTTCTGAAGTGGGTTGCATTCTTCCATTACCAGGCAAGATTTGCCTCTCTTCCACTTTGAACGCTTGGTAGGTAATGCGTTGATCAAAGTCTTCCGAAGATAAATTTGTTCAGTAAAACAAATGAAAAAAGATGATTATGGTTTTGGGTAAAACAAAAACCACTTAATGATGTATATACCTTCCAGACATGTGCAAATAACATATCTACCAAAGAGAGTAAGCTGTTAGATATGTATTTTTCTCACCTCGTTCCATTTTCTGAATCTTCTTACTATGAAGTCAAAGTTTACTTGCCAAATGTGTTGAAAGGTAATTTAGTCAGTGAAACTTACAGGCCTAAATAATTAGGAAGTTTCCCCAAAAACAATGGTGTAGCTTAGCATGGAAATACTGGATATACACATGACAGTTATGTAGTAGCTATTTAAAGATACCTGTATGGGCAGTTAAATATATTTTTAAGGAGTACCATTAAGGCTGGCAACGATACATGCAAATTTGAGATTTTTAACTGCACAATCAGATGTGTTGGTATAGTTGCTAGCGTCCTGAGGATGCAGATAATCCTTTTCCAGTAATAGGAAGTCAGCAACTTCAATATAAATAAAAACTACTACATCAGAGTCGCTACCAACTGCCTCAGTCTGCTACTAAATTGCTTTGCATTTCATTTGTGAAGGTGTGGCAGAAATTCTGTTCTTTGTAAAACTTATTCATTCAGACTTGAACTCTTTGAGCTGTGACATTTCATGTGTCTTTTATTTAGACTTCTGCTTCATGACCAACTATTGCTCGCTATTAGGTTCTGATAAGCAGTACTAACAGCTCTAGCAGAGACAACAGTAATGAAGTTCTTAAATTTTAGGCCAAGTAGCTTCTTTCTTAGTGAAGCAATGTTATCGCAAGTCTTCTAATCAGCCTTGAACAACATTACATTGTTTTAAAGTATTGTTATAAATTGTAAGTTCATTAAAAAGTAGTATTACCTAAGCAAGAATTACATCACTGACTGTTCAAACTATCTCTGTTAGTTCAGTCTACCTCAGTATTTTCTGTGGGTAACTATTTTAAAAAAATTCCTTAGACTGCTTAAAAAATAACTTTGCATTTGAAGTTGATCATAGCTTCAACTTGAATGACTATATGCTATCAATGTATTGTTAAATGTATTTAAAATAGTGATTTTGTTTTGTGTTCCTTACAGGTGCATTCTGCTCCCTCTCTTGGGAATGAAGCCCCCTCAGCAGAGCCTCTTCCTGCTCGTGGATTCAGTTGACGAGGGCTGTAACGTTTCCGAGGGTGAACAGACTTCTACAAGTTTATCCGGAACAATAGCGGAGCTTTTAGCTGGCCACTTTGAGTTCTTCCCTCCGTGGCTGCTCCTCCTGTGTTCTGCCCGCAAGCAGAGTAAAGCTGTTACAAAAATGTTTACAGGTGAGTACAGAGCATAGGAAGTGTTTGTCACCTGTGCCTGTAACGAGGGCGTAGTATTTACAAGACCCTTGATGATGGTTGAAAGCACTGATGCATACTTAGTTCTAAAAAATGACAGTCACAAAAACGGTAGTTCTGGAAAACACACATTCCAGTTTACTGAGAACTATGGAAAGCTTAAATCAGCCAAGTATTTTAGAGGTAAATTATGTCTTTGCAATACATCTGCAAAGAAAATGGCTGCTTTGAGTTTTCTTCTTGCTTTACTACTTTTAAAAAGCTTTGAAACAGTGTAGGTGATATGTAAGTACATAAGTATGTCGGCTGCATACACCCATTCCTTACAACCTCAAAAGATATTTTTTTTTCATCTCCCATTAAAATCTCTCCCTTATTTTCAGAAAGCGGGGAATAATCTTTGAAGGTGGAATTCGAGAGGGGAACAATGTAGATGTGGATTCCTGGAGTATACTTTTGGCAAAGGTTGCACAGTAAAAAAAATCTTTATAGCTTCTTCACCCAGGCTTTACTGTGTCATGAGAACATTTCTTCACTATAATGACATTGTTACTGGAAGTTCTCTGAAATTTAATAAAGGGCAATATCTAGACTGGATTCCAGGCCTATGTATAAAGCCTGTGTGTATTAAGGACACAATTAGGACAAAAATGTGATTATAGAACGTAGACCCATAGGCTTGCTCGTTTCCACAGTGGCAAAAGGTCAATGGGATAATTGCGTTTTGGAATGAAGTACTGTATTAATCAGTGGCAGACATGAAGACTGGTATTTGGGAGTATGTGAGAACTAAAGGAAACTTTGGGGTAGCTTCACAGGGCTCCTTTGGACGTTCATATGGGAATAGTTTTGTCAAAGCTTGGCTGATTAGGTACGTTGTCATTGCCAAAAAAACAGACAAAACTTTCTTCAGAGCAGTTTTATTTCCTTTCCATTGAATCATATAATGTTTCAGACTAGTCCTAAAAAATTGCTGTTGTCTTCTAAGTACGTTTCCAGATGGAATTCCTGACAGGAAAAATCAGCAGAACTAATGGATATGCCTTTAAAAGAAATTTAATTTCAATGAGTTAATTTCTCATTTCCACAGAGAATGACTTGATGAATAGCATAAAGGAAGTTGGCTTGTGATATTATAATCCCATCTTCACTGGGGAAAAGGTACAGCAAAGAAAGAATTAATTCCAAAATAATTGGACACAAATTGAGAAGAAATTTTCAGGTCTATTTGGAGGAAGTGGTGTTTTGGTCGACTATGAAAGAAAATTGTGACATTACAGCCAATGTGATGGTTACCCATTGGATGATTTTCCTGTTTACAGCCAATATTCAAGTTTGGTGAGAGGTATAGTGAGGATGTGAGGAGCACGGCTGAAGCTTCTGTTAACTTCAGATACATTGCAACTTTGTGTTATAAAACTTGAGATAATGGTCATTTCTTTTCTGGTTCTAGCCTGAAAAGGGTAGGCCATCATTAACACTTCTATCAGGGCAAACTCTTCTTCTCCTTTGTGGTATTTGAAAGTTTACTTTAGCCAAGCCAATTTATAAAGCTATTTAATTGATGGGCAGGCAGAATTCAAGATCAATGATAAGTACTTTTTGCACTCATGACTGGAGAAATAAATGGTGTATACTGTGTGCTACACTCTGGCACACTATTGTACTGAATTGCTAACATCTCCAATTTCCCAGCAAATAAGTGTTTGCAACCATAACGATAATATAATCACTGTACATTTTCTTCAAATGTGTTTCTTTAATTTAGAACCACAAAAAGTTTCACTGTAAATTACTAAAATAGATTGGAATCCTTTGGGATTATTTTAGGAAAATGTGTCCCATCTCTAGTTTTTTTTCTGCTAAAAAATTTTAGAGTATGATATGAAATACATATTAGCCAATATTAATTTGTTTACAGTCAGTATATACCTGTGTTCACTTAAAATTTTCATGCAGTGAAAATTTCCTTCAGATATCTGCTGAAATGAGAGCTAAACTTGTTTGTCAGAAGGCATTATCAATGACTGAGAGCAGGATTGCTGCCGTGGGCTGGTCCTGACCATGCTCTTTTCTGAGTGTCCAGTACAGATGAGAGTTCTGCGAGCATCTTCTGAGCCAAAAATAGTGATGACGTGGAAGAGAGAGTCCAGTCTTTCTCATCCACTGTCATCTTGCCGCTGCCGGTGGTGAGTGAATACATCATCCCTGCCACTCTAAGAATGAGAAAAGGAGGAGGGGTGTTTATTCTGGTCCTCTTTGTTCCTTCAGTTTTGTTGGTGACTTACTTACGAAAGTTGAATAGTTGTGCCTGCATCTGCTGCAGCTTGGTTCTGGGCCATTCTGTATTCCCAGATTCTGTAGTAGCACAATGTGCTACAGATTTTTCGCTTTACTCAGATTCTCAGCTTTCATTAATTAAAAAAAAAAAAAAAAAAGGTTTTGCCTCTTGTGGCTGCAGCGACAACCTCAAAAATATGAACCAAATGTAAAATGATGCCTGCATGAGTCTGCGGTCACCCTCCACAGTGAGCAAAAGCCAGCCAGTTTGAGTAAAAAAGGAGGGGAACAGATAATGCGTGTCCTCCTGCCTTCTTTTGCATGAGCACTGTCACCAACTGCCACATCATGCCTGTTTTTCGTATGAACTTTTTTCTGAATTTAACAATTCTCTGTCTTGCGCCCATTTTCTCCCACATCATCGTTTGTTACCATTTGACTGCAAGTATGGACAGTTAAGCAGTGACATTAAACACAGTCTTTCCAATCTTCATATTGTAATGTTAGAAGAAGTCTCCTTGTATTTCTAAATAACAGAAAGTCCTCTAACCTGAAAGCAGCACAGAACGTACAATTTTACTTTTTTTAATGCTTCAGCTAATTAGCTAATAAAAATGTTTCTTCTAAAACGAGGCTAAATCTTGAAAGCATAGCAGCTGTTCTTACAAAACTAAATTCCTTTTTTAAAGATCCATCATATTAGTGTAAAAACTTTAGGCATTTTAAAATCAGGCAATTTTATTTAGTTAAGTTTGAGGGAGAAGCAGATAATTTCTCATTAACAGCATAAAGGTAAATAGACAAAAGTGCATATATACAAATGCTCTATTTATTGGTTTAAAGAGGCTTTTTTTTAATAGATATTTACTTAATTTCTTCTTTTTTGCTGCACACATGAATCAAATATCTGTGGCATCGTGCTTGATTATACCCCTCAATTAAACACTGACATTCTTCATCCAAAGAATTCCTTCTCATGTGTGAGGCATGACTGCACCAGTGTGGTACAACCCATGCAGATGTCACATCTCAGGGAGCCAGTTTCCATAAAGTTAATGTTAGATACCAGAAGGATACTCGAAACTACAATAAAAAGAATCAAAAGTGGATGTGAAAGTGTTCAGTTTAGCCTCAGAGGCAGCTCAAGCTCCATTCACTCACATACTGATAGGCAAAAGCAGACAATCTGTCATTCATTTTTCACTCTTCCTTTTATCTATCATTCAGTTCCAGACAGCCAGATATTATTAAGACCTGATACTTATCCAGACTTATTTTGGATTAGAAATCTTGGAAGCATATTTCTCATATTTCTGCTATTTGCTGGTTCTGGTCTGAATAGATGCGGAGGGTTGTTTTTCTTGTAGCCTTCCCTAAAATTAAAAAAAACAAGCACAAATGTGAAAACTTGAGAGAAATAGTAGTAAAAATCACAACCCAGCTTCTCTGCACCCAGAAAACCCATACGGTTTGGTAATTGAAGCTACTCCAGTAGTTGTATTGCCGAATCCCCCTTTTCTCATTAGCTGCCATTCCAGAAAATAAATGGCATGAGACCACTTCAGGAGAAATTGCTTCAAAAAAGAAAATCTAAGTTGTCCTCTAATTTTTCGTTGTAGGTTGGAATTAATTTGGGTGGTTTCATGTTACTTTAAAGTCTTTATGGGAGTTGGATTTTTACTATAAAAGATAATTTTTATGTATTTATGTAGTTGTAAAACTTACTTCCATAGTGTTAAAGCTTTGAAAAAGTTTATTTGTGTTTTGGTTTGGTTTTTGGAAAAAAAAAAAACCAACCCAAACTTTAGAAGGCTTGGGAAATAAAGTGGGAGCTCTTAATTACTGTTTCCTTTCTTCTCATTACCACTTTCTTCTGATTACCACTTTGAAAACACGATACTAGGGAATTTCCTATTTCCTAGTAAAAAGTTGCGTGTGAATTTTGGACTTATTTGCTTTGTAATTAAAGAGGGAAGACTAAATTGCTTTAAATGGCCTGTAAATCTAACCAAATAAACTTCTGTGCAATGACACAGACCAGCGAGAGCAGCAGATTTCAGCCTCAGTGTCTCCTAGCATCTGGGGTAGATGCAGTGAAACTTTTAATGCATAATGTACTGCAAGTGCACAAAATGTTAAATGTGCTGCTTGAGTTTTCAGGTGCATTTTACTCTGCTGGATACGATATTCTTTTGGAGCAGGTGTGCATAAATGGCCATAGAAATACTTAATTAAATATATGCTTAGATCAACAGTGTAAATCAATGCCCAAACACTGCCATGTTTTTAATCATTTAGATTACTTTAAAGTTAACAATTCAGTTAAATGAAATATATTAAAATGTATTTAAAACTTTTGTAATTTACTTACGTAAATGTATTTAAAGATATGAAAGTAGAAGAATATTTTAAAGTATTTACTGGAACCTGCTAGTTACTAGCTTATTTTTTATTATTAAAGTTTGAAAAGGTTGACATACTGTAAAAGTATTTATATAGCCAAGATACCTTTTTTCTTTTCTTTTTTCTTTTCTTTTGAATGACCCTAGATCTTGCCAAGAAATACATTTGGAACTGATTTGTTTACAGAACTGCCAGGAATTTAATAAATCAGGAAAATCCATATTGGAGCTCCCATAGGGTTGAAAGTGATGTGTTGTAAGAAAAAATTTTAACAATGCAAAAAGCAGGGTCGTGGGACTGCAAGTTCTGTCTGCTGCGCTCCTGTTTTGCTGAGCTTAAGTAGTTCATGGGAATGCATCTGAAACAAAATGAGCTTTCTCTTCATGTTTTGGTGCTTCTTGTCCATGAAAGTGACTTATTGTATCTGGTGGGGTTGAAAAGCAAGTTTGCAGGATCTTTGTTAGGAAATGTAAAATGACCTCATTTAGATAGATGCTTGGGCAAAAAAAACACAGCTTTGTTTTCCTCCTTCAAGCTAGCAACAAGAATTTGATATTTAAAAAAATAATAATTCTATCTATAAGGCCTTTTTTGAATTATTTGCTTATTATAGTATGGCATGCTGCAGTTGTTAAAATTAACAACCTATTTCTGTTCAAAAGTCTGTTACAGTGGCAGTTTGTTAATCCCAGCCCTTAAAGAGCACATCATCCCTGGGATGTGTGAAGATCTGTATGAGTGTAGTGTGCTTCTTGCTATACAAACTTGTCTTCAGATACCATATATAGGATCTCATTAACATGGAATATTTGGAAATATCGCAAAAGAAAAGAAACAATTTTTAGCTTCCATGAACATACAACCAAATTGTTTAAATTACTGACTTCTGGACTATTCAGTGCTCTGAAGTCTTCTGAAATTTACTTGCTTGGCTGAAGTGGTTAGACATTTGGTATGTCTCAGTTAAGTACAGAGTAGGGCAATATTTTTAACCCTAATATGGAACAAAATAGTGATACGGTCTCATTTAAAGGGGAAAAAAAAACCAACCCAAATTCACAAACCCTTCCTTTTTCTTTTTTTTTGAGGACTTGGGGTGGTTTGGTTTTTTTTAATCACATCAAAAATGGTTTTGTTCACTTTCCCACCCATTTTGGGAAGCAAAATGAAAATTGGTATTCAGAGAACCTTGCAAGATAAGCAAGAGTCTTTTGCTGTTGAAGCACATGTACAGGGACTGAGCTGCTTAAACAGTTATCACTCCGCAAGGTTTCATGTGAAGGCTGGGAGTCAAGGGAGGTGAAGTGTCGTCATTAGTCAGTCAACACTGAACATTAGCTGAAATCTTAGGATTGCTGCCATCAGAGTTAATCAGGGGTTTTCTCATTGGGGGGAAATGAAATAAACTACTGAAACACCTGAGTAATTTAAAAATAAAAATCACTTACATATGCAGATGTATATTGCAAGGAAGGATGCGGGCATGGGGTTCATGTGAGAGGCTGGGGATCTTGTGAGCAGAGTCACTTATGACTAAACACATTGAGAAGGAGTTTGCAGAGCTCTGTACCTATTCTTATTCAGCCAAGTGACAGGTACGCATCTGACTAGGAGAACCAGAGAGGTTCAAAGAACTGGAAGGTGAGCGAATGCAGTGGTTGTCTTTGCTCTGATTTGAGCAAAACAGAGCTGTTCCCTGCACGCGTGAGACAACCAAAGGGACACTTGTGTCTGATTACAGCTGTGTGAATGCATGCACCAAGCAATGCCCTGCTTTTAATGCATTTGTTTTCACTGCTGCATCTCTGAAGGATCATAACCTAGAAACTTTCCCTTGAAGTGAAAGCTTGGGTTCTGCAGAATGACAGGGCACTGGCCGTCCTTACTCAGTGAAGTTTCTTACCTGGCTTATGTAAATGAATTGTGGGCTTTACAAAGTTACATACAGAGAATTTCAAGCAAATGCATAGCAAATCGATGAATTATGCCATTCTGTAGGTCAGGTTAGGCCATTTCTTGAAGTTGCGAGAAATTATGGTGCATAAAGATGGTTCTGTGTTTCTTTTGAGAGGATAAAAAAAAAAA
>RSEF01000004.1:59692832-59709498 GCA_003993805.1 Himantopus leucocephalus | reverse complement strand
TCAACTACCAAAGAACCGGGGTGTTTATCTAAAACTCAGTCCTTGCTTGAAAAAAGTAGGCAACTTTCAGTGCACAGAGGTGTAAAGAGATTTAAGGCTATTTTTGAGTGTGTCTCTCTCCTATACCATAAAAGCTTTTAAAAGAAACTAAGGCGATCTAGTTAAAGTGATTTATGTACGTTTCATCGAGCATATGCACCAGGTGTGAACAACCTCTTCTATAATTATATTAATATAATAGTTGTCTTAATCTAAATAGCTGAAAATTATTTGGAATTCTATTGTTAACCACATTGGAGAAGGGAATATTCCTATAATAATACATAATAATCTTATTTTGGTTGCAGTTCTGGTGGTTTTGCTTAGGTGTTTACTATTGTCCAAAGTAGACACGCAATGCCCTATTCAAAGTGATTTTTAAAACTTTCTTCGTTAGTAGCATGTATTTCTTCTTATAGTAGATGATGGTGATAACGTGTCTGTTAGCAAAGTTCCCTGCTATTATTATTAATTTGCATTCGCTATGTGTACACACAAAATACATTATCGTGGGTGTTCCCTACCCAGAAATATCTGTCTTTTATTTATTTTTTCTGAACATTGAGTTAAGCGAAACTAGATCAGAAATAACAACAATTTTCTTCCCTTTTCATAGGTTTTCGAAAAATAAGTCTGGATGATCTACGAAAGGCTTATATTGTGAAAGATGTGCAACAATATATTCTGCATCGTTTAGACCAGGAAGAAGCACTGAGACAACATCTCACAAAAGAAACTGCAGAAATGCTGAATCAGCTTCACATCAAAAGCAGCGGTTGCTTTTTGTATCTGGAACGTGTCCTAGATGGAGTTGTGGAGAATTTTATTATGTTACGAGAGATCCGTGATATTCCAGGAACATTAAATGGCCTATACCTTTGGCTCTGTCAGAGACTTTTTGTGAGAAAACAATTTGCGAAAGTCCAGCCTATTCTTAATGTAATTCTTGCAGCCTGTAGGCCATTAACTACAACGGAATTGTATCATGCAGTGTGGACCAAAAATATGACGTTGACGATGGAAGACTTTCAACGCAAATTGGACGTCCTATCAAAAGTCCTTATTGATGGACTTGGAAATACAAAAATCTTGTTTCATTACAGTTTTGCAGAATGGTTGCTAGATGTAAAGCACTGTACACAGAAATACTTGTGTAATGCAGCAGAGGGACACAGGATGCTAGCAATGAGTTACACTTGCCGAGCAAAGGATCTAACGCCATTAGAAGCTCAAGAGTTTGCATTGCATCTAATTAATTCAAATTTGCAGTTGGAGACTTCAGAGCTGGCTTTATGGATGATATGGAACGGCACACCTGTCAAAGACTCCCTGTCAACCTTAATTCCTAAAGAACAAGAAGTATTACAGCTGCTGGTAAAAGCTGGTGCTCACGTCAACAGTGAAGATGACCGCACATCTTGCATTGTTCGGCAGGCTCTGGAGAGAGAAGATTCCATTCGCACCTTGTTAGACAATGGAGCGTCAGTAAACCAGTGCGATTCCAATGGGAGAACGCTCTTGGCCAATGCAGCGTACAGCGGCAATCTCGATGTCGTTAACTTACTGGTTTCAAGGGGAGCAGATTTAGAGATAGAAGATACTCATGGGCAAACAGCACTTACCTTAGCTGCTCGGCAGGGACATACCAAGGTTGTCAATTGCTTGATCGGATGCGGGGCTAATGTTAATCACACTGATCATGATGGCTGGACGGCATTGCGATCTGCAGCGTGGGGTGGGCACACAGAGGTGGTTTCTGCGCTCCTTTATGCTGGAGTCAAAGTGGACTGTGCGGATGCAGATAGTCGAACGGCGCTGAGAGCAGCAGCTTGGGGAGGACATGAAGATATCGTGCTGAATCTGCTTCAACATGGTGCTGAAGTTAATAAAGCTGATAACGAGGGCAGAACAGCTTTGATTGCAGCCGCGTACATGGGGCATAAAGAGATCGTGGAGCACCTGCTGGATCACGGTGCAGAGGTAAACCACGAGGATGTGGATGGAAGGACTGCGCTGTCTGTCGCTGCGCTTTGTGTACCAGCCAGTAAGGGACATGCCTCAGTGGTTAGTCTTCTAATTGACCGTGGTGCTGAGGTTGACCATTGCGATAAAGACGGCATGACTCCACTGCTGGTAGCTGCTTATGAAGGACACGTAGATGTTGTTGATCTGCTTCTAGAAGGAGGAGCTGATGTTGATCACACGGACAACAACGGTCGTACGCCACTTCTGGCAGCAGCCTCCATGGGCCACGCTTCGGTTGTAAATACTCTCTTATTTTGGGGTGCAGCTGTGGATAGCATTGATAGTGAAGGGAGAACAGTTCTGAGCATAGCCTCTGCACAAGGCAATGTCGAAGTAGTACGGACTCTGCTGGACAGGGGGCTAGATGAAAATCATAGAGATGATGCGGGCTGGACACCTTTGCATATGGCAGCTTTTGAAGGTCACAGGTTGATATGTGAAGCTCTTATAGAACAAGGTGCTAGAACAAATGAAATTGATAATGATGGACGTATACCTTTCATATTAGCTGCACAAGAAGGTCACTATGATTGTGTGCAGATATTACTGGAAAATAAATCGAACATTGATCAGAGAGGCTATGATGGGAGAAATGCTCTCCGCGTTGCTGCTTTAGAAGGTCACAGAGATATAGTTGAACTACTGCTCAGCCATGGAGCAGATGTAAACTACAAAGATGCTGATGGCCGGCCAACACTTTATATCTTAGCATTAGAAAACCAGCTTACGATGGCAGAGTATTTTTTAGAAAATGGTGCAAACGTAGAAGCGAGTGATGCTGAAGGAAGAACAGCACTCCATGTTTCCTGCTGGCAGGGCCACTTGGAGATGGTACAGGTGCTGATAACATACCATGCTGATGTGAATGCTGCAGATAATGAGAAGAGATCTGCTTTGCAGTCTGCTGCGTGGCAAGGTCATGTGAAGGTAGTGCAGCTTCTCATTGAGCATGGAGCTCTGGTTGACCATACATGTAATCAAGGTGCTACTGGACTCTGCATTGCAGCCCAAGAAGGGCACATTGACGTTGTCCAGATACTATTGGAGCATGGTGCTGATCCAAATCATGCGGACCAGTTTGGGCGCACTGCTATGCGTGTTGCAGCTAAAAATGGACACTCTCAGATCATTAAATTACTGGAAAAATATGGTGCATCTACTCTGAATGGTTGCACTCCATCTCCAGTCCACACAATGGAGCAAAAACCCTTACAGTCAGTTTCCTCTAAAATGCAGTCTTTAACAATGAAGTCCAATAGTTCAGGGAGTACTGGTGGAGATATGCAGCCTAGTATGCGTGGCTTATCTAATGGGCCTGCTCATGCCTTCAGTTCTCCTTCAGAGTCACCTGATTCTACGGTTGACCGTCAGAAGTCATCTTTATCGAATAATTCCCTGAAAAGTTCCAAAAATTCTTCTCTCCGCACCACGTCGTCGACTGCGACTGCTCAGACAGTGCCCATTGATAGTTTCCACAGCCTGTCATTCACAGAGCAAATACAGCAGCATTCCCTGCCACGCAGCAGAAGTAGGCAGTCTATTGTTTCTCCTTCTTCCACAACTCATTCCCTAAGTCAAAATCATAATTCACCAAGTAGTGAATTTGAATGGAGCCAAGTAAAACCTAGTTTGAAATCAACTAAAGCTAACAAAGGGGGGAAAACGGACAACTCCAGCAAATCTGGGTCAGCTGGAAAAAAAATAAAACAGAGTAGTTCCTCCCAACCAAAAGTGTTAGAGTATGAAATGACTCAGTTTGATAAACGAGTACCTATTGCCAAATCTGGGACCAGTGTGCCACTTAAATCAATGCCGGCAGAGGCACAGTGCAAAATTTTGGTGCCGCCAGCTCAGCAAGAAGTCGGTCGATCTCAGCAACAGTTCCTCATTCACCAACAAAGTGGAGAACAGAAGAAGAGAAATGGAATTATGACGAATCCAAATTACCATCTTCAGAGCAATCAGGTTTTTCTCGGTAGGGTTTCTGTGCCACGAACAGTGCAGGATAGAGGGCATCAGGAAGTACTGGAAGGCTATCCTCCCGCGGAGACAGAACTCAGCCTTAAGCAAGCCTTAAAACTTCAGATCGAAGGTAGCGACCCAAGTTTCAACTACAAGAAGGAAACACCATTATAAAAGGTAACTTAGCCAGTCGCAAAGGAAGCAAAAGCGTGTATTTCATCATGTGCATTTTAAATATGCTAAAATTACATTTTGTTGTCGTTTATCGTCATAATTGTGTTCTGAATGAAAACCATGCATGTTAAAAGCTTAACCTGGCAAGTATTTGGTTTGCTGTCACTTAATAGCATCAACCGTAGAGGAATTGGATGACCGTCATATTTTCTGTTAAATTTCAATTGCTCAAGTCATACCCCGTCTTTGATATGTGACTGAATAAAACAGCAAGTTTCATGTAGCATCGATTTGGAATTTTCTTTTCAAAACTAAGGATAGCTGGGAATTTTAATATGTGATATCTTCAGATGCAGTAATTAAGTCATTATTTACAAAAATGCTTTTCAGGAAGTTTCTGAAGATTCTTGTAAGCTACAGGCAACCACTTTTCAATTCACTTTTGTGAATTTGGATTTCAGATGTGAAATCTCAGTAGCATAATTATTTACAAATGCTACTCTAAAGCTTTGATTTTATATTTCTGTTACTGTGAAGGTAACCCTCCTATAAAAGAGATGGCACTCCTCAGAACAAGATTAGAATCGATGTTATGGTATCAATTTTCTGACCATTCTGTAGTTCTTAATCAATGGAGTTCATTTAGATTTCTCACTTTCCCTTCCATACTGAATTTTAAGCTCTAAAAGGAATTCTATGTAGCTTTTTCAGACTTGAACTGTCAGCGAGTCAGCTAAAATGTAACTATTTCTCTCCCTCTTCCGGATGGGGTTTATCTTTTTTAGGGGACTGGGAATGTGTTAATAATTAATACATCTTCTATTTGAATTTCAAAGAAGCAGCATCGTTATGAAATGTATGCACATCTCATTGCTTATTTTCTTATTTTTGAAAAAATTTTTTTTGTTTGTTAAGTGCTGCATTTTTGACAGATCAGGCTGCTGCTCCTTAGAACAAGAACGTTCTTGCCAGCTGACTCGGTTCTGCTGCAAGTCATCAAAGACTGCAGGTTTCTAGGACAATTACAGGTGGTGCAGAATCCACAAATGTCATGTTTTCAGCTGTCAAAAGCACATAGACAGGATTTTTCCCAAAATGTCCTGGAAATGAAATTTAATGGAATACATCTGTGTAGATGTAGCTGAGGTCTCCCGTGAATTGCGGAGCGTTAGAATATTGTGCAGGACGCCAAGATGTTTCCTTGGGGTTGGCGTTTTGGTTGAATTAAAATATTTGAAACAATACAGAGTTTCAAAAAGCTATATACTAGAGCCTGCACATTCATAAAATCCAAATATTAGCCAAGGGTGAGATGAGCTGTGGGGGCAGGCAAAAGCGAAGAGGCGGGACAACAGGAGCAGGCATAGAGAGGAGTAAGCAGGTGAGAGAGAACTTCATCAAAGTCAAAAGTACTTTAGCTTCCCACAGTTCCACATCATGTCCAAACAGCATTTAAATTTGTTTGCCATTTCTTTCCTGCCTCCGTAAAATATATTAAAATGTATAATTAAGGATTGTATTTCCTAACTCTTCTGTACCTGCGCCTGATGTTCAGTGCTTGCTTTCATGTTACACTTTATGGTAAATAAATTGTGTGGCTCTGACGTAGGATGTATTGATTTGACCTGACTTGTCATCAAAAGACTAGTGTTGATGAATTTTGCATCTTTGTTGATTTGAAAATATAAACAAACCATGTAAAAAAAACTCAGAACATTCCACATATAATTTGGAAACTGGAATTGGGCTTTGCTCTATCTGGAACAAATAGTGCTTTACTGAAAATGCAGTGGTTTTCTCTGTGAAGTACTTGTTTATGCAGGCAGCTAAGCATATGAGGTGATGGATAACTAAATAGTCCCTTTTGCTTTTTCTCTAACAATTCTTTATAGCTTCATTGTAAATATGGAAATTTAAAACAATTTTGTATGGATTATGAATTGCTTGGTGCAGGCTATAATTTAGCTCCTTTTTTGCCAAGTCTCGAGCACAAAAACAGTAATTTCCCTGACCAGTGAATAAATTAGTCACCTGTGGAGAATCACATCAGAAATATTTACCGGAGTACCTGAGAAATGGCTCTCCTTCCCTGGCTGCCGCTTCCGAGCTCCATTTGGGAAGCTCTCCTGCTGTGGGGACCTTATAGCTGCTTTGGATGGTAGAGAGCACCGGGAATCGGTCACAGGATTTGAGTTAGGCAGGAAATACTTTTCATCACTGGTATGTTGTTGTGTGCTTTTAACTTTAATTAGGAATGATATAGCTCTCTTTCTGACAACGCTGTTCATATGGCGGAGTATTGCAAAACTTAATGTTTCTATTTTGTACTTTTAGGCCAATTCCATGATGCTATGAACAGAAGCGCTTCTGCTCCGAATGATTTATCAGCTGGCTGGGATGAAAGCATACAATGCTTGTTTAGTCCACCTAGAAATTCAAGAATGTGATTACTACAGTACAGTTACCTTAATTACTGTAACGTGCCTACATTTTCAGGCTGCCTTCTCAGTATAACCCTCTGTGCTTCAAAAATTTATTTTGTGTACTTTGTATTTAATACACAGAATGAGCACTTTTTTAAATTGCAGAAAGATATATGCTGTATTTCTCTGACAACAGCTGAAAATGGTAAGAACAAGGAATTCTGATTTCCTATTCCGATTCGCTTGGTAGAGGTGCATGTGCCACAGTGAACTGTGTATGGAAAGGCAGTGCTTTTTGTATTTATTTTCCTGTGGCTAAAGAAAATAAGCAAACACTATGTCACATTTGCATTGTTGTAATGTATGGTCAGTTCTCTGTGTACTTCAAAAAGTTCTCTCCAGAAATACAAGTCTTGTAACAGTATTTTATAAATACTGTACTTGCGTGTTCTGTCTGTGTAATAGCTGTTCAGTGGTAGCAAAGGAGTCGAACTGCAACCGTCTGCAGTGTCTTTGGGATTTTTAAGAGGCAAAATCCACCGTCTGGTACTACAGCACCAAATCTGGGTGGCAGACTGTGGCCACTGAAAGCAATAGGCGAATTTGGTCTTGGCCACCTGATCTTAAATAGCCTCCGTTATTGTTATGGTAATGAGGTAACTGAACATGGGTATGTTTTAGGTGCTAAAGTAAAAGGTCTGATCCTGCTTTCATGTATATCTTTATGCGTTAGAAACAGCTCTTTCTTTTTTCCAAGGTAAAGGACTGTATTGAGAATGTCAGTAAAACAAACCATGGAAAATACAGACGCTTTGTTGATGAGGCTGAGAGAATATACTGTGAGAGTACAGTGGAAAAGCAAACTGTTAGTAATACCGTTGTCCGGGGAGTACAGAGATTACTGAGTTAGCCCTGTCCTGAGACAATAACTCTTCAAAGCACAAACTTGGATGAATGTGGTTACGGCTTCCGATGGATTAGGTAGAGCCAGCGTGAGTATCTCTGTACCCGGAGCAGGGTTAATCAGCAGTCTGGATAGTCCATCCAGATAATGGAAAGCTGGTTCCCCACTCTTATGGCAGAAGAATTTCTTATATGAAAGAGAGCAAAATCAAGGCCATTGTTGTGAAAGTGAAAAATATGGATTTTTTTCCTTTGAATGTGCACATCTTACTTGCACAGCTCTGTGAGTGATAAAATGAAACAAGTGGGTTATTTTCTCCTAAAAATGCAAACTATATTCTACTATTCACCATTACACAGCCTTGCTCTTTAGAAAATAGGCCTATTTTTGTATGTGAGTATTTCTTCTAAAGGCTTGGGATTCATCTTTTTCATACCTTAATTCTGATCATTCCACAAATAATATGATAGAAAGCTGAGGTTATTTTTCATAGAGGATTAATTAGATGTGTGGCTATCCTTAAACTTTGATAAATGGCCCCTGGATGTATACGTAGTGCATATTCTGAGGCACTAAAGGGCTCCGTGTCTTGTTATTATGATTAACAATCATCAAAACATTTTTTTTAATATCTTGCACCTCCATTCTTATTTGCTTGTTACTAAATGTAAAAAGAGTCTTTTATAGTCAGGCATTCAGCATATAGTAAAATTAGATGTTAAAAGTTGACACACGGCAATATTGATTATTCTGAATGTTTCATGTATTGAATTTCTTGTCCCCGTGGGACAATTATAAAATAAACATAACGGGAGTCTGGCAGAATGGCCTTAAGAGGGTTAGTGGCTCAGTAGGGAGAGAGTACCAAAATGTTCTCAGCAAACTTGTTCTGAACCTCAAGTACAGTACATTTGCAATACTGTGCAAGAATACAATTTTTCTTAGTTATTAGATGTATGTTTTGTTCTGTAGAAAGGGATCCCTGAATGCCGACATTTTTCTGCTGACCTTGACTGTCATTGGGATAATATTTATTTAATTTTATTGTGTTGTTATTAATTGCACCTTGTGGACAGAGGGCGTAAAAATATGGCCAGTTTCACAAGGGGCCAGAACTTATAGATAGCCTGATGGTTCTTGTGTGAAGAATATTTACATTTGAAACAGTTGGTGGGGAAACCTCATATCCAAATCAACAGAAAGTCGACCTGTTGAAAATGCTTTCAGAATGACAATTCTTCCAGATTTTGAATATCACTTTGGAACCCAGCATGAATTGCTTTAAAACACCAACTTTCTCAGAAGGTCTGTGTAATTCCACATTGCTGTTGCGTGTGATTTTTAATATCACCATTTGTGAGGGTTTTGCGTGCAAAGAAAAGTTGCTGTTCCCCCTGTTGTTCGCTCTGTTCTGCTCTGCCCTTTCACATCTGCACAATCAAGTGGAGGTGAATGGAGTTGCATAGCTGTGAATCAGCACGGTTTCTTCTGGCAATGTAACAGTTCTCACAGCCTAAAAAACCTGAATAAAACATGAATGCTGTGTCTCTTCATCCCATTTTACTTGTCCTCCCAAGGTCATCTCCACAAGACGTCTAAAATTCTTGACGGGAGCGTTAGGGAAAAGACTGTTTTGTGGACACTGATATCAATACTGTATGCATGTGGAAAAACTCTTCAGAAGAGAAATGCATTAAGAGGCACAACTGATGCATTTTTATCTTCTCTGTGATCAGTATTGAAAACATTACCATTTATTTAAAACTAAAAAGGTATTTTCCCTCATCAGTTACTCTGCTATGCAAATGTCTGTTATGCTTAATATTCCCCATCTGAACTCCTCAGTTAACTTGGTTTGCAGATAGACTGTTTTTTCCTGGAGTGGGTTGTAAATAGCCTTTAATGTACATTGAATGAATTTCACATTGTAAAATTTTTATTTTATTCCTTGTATTATATTAAGCGAAAATCCCTGTGTATATGAAAGTGCATAATAAATATATTTGCTTTTCAGCGGACATCTAAGCTGTTTTAATTTTACTACCTCATTTCCTGGGACATCTCAGGAAAAGGTTATTAAGCTTGATTAACACTTGTGTAGTACTTAATGAAACACGATGTATGTGTCCAGTAGGCAGTCTGGGCTCGCAAAGCTCAGACCCTGACGTTAATTCCTGTGACCCTGCTTATCACTCAGCTCACCTTTTTCACATTAATCTGAGACAACCCTGAGCATTTGCAGGAGAAAATTCGCTGCTCGTTCCTGTGTTTAAAATGACCGCTATAAACTGTATATACCAGGAGGGCCAATAAATTCAATATTTCAGTTGCTGTAAGTTCTTCAGCACTTCAAATGGTATTTGTTAATTACCTCTTTGATGGGTGTTTCTGTGTAGTATTTTCAGTTTAAGCAAAACCTCACTTACTGATGGTGGCTACTCATTTTCCTTGAACTTACTATTAAAAAAAGTAGGAGAGAGAAGTTTTCCAGTCACTGCAATAATCCCAGTTGTCCCTCTGTGGTCTTGTCTTGCTTCTGCTTTAGATTATATACCCATCGTGATTTCTCCGCAGGGAGTATGTTGAGTGTGAAGGAAGAGTTTGGCTGTGCCTTCTGCGAGTGATGGGTCAGGTTTACCTCTGTGTATTGAGGTTCACAGTGCTTTCAGCTCTCGGTGCTCACGGGTCAACTGATTTCTAAGACTGGGAGAGTGACAAACAGAATTGTCGGAAACTGTGAACTTGTTTTCTGTGTATTTCTGTGGTTTCTCACAATAATTATTGACCCTCCTGTTAAGTTCTTTATGTCTGAAATAACAAAGTATGAGATGCGTTAGTTCAGTGGCTATTTTTCATTGAGGCAAAGAATCATTTTCACTGAATTAATCTGAGTAAGTTACATTATGTTCCAGACACACACATTTTCTTCAGATAATCACTGTAATAATAGTTAAATAAAATTATTCAACACCTGGTTTAAATCTCTTATTCTATGGAATATAAACAACCATGTTGAATAATGCTTCCCATCTTCTGTGAGATCTTTACAATTTCGCTTGTGTATTACATGTATTTTCCAAAAGAAAGCTGGGACTAGTTGGCACAGTGAACTAAAGCTTTTCAGTTGGAGGCCCTTTGAGAGAGAGCAATGAGAGTTTGGCATTGATCTAAATCCTCATCATTTTATGGTACAACGAGTCACAGAAATAGGGTATGGGACTGAGAAATCTACTTGGCAAATCATTTTATTAAAGAAGTCTCCAAATTTATATGTAGGTAATATAAACAAATTGACCTTTAGAATGAAAATCTCGTTTGCTGGTGTGCCAGAAAGACCCACTGTTCTCACTTTTATTCTTGTAAGCGTGTATTAGACCAGCCAACTCACAGAACTACTATTACAGGTAGATTATAGCTGGAGAAAAATGACTTCTAACGGACTCCTGTGATAAAATCTTGCATCTTCAGGAATTTAGTTTGCATCCTGTAACCTTTTGTGATGGATTAAGAACACAGTAAAGGATTTTGTGGTCTGGTTTGGGACATTTTTTCCATCTCTGTGCCTCATTAGTTCATTTTGGACTCGCCAGTCTGTTCTGTAGTTGCCTTTTGGCGCTTGCTCCAGCGTTTGTGCAGGGGACTGCCTGAGCTACGGTAGCTGTCACCATTGTTCTTGTGTATCCTTAAAAAAAACAGGAGATGGGGAGGGATGATGCAGGGAGCAGCTATGCCAGTTAGAGCTGATCGGGTAAATAATTACCACTTCTTTAAATCTGGAAGGTTTCGCGCAGTTATCTCTGGTTTAACAGTTTCTTTTAGCTGAAGCACTAATTCAGGCTCTGTGCCGGAATCCCTGGCAGCCCGCCGGCGGAAGGACGATGGATCTCCAGCCGGAGGGCAGGCGACCCGGTGCCGCTGGGCGCAGCAGGTAGATGTGCATTTCAAGTCAGAGTCGATCTTTGCCGAAGGACTGTATTTATTCAGAACACAGCCTGCTGTTTCTTGGGGGGAAATACAAATTCTTTGTGAGAAACTTTTTGAAGAAAGTGCTTTTACAAAGAAGCAGTGTGCAGCTCGCTTGACAAGCCCGTTTGGGGAGGACTAAAATCTTTAGCTTCAAAGTCTATAACCGGGTTCAGAATTGTTCTTGCTGCATGTTAGTCTGCTACAGAGGTTCTTCTGTTTTACTTGCAGTTGGCCTGTGTTAAATAGCACAGGTTCCAGAAACCCTTATCTCAGTCCATTTACTGTTCCTAAATTTTATTATTTTGGTTTTTTTAAATGACAACAGGTCAGAGAATTAAGATGAGAATTCTGACTCACATAATATGGACAAGCTGCTGCCCTGCAAAGGGTGGTTTTCCAGCTGTGGTCTGCAAAACCCTGATGACTCATGAATGAATTTTAAGGGCTTCATAAAAAAGGTTAAAAAAAAAAAAAAAAANAGGCAAACCTCTTATCAGGTGACTTGAGTTCATAAGGAGGCCTTAGGCATTTGCAAATCAAAAAGCCTGAAAACCACAACTCTAAAGTTTCAGCTAAATAAGATAGTGGGTTTAAGGCCAGAAATTTTTGATCCACAAGTTGGTTTGGGAGCAAATAAAAACGCAAAATGTTTGAAAGCTGTCCCAGGCACCTATTGCAGTTTCTCCAGTCAAAGCCTGGCAAGTAGGATTATGATTTGATTTAAAGATATGGTTGTATTTCTAATTAAATTTTGTTCATTACAGACCTAGGACAAATCATAAACTCTTCCTGCTGGGGAGCAGCACTTGTACATGGGCTGATTTTTATTTTTTTTTTTAATTTTTATTTTGTGCCGGCAAAGCTAGTATTCCCAAAGAGAAGGAAGTATCCAGAAAAGCGCTGGCCAAATTAGCAGGTGAGGGGTGTAATGGAAAGGCCAAACCAGGGTAAGTTAATTTGGGTATTCATAATATTTCATTTGACCATTTTAAGGACTTTGCTTTTTTTTTTTTTTCCTGGTAGAATGGTGATGATAACGTACATTGCCAGATCTTTATGGAGAAAGGCAGCCTGTTTTATTTGGAACTGCCAGAAAGGGCAGGAAGTTTTTAAAGGATCCTTTGTGAGATGCTTGGTGCCTTTATTAACGGAGCTTGCCAGAAAAGGAACATCCCGCTTCCCAATGATGTTACAGATTTCTCGGTGAAGTTGATGCTCTGAAAATAGGAAGATTCCAGAGAGGAGAGTTTGGGGGACAAAACAGAATAAGCTGTTGGGGTTTTGTTTTGGTTTTTTTTCCCCTTTAACTTCTTTGATGTAACTTGTTTTCAGTCTGCATCTTCTAAGGGGAAAGACTTTTTTTTTACAAAAAAAAAAAAAATTGAGGTAAGTAATAAAATTCTCTTTCCATTATGAGTTAAGGCCGTGAGCGCAGCTGTTGTGTACTTGCTATGTCTTGGCGAACATTAAGCAACTTCATAGGGAGACTGTTTAAAATTCAAAGCTTTATTCGTAGATGACAAAGACAGAATGGACCTTTATTATGATTTATTCTGTCTTCTTCCATTATACTGACTATTCAGTTTACCATTGTATTTTCCCCACGTACAAAACAATCCAGTGTTACTCAGCAGTATATCTGGACAAAACGCAGCGCTCCAGTGCTCGAGATTGCTTTAATAATAATAATGTAATAATTACATCGCTGCTTTTCCGTATCGCTCTTCTAGAAGGTGTTACTTTTTACCAGCTAAAGAAATGTTAGCCCTGTCTGTTGCTTAAGAGGCCAAAAACGAAGTCAGGAGCAGCCCCTGGGTCTCCCCCAGCACGAGGCAGTTCTGCTGCCTTGAATAACCTGTTGTCTGGCATTAACTTCATCTCCTGCTTTTTTTAGCTGCTTGTTCTGCGTTAGTCTGGCTCGCTAGAGGCTGTCCACACCGCTGGGTGCCTCCAGCTCTTTGGCCAGCCCTTGGAGCTGTGCGGAGGCTGAGTCAGCGCTGGTTTGGAGGCCTCTCAGCTCGCAGATCTGGGTTAGGTTGGGCGGAGGACAACCCGCACTGCGTCTGGCCCGGGTTCGGGGAGCAGGGCACGGGGAGGGCAGAGAGCTCCCTGAGCTGTGTGTGTGTCATCACGCTCATTTTTGCTACTGCAATCAGATCTTTCAAAAGCCCTTCTTGGAAAAAAAAAAAAAAATTAGGCTTCTTCAGGAACCTGATTGACAGATACCGAAAGACCTCAGTTTTTCAAACTTTGTGAGGAGCAGCATTGAGCCCTCACGTTCTCCTAATGCAATACTCTGAATTGAATGGAAGATAAAGCTATGGGAATGTTACTATCTCTGGTAACATTTAACGTCTCCCTTGTGCCTTGCTTAGCTGTCGGTCTTTTGACAAATTAATGGGGCTGTCTGTTTCTGAGGGCTGTCATGTGGTATTCATGGTATTGAGAGACAAGATCTTTCTGCAGGCACAATGTTCAAAGCGTAGACATTTTTCAGAAGCTGGGTAGGACCAAGCTGTCTACATGTCTTTCCAGTTATACTTTTCTGAAAGGCAGGAGGAAAAAGCAGAAGAAGCGTTGACGTACAAGATTTGGTTATGTGAGAGAAAACGGGGGGTGGGGGGGTGGGACACACAGACACATGGACAGGTTCTTGTCATCTCAGAAGTTTTCAAAATTCACTCATTGCCACATCTAAAAAACTTTATTACTAGAACAAAGCTTGGAGCAAGAGCCCTCATTTGTCCGCAGGAGGTGTTCATTGCAGAGCAGGGACAAGGCAGAAGTGCCTTTGCTCTGGCTCTGTTGCGATGTTTGCCCCGGTGATGCCGTAGTTAATTCAGTCTACTTGTCTTCTGGTGAGATTTCCCACAAGAGGACTGGATGAAGTTGGTTTTGAAATGATTTTGTTAATTACTTTTTTAACATGTGAAATAAAGGAGCAAAATTATTCAGGGACGTTCTTATTTACATGGGGTAGAGACTCCCTCCTTGAGCAGCGGCGCCCATTTCCATAGCAGCACTTGAGGAGAACGGTTCCCTCCACTTGAAGGAAAGGCAGCAGAATCTGCGCCTAAATTGATATCGCGGTGCTTTTTGGCTCACGGTGCCGGCTCATTTACGTGAAGCCTGCTTTTATAAAAGGTAACTCTTTCCCCTTTGCCAAGGTGGGATGACGAATTCAAGAACAGCCATTTCAGGGCACATCAGAAATTCATCCAGCCCAGCAACCTGTCATGAGCAATGACCAATATCACATGTGCATAGAAGAGTATAAGGACGGGGTAGACTTTTAGTGATTGTTCCTCTGAATGCTCTNAGACAGTGTCTTTGTCTTTAATATTTTATATGTTGGTCAATATTAACCAAATCAGCCAGGAACAAGTGGCTGAGATGGAAAAAGCACACTATTTTCTAAAAAGTATTTAATAGTCGTTCTTTAAGGGTAAGACCACTGAGCTATCAGCTACCGAACACACATTTTAATCCCTAAGTAGATTTATACCAGAGCTCTTTACGTCAAAAAAAAAAAATCTTGTTTGCTATGGAATAAATGTGAAGCGCTTGATACTAACAATGCAGAAAGTAAAGATACTACTTGGGACAAAAGACCTTCCTCACATCTGCTAAAAACCTGTTTTGCAACAAGCAAGAAAAACCATTGCCATACCCCAGATCCTCGCAGGGAAGCTGGTAGGTCTTTTTGCATAGAGACAAGACAATCCCAAGAGGGAAAACATCAGAGTTATTGTTTCCTTATTACCAGTTAACAACACGAATGAACTTGAATATTGATTCACCGTCTCTTCAACTCTTAGTCAAAGCCATCAGTAAGAAGGAACGCATGCTCTCAAAAATGAGTGTTTTCAAAATCAAAAGTGTGCACAACGGGGAACACGGGTGCAGGAGAGTATCACCATCACTCTTCTCAGCAGTACCGCCGTGCAGCACGACAGTAACTGGGTGAAAAGGAAAATCAATCTAACAGGTTTACTCCTCAGCTCCCAGTTTGCCAAGCCGTGTTCCCAGGATCGAGCTCTTACCCTGCAGGAATAATGACTGTTTGTCTTTTCAATCTGTTTTCATTTTCCTCTGTGATTTTCATAGATCACATGGACAATGAGGAGAAGTTGCCAAGTAGTGTCAAACTGGTTTAAACTTGATGTTCCCCACACTCCCAATCTACTCCTTTAGAAATAAAACAAGTTTCCACAACTGAGATAACACCATGGTCAAAGTATTCCTTGGCTCCTCCAGCTTCCCACTCCAGCAGGACCACTAGGTTGCGGGCCCTATTCCTCACATGGCAAAACCTCGGTTGCAATTAAATCTGCTCTGTTCTTCACTTGGGCATCCGAATTAGGGGGCAAAGCGCTGCTGAGCGTGGAGCTGGACAAACAGAACAACACGTATGTACCAACCTCGGGCAACACGTAGGCAGCTCCTAGACAAGGAAACAGCGAGGCAGCAGAATTTATAACAGTTTGGGGTCTTTTTTTTTTCATAACAGCTGAAGTTTTATGAAATTTTGAATGTTTCAAGGTACAAAAGATTTTTAAGAATGGATGTGGAAGAAAGAGGCTTGGTCTTTACAGGGATGTTTGTTACTGTCCTGGGTGGTCCAGGAGGAAGTGTGGAATATCTTGTTTGAACATCCAGCTCCGCGGTGGGCAGCACAGGCTGGCCGGAGTGAGAGCTGACCTCCTAATAACAAATGAGAGGTGAGAGTGGGAATCAAAGCCTCCAAAAACAAACACAGGCGGCTCATTTGTGATATGGCAGAGGAGGGGATGCCAGTTCAGAGGAAGGTGGCATGGCAACGGGCATCCTAGAAAAATTGTCCTTGAACATTAAATCAGGATAGATGTAGCACAAGATGTGGGAGTTTTACCTTGTTCATATATCCAAGAGATTGCCGAGACTGACAGAAGAGGTCCTGAAAAGAAAGGTCTGAGTTGAAGACCGAGTTAGGGACAGGATGAGTGTACACCTTGCTACGAATGCAGTCTGGGCTGTCCCCTGTTTGGGATCAGCTGGTCTGAGGACATTGTTTGGATACCAGAGTGCTGCCAGAGCGTTAGGGTAGTGAGACCCCACCTGCAGTACTGTGTCCAGCACTGGAGCCCCCAGCATAAGAAGGGCATGGACCTGTTGGAGCAGGTCCAGAGGAGGG
>RSEF01000004.1:59618840-59692732 GCA_003993805.1 Himantopus leucocephalus | reverse complement strand
CAGAAGTATCATTGTGTCACTCCATTGAAATCTGAGCAGGAGTACCCTTTCCCGCCCTTCTCCTCAGTACTTCTCCTATTGTTTCAGCTGTATCCAGTGTCTTGCTTTGAATTGTTGATTATAAATTACCTAAATTCTCAAATTACCATTCATGTATTTTCTTCAGGAAGCTTCCGTCAGATTCCAGGGTGGAATATTTTAGGAAGCAGAGCTTAAAATAGACACATATGATTTTGAGAAATAAAAGAAAAACACTGCAGTCCATAAAGCCATCTGAATATAAAAATGGTTTGTCTTTTGCCCATTCTAATTAGACAATCAAAAATAGACATATTCGAGCAGGGCATATCCAATTAAGTTTGCCATTCACCAAGCTTGAGGCTTTCTTACAGAGACTTCTACTGTAATAACAAGGGGATGGAAAAAGAAAGCAGTCATTAGCAATACTCCGGGAATCTGGTTTTCTTGACGTGAACCACTAGTGTGGCACATCTGAGAAGCAGCAGTACTTAGTGGCTTTTTCTTAGACAGTTCTCCTTGTAGTGAAGCATGTAATGATGGTCTTCTAGTGGCATCAAAGTGCATTGATGCTACTACTGAAATGGCTTTGAGAAATCAGCGTCCTCGTGTTCACTAAGCTGTGTATGATTATTGGGTTGGAAGGAATGATTTAATTTCAATGGTCTGAGGGGGGAGTCTGGGGTCTCAGAACAGATCAGAAGCCTTCCAGGCTTTGGTGGCCTTACTAGCAGAGAAGACACAGGGTGCTTTGGTTTATTGACAGCAGAGGGATAACAGGTTTATTTGTGTCGTCAAGTCTTGCTTTTCTTTTCTGAAGCTGGAGTATTCTTAAGCTGCTCCTACTGAGGTATCTCATACAGGACACCTGAGAAGCACGTTTCAGGAGTGAGTGTTTCAAAGGAGAGCACTTCCGGCAGCTCCTGGGCTTGGGTTTTGTGGTTGCATGGATATGAGAGAGGAAGGGTTGAGCAAATGCCCTCCACAGTTCCTTTCCAGCCAAAATTATTCTATAGTATTTCTGTAAGACCTTGACCTGATGAAGGATTGCTTGGAGATGGGGCTTGATAATCCTCTCATTCCTGTAAGACATCTTTGCCCAGGCCGTGTTGTGGAGTTCACCCAGCACCACTTTAAGTGAGCAAGTGTCGCTTTCTGAATACTACTAGCTCATGCCAGAAAGCTGTCATTTGCTAGAGAAACGATGGCTTACTGAGCAGGGAAATTATATCATAATCTTTAAAGAAAGAAAACCAGTGCAATCTGTGTGCGAGTGAATGAAGTATTGTAGCCTGTAAGACAGGCTGAGAATCGTTTTCTAGCAAGTGTCAGGAAATTTTGGAAGACACCACATCGCTGAGAGATTAATTATCAGACAGGGGAGAAAAAAAGGAATTCTGGGACCAGTATACACTTGTACTGGTAAAAACTTACCTGAAGTAACCTTTATAAGCTCTAAGACTAAGCAATTTATCAGTGCTCATTTGCTGAAGGAAATTGGTGAATTGGTAAATTATTAGGGTAATTTGCGTCTACAAAAATAGCTCACCAGTTCATAAAGAAGAATGTATCATACTAAAAACTGGCCTGCATTTCAAGCTGTGGATTAATAACAACTGAATGCATGCTGGCACATAATTTAGATTCCAGCCATGAAGTCTCTGAATTGTGAGCTGGAAACTACAATAATGTATTTCATAAATACAGCTATTGTTTTTGCTGGCATCATGTTGCACGTAGCAGTTATAAGAGCACTGTTAAACATTTAGCAATCTTAAAGGCCAGAGAACAGTCTAAAAATCTTCTTTGCATTATTTGGGGGACTGAAAAGTTGTTCTGAATTGAACTAAAANGGAAAGTGTCCATTGATGGTTTTGAAGTTTTCCCTAACTTTAAAACCTTATTTATAAGGGAACATTTTATTAAAGCAAATTGTTCTTAAGATTGAATTTTTATCTAAATATTAGGCTGTAATTTCCCCCTCCAGAGAAACATTTGCAGACATTGAATATTTAGTGTCAAGGACAAATTGAAAAGGAATCAAAATGTATCACTGAAGTGAACAATTGCTGAACCCAGGCAACTTCATTCCTCTCCTCCAGTGACATTATCATGCACCTCCTTACCAAATCACAGCTTTTAAAAATTAAATAAATTTAGCAAATTTCAATCTAAACACCATAAACTCTTTTAAATGCAGGTGTAATTCTCTGTTAAGAGTAATGCAATTTCATTTTAGGTATGAGGCACATATNGAACCCAGGCAACTTCATTCCTCTCCTCCAGTGACATTATCATGAACCTCCTTACCAAATCACAGCTTTTAAAAATTAAATAAATTTGTTTGGTTTGGGGTTGGTTTTTTTTTAGATCTGGGATCAAAAACATTGCTGCTGCGCTTCATAGCAAATTTCAATCTAAACACCATAAACTTTTAAACGCAGGTGTAATTCTCTGTTAAGAGTAATGCATTTTCATTTTAGGTATGAGGCACATACGGAGACTTGAATAAATAAGTACTCTTCTTTTGTTAGAAATAGACTTTTTTGGCACATTTTTTTTAGATTTTAAATGGCACAAGAAGGAGGATTGAAATTCACTTTTTCACAGAAAGATTTTCTATGGATAAGCTTTTGCATATTTATGTGAACCTAAAACAGGGTTTAAAAAAACTTATGTTTACGTTTTACTCATCCATATTCTATGTCTGATGAAGAGGCTTAGGAGTGAATCTGATGTGCTTAATTCAGGGAAAACAGAGACAAGGAGGAGCAGTAGTTCTGTTCCCTAAGTAGAGATTAAAACAAGATTAGCTGAGAAGGTGTTGTCCATCCTACTTGAAAAGTTCCTATTGATTTCTGAGGGAGCTCATGCTGACTTTTTTCAAAGGAAAACAACACATGTTACAGGAATAGTGCCTCGATTCCCATGAAGAATATTAGGAGCTTAGTGACTCAAATAAAACACAGAAGCTTTGAACAGTCACACTGTGAGCCCAGATGCGCACAGCTTTTAGGTTGCTGGAGCCACTTGTTTTACCAAGAAAATTTGACCTAAATGGCTTTGACCCACACAAAGAACAGTCGTTAAATTCACGTGGTTTATAAGGCCGGCTGTAGGCTCAGGGATGCAACACAACTTGCAGTAGCAGCAAGAACACGTAGAGCTCCCAACTCCTGGGCTAGGTGGGTTCCTACGTATGGCCTATGATGCATGGGAAGAGTTAGATATCTGAGAATTAAATTCAGAGAAGACTGTGCGTTAAGCCAGGAGTCTCTTACATGGTAGCAGAAAAGTCCAAGAGGAAAGTTTTTGCTTGTAGTTCATCTTTCAAAGAGCGTTGGAAACCTAATTCCAGGCTAGAGAGATGCATTCAACCCCAGAATGAAATCACAGCTGTGAACCTTTCTCTGGAGTTAATCACTACAACTGAGATGGTCTTTCTCAACATCCATATGAAAATACTAGGAAGGAGGTGTCCCTGGCTCAGCAGGGTGCTCACTAAGGTTGTGAGAGATCCTGGCTAAATTTCTCCTTGGTTATTGGGTGCGAGCCCATTTCCCAAGAAATAGGATGCCCCATTCTTGTACTCCACTCCCTCGGTTTATCCTGGTGACGCTGTTCTCCTTTATAATAGGTGTAAAAGAAAGAGATTAGTTGTTTTAGCCTCTTTTTTAGGATCCTGGCTTCATGCCATGTCCTAGCCCTTGCTCCCACAGACTGTGCAAAGCAGAACATCTTCCCTGGTACAGCCCAAGCACAAAACACCCAGTCACTGGCCTAAGGATTACAGATAGTTTGGGATTGATGGCAGTAACCACAGACTTTTGCCTCGATGTTTGATCCTGGAGAGAGTCTGAGATATTCCAAATGGTTGTAGATAAAAAATAATCAAGAACTTCTCATTAACTAAGATTTCTTCCAGACAGAACTGTGAATTGCAGGTCTTGCTGTGAACTATGCTCCCTATTTGTCTTCATGACACCTACTTGACATCTTAAAATATCCTCCTAGGTGGCATCTTAAACCAGCCGAATATCTACCCAAGGAAAAGCCGTTCATACCATAGTAGTTGCAGTCATGGTTATTTGTAAGTGTAGGGATCTAGCAGCTTTTTATTTGTTACACTTGTTAGACTCTCAATATTCAATCTAAAGCCTGGTTTAGTGTCTTTTTCTTCTGCTTAATTATGGCTTGTTTAAATTCTTTGAGATCAGGGTAACTATGATAGGGACAATGGTTTTGAATATATATGAAGCACACAGATTTGCAGAGTTGCATTTTCCTCCACCAAATGTTGAGTGTCAAAGGTAGTCACATAACTGGGTGTCTCTGTGACTATAACCAATTGAAAAATGGGGATCTTTGTCTGCAAAAAACTTCAAGAATTCAGCCTTTCCATTAGGGTTTATGCTGTTTCTAACTGAACCAAAAAAGGCTTGAGAACAGAGCTTTCCATTTCGTTGGGCACAGGAGGAGGAAAAGGAGTAGGAAGATGTTGTTTTGACAGTTCCATTTTTGTTTGTTTGTGAAGACTCTAGCTAATATTTTTAATAATGAGCCTGAGCTTTGGAGACAAGCTCAGCAGATGTGAATATCTCGTAAAAGTCATTTTAATCCGTACAAAGGTAGTGAAGCAGAAATTTTAACACATCCTGTTGTGAAATTCTGGTGAAAATGCAGTTGTCAGTCATTTAGTTATAGGAAATGAAGAGTTTGTTACCAGAAAGGGGTGAATGGGTTGGAATTAATCCTATTGAATCATGTGCAAACGCATTGACCACCTTGCATTCCCAGTATCAACTAATTGTATTGCAAATGCCGCAGTGCCCTTATCCAGAGGCATACCTGGTTTTCTGTACGCTGTTACAGGTGTTTAGGAGGGTTCTCTCTTGGGTTTAGACACTGATTGATAAGAATACCAAGCAAAGAAAGCACAATTTTGTGTACTCGTTTGGATATTCAACATGAGCAAATGCAATTTTCCATGTCCATTCCAAAACTGTTAGACTTCCATAGCTTGCCAGTATGATTCCTTGCAAAAGTCAGAAATGCAACTTAAAGCAAATTAGTTATTTACGCTTGAATACTTAAGTGAATGACTGATAAACACATCTGGATATGTTTACCTTTCAGTAACTGCTGATTTGTTTCTCCCAAGTCTAAAGCAATATTTGTTGCATTCTTGTTTATTGGGGTCTCTAACCAAATCCAAATCATTGAGGCATGAGAGTAAGGTACCCAACTATAAACTTCATTGCCCGTGAAAAGCCACACTTAATTTACTGATCTTCCAAATTGCTGCGGCCAGGGAAGGATTAATAGAGCAGTCTATCCACTGCTTAGGAATCTCTCAAGAACATTTTGAGATTGTTATACCGTTGTTTTAGTTAATAATGGGAGTATTAACTTACTCAATGGGAGTATCGATTTCCAGATAATTTACAGGTGGAACTTGCATCATTATGAATGTATTTCTATGAAACATGAGAAATGTTCAGAGAAGCCATCTGGAATTAACAGCCAATACACTGTTGAGCCTCCAGTTGCTTCAGTTCAAATCTGTGAAGTTTAAAGTATTTTGTAAGCAATATAATATTTCTGACGAGGCACTCTACTCCAGTAGTATGTTGTGGCAGGAGGGCTCCGTAGCTGCTGCCTCTACTCAATTATTTTCAGAGAGAAAGCTACTTCTGTATGTCCTCTTCCCATTTGTTCGCCAGCCCATATACACACACTTCATCCCCAAGAAATGATTCAGGAAGCCGAGTGCTTGCAGCTCTTGAAATCAGGGGACTGAGTTTACTGGTGTATTCCAGTTTAGTCTTGTTTACTAAATACATCATCACACCAGGCTATGGCTTAAACATTGATTCTTCATGGTTCAGAAAGCACTCTCAGCTCTTCTGTGACATTTGGACAAAGCCGGAGTGGCTGGAATATATGGAGTCAGGCTGCAAAGCTGTGATTGATCAAACGGTATCACTCTGAGAGAGTGGGGGGAGAGAACGAAGGACACATAATAAATAATAGAGACGGAGCATATATTGTAAAGCATGCTGGGAATTGAGTTGCAAATGTAAATCCCTTTCTCCCTCCGTATGAAACTGCAAAAGCAACCAGTAATTGGAATTATCTGATAAATATTACGAAAGTGAAGAAATGTTGCAGCTTTTAGTGCCAAAGTCTCCCAGAGCACATTCTCGATGGGCTTACTCAGCCCTAAACAGGTCAATAACCTTTAATGCAATCCATTGGGGAAATAGAAATGTCAGAACTATAAAGTAGCCTGTATCAATTTCAGTCCACGACACTTCCAAATAACTGGTTTGACCTATGGATCTAAATACTGGAAATAAATAGGAGTCTTGAGCCACTGAGATGCCAGCCATCTCCCCGTTGTTTAGACTTGAACGAAAATGACCGTTTGGTAAGGATCCCAGTTATCATTCAATAGCAATGAGTGACCATTTTTTATTATTATTACTTTTTAAACATTGCAGGACTGCTGTACTGTCCTCAGAGTCAGTGACACATAAGTCATTTGGCTGACATTTTAATAAACATCTGCTTTTTTCAGAGCAAGCCACAACAGTCATCTTTGTTAGGGTTTCCTGGCGTTCTAATGTCATCTCCATGGATATTACAGTCTGTTCCTGCAGAAACAAAACAAATATAAAACCAACCAGCCCCTCCAGAACTCAGAGTGGGATGGAAAGACTTTGAGAGCTTTCATCCCTCTCCACTCATGCTTCTCACCCGCAGCTCAGCGTTGGTAAGACTTCACAGGAGGCTATCATTTGCTTCCTCAGGTGGTGATGTCTTCCTGATGTAGAGCAAGGTTTCTGGACTTTCCAGGATGGGAAAAATGTGGGTGATCAGATCAGGTTGGAAGGGTGACGTTGTTCTTCATGACAATCGCTGAATTTCCAATAGCCTGAGGGGCTGAAAGCGGGTGCCTCAGGAAAAGGGCTTTGGTTTATTGTTGTTACATTATGATATAGACGTTAACTTGTGTTTGGAGTTCAAACTAGCGTGATTCTCTTGCCCTAAAAATGCACATATTTTTAACAGTGTGGGATGGTGGGAGTAACGCTGTTCGAGGTGGTGCGAGAAAGAGACTGCTTTCTCATAAACTGCCAGCTTAAGTAAATGGTGAGAGTGCCAGACAACCAAACCTGTAAAAATAGTTTTGTTTCACTGCTGCTTAATCCGTACTAGCCAGGAAATATTGAGAGACTACGGTAGTAAGAGCTGTGTTATACTGTGGAAATATGCTGTTATGACTTAGAGTTCCTGTCAGAGAAACTGAAATTTTTTCTGAGGTCACAAGGTGAGAAACTTTAGAAAGTGAGAAACTCTCTTATTTATGAAGGGATATGGGCTCCCATTAAATGGTTTCATCTGATAACAAGTATCATTAAATAACTGGGTTTGGAAACCTCAAACCTCAGCATATTTTTTTTTAATTTTTATTAAAGTGCAAAAATACACGCTGGAAAACCTAGGCAGACTATTTAATCGTTGAGCTCTTGGAAGTGTGAATTTATGTCTTCTTTGCTCTTATCAGAAGTTCTAGAGGACAGGGGTAACAGCAACATAGTGTCTGGGCTAAGCAATCTCAAAATATAATGCAATCAAATAGTGTGCCTTGGAAGTTGTAAATAACCTCCTACACGCATATACAGAGCAGAAACTAAACACACTTTATCGTATGAAAATCCCTAGTTTTACTCTAGCGCTGACCCTGGTGGCTTTGTCACAGAAGGTCTCGCAGTTGTCTGCCTAAAGCAGACAATCAGACGAGATACTGTACCTATTTTCCAAGGTTTGGTGGGATCCTAAAGGAGGTCTAAAGTGCTTTTTGGGGTTTGGGGTTGTTTTTTTTTTTTAATTTTTGTTAATTTTTAGCATATATCACTTGGCAGCTGCCCCATATAGCTGGGTGTGCCAAGTGAGACATCAACTCTACAAAAGTACCTTGGAGCTGTGCTGGATCTTATGGCAGACTCAGCAAGGAATAGAACTGAACAAAATTGCTTAAGGCAGCTGGAAGGTTACAAACTTCAGGGAAAGAGGAATCTCTTCAAAAAATCAGAAAGAAGGCAGGGCCCCAGGTTATCCTGAGAGGAATTAAAAAGTAATAGTGTCTAGGACTTAGACATAACTTTTTGGCAGTGGATTGAAATGTGCCTGAGAAAGGGGTCAGAGACTTCCTCTGCATTTTTTCAGATGGAGAAGCTGGGACGGTGAACGGTAGGTGATTTGCACCGTCCGTGGGAGGTCACGGTGCCTGTGCAGTCTCACGGGCCCTCGTTCACTGCGATTACAAATGCTGCACTTCACTTCTAGGGCAGCATCTCACTCAAGAGACAGGTAAGGGTGGCTGAGGGCCAATAAAATACAAACAACTCTTACAAACGACACTGCTGCGCTTAGAGGAAAATTAATGACGGTATATTAATTGCTACTTTGGCAAAAGTTTTATCTTGAACTCCCCTCCAACTCCCACCACTGCTCTGAGCATGTGCCTCGTCACATCACGTCTATGCTGAACTCTTGAGCTCCGCTTTCTGCATTGCAGCAGGCGGTTTTTAAGACTCCTGTCCATCTCCTAGGAATGCCATTGCTCATCCCTATCTCCTCACATGACAAACTACGAGGTTACTGTGAAAGCTGCCATATTTTTGGTGCCCCTTGAGCTCTGCATCCACCTGGCAGCTTTCCGTGATATCCAGCAAGACGTAATGAAAGGCAGCTGCGTACCGGCAGTGATGTCCCTCCAACTAAAACCCCTCAGCCCGATGCGCACACCTCTGCTTCCCAAGGGTTCCCTCTCCCACGGGTTCCTCTTTCAGGGAGGAGAAGTTAAAGGCCTGTCTGCTTTTTGCTTGAGCCAGGCAGCCTAATGCTTCTCTAATGCCGGAGATCCCAGAAGGTCCACTTCTTAGAGAGATGGTTGCACTCGGCGGAAGGGTGGGAATAAAACAGATAATGCTTGCGTTTGTTTTCTTGAGAGCATTTTTGGCTCCAGAATCCTCCTGGGAAAGGCAAACGCTAAACGTCAGGAAGATGTTTGTGATCAATGATTTACAATGACCGCATGTTCATACCGGTGGTAAATCCAGTTCAGGCAGTAAAGGAGGAGAGGGGAAAAGCAATATGGTATACGTATGGGCTTTCCCAGGAGCAAGGACAGATCCCAGGCTGACTAGATGGCAGGTACCCACCCTGGCTGGCTCTGACCATCTGGGGTAGGGTTAGGGACAGATCTCTTTGTAGCTCTTTCTACCTGATGTGTCTAGAACTTTCTGTGGGGGAGCTAAAACAACGCAGGGCAGAGGGGTAAAAGAGGACACACCAAATGACAATGTAGTGAAGCCACCTGGACCCGAGCACTCTAGCGCTGCGCTGCTGGAAGGAACTGTAATGACATAAATTTTGCTTGGCACAACGGTGATAAAGCTCTGCTTTTACCTGCCTGAGCCATTTTAAGCCGTCTTTCTGAGGGAAAGATGCTTATCTGCGTTATCACTGGTAGCAGAGGAAAGGCTATCTTTAAAAGGCAGTGTCAGCAGGCACAGCCCGTGTCTGTGCTCCTGGAGGAGAGGTAAGCAGAAGGGACACGGAGCAGCTCTTTCCGCGTCTGCTGATCAAACAGAAATACTGCCAGCCTAACCTCCAATTCTTTGCAGAAATCAGAAACTCCTGCTGTGAAGAGATGCCTTAAGACCAGTTTGGGACAGAAGGAAGGCACTGATAGGGAATGAGCTGGCACTACCTGCCACCTTTTCCTCAGCTGTAATTTCTGCCTTGCAGCTTAGAAACTGGTCAACTATTGCAAAAACAGTATTCCTGAACCCTCATCGCAGCCTGAAGAGTGGTTCAGCTCCGTCATGGGCCTGCTCTTTAGTGAGGAACGCCTACACCATTAGCTTTCCGGAAGAAAAATAGCTGGCAGTAGTTATCAGCGTTCGCCATTTGTTGAGCTATTGCTACATATCCAGCCAGGAAGCACAAAAATACTGCATAACCCAAGCGTCCACGTGGCATGAAGGGAGAATAATTGGAGCAAACAGCTTGGGAACCGACTATGCACTGAAAAAATGCTTTCCTATGCTATTCAGCAAGGGTTTACAAATAGCAAACAGATTTTCTCTCATCTGAGCAGCCTGAAATTACTTTCTGATGCAGAAATAGCACACACATTTCAGATAATTTGTAAGTGATAGATTAACCAATAGTTCTGCTTCTCTACGTATAAGGACTAGCAGATCCAGAGTAACACCAGGGAGTGATAATCTAATCAATGCATATAACCTACTTACATTGTACTTCTTACAACCGGGATGTGGTGTTTGACGCTGATAGACAGAAGTTTGGGAAGATATAGGCCTGAAGCAGTTTGTCAGTCTGGCGAAACCTGTCCTTCTGCCCATCAACCATCTAAAAACATTGCATTTTACTAATCTGTCAGCATTCAAGCCGCTTTCTCCTTTTTGGAAGTGGTCCTCTAGCTATACATGCACTCGGTCAAGTGAAAAACTGAGCAGTACTGAGCCAACAGGACCGCTCGTTGCCTAATTTCTCATGACGTCGGTGAGTCCACCCACATCAGCTCAGATGGGCCTGAACATCATCCAGCCTTTGCTGAAGAACCTGAGCCGTCAGGAGATTTTAGATCAGGCTTCACATATAGCCAGTTCCCAAGACAAAAAGAGCATTTTTGACCTGTGCTCTCAAAGGTGTTAATGTGATGTAATTCCAGCTGTCCTGAGACACCGTTTAAGGAGGTGAAAAACATCTTTTCAGTGGCTCAATTCCAAACTGAACTGCGGTAAAGTAGGTCTATATTAAGACATGAACGCTTCACGGTGAATCTGCTCTGCCATTGCAAATTGAAACCAGCTGCAGGACCTTGGGAAAATTGCTGGTTAATATAATTGATAAAGATTTGAGTTTTCTCATTGCATTTTTTAAAAATTATTGACCTTTTTGAGGAGATCTTCATTTCTACAACACTTAGTTCTCCCCATTAATGTGTTTTAATGCAGCATGATAGATCAGTGATGAACTTAACATTTAGTAACGAATCTGGCAAAATAACAATGTTCCTGGAAGTCAAATGACTTCTGGGTTGGTGGTTTTTTTCCAAAACTTTATAACAAATAACTGCATTACCATCTATAGTCTTGATGTAGTTAAAACAGACACCTGAGGATTCATAGCAGAAGTGAATTTGGACTGGTCTGCAGCTGAGATTTTCATTTAGCAGATAATACTCTTGAGCAGAATTCAGAATTTACAGAATAATCTGGAAATTATCAAAGCAATAGCAAGTAAATGTGATGTATTTTGAGGACTCGACAAAACAAATTTCTGTTCTGTTTTTATAAAAAAAAAAACACCACCACACTTTCATCAAAAATAAATCTAAACATGGAGAATTAATTAACTTTTTTTTTTTTAAATGCCACTGTTAGAACTCTGTTTCTTAATCATTCCCCAGCATTAGCAATGTCACTTCTTTGAGACTGGCAGGAAGCGTATTGTATTCAACATTTTCCCTTCCCAGCGCAGGGACTCTTGCAGGTTTCACATTGTGGCTTTCACTCTTTGCTACAGTTTTTGAGGTGTGCCTTCCACGAGACGAGGTAGAAACGCAGAACAAATCTTCTGAACGGAAAAACTGGGCTGACAAGTCTGACATTTCTGTGGTTTATATTACCTGTTAGTAAAAACAAACAAGCAAACCCCAAACACATTAGGCAGGGAGAGAGAATAATTTATGCATAAGTTTTCATTCTTCCAGCATTTTTAATTACCCAGGTTTGGTTCTTCACTTCTCATTTTCTTAGATTGAAAAAGCACATGTTAATGGTCTCTGCTAAATACAACTATAAATCTCTAATTGTTTTGTGTTTGTTGTAATGACATCAATTATTTATGAATTGTTATTCCTTAGTAGGAATAAGGGAACCTTTCATTATTCTTTTTGTATCAATCCCCTTACGATACGCATTTCAGTACATCATGGCAGAATTGCACGCAGAAGGACGCCAAAGCCAACCACGGGTTGTAAAGGATTGATAGCCGTGAGCGCGGGTACGCTGCTGTGTTACACACACGCAGTCAAAACACGCTTACCCGCCGTATTAGAAGTAACGCTTTAACACTCATTTCTTACATCTTGTTTGTAACGATCTGAAGGCTGCACTCCTGGAAGTAAGTGGATGCCTTGTTTTTGGAAGAGGGAAGGTTGCCAAATGATTAATAAGGGAATGACTGTAATACCGCAGCAATGTTAATTTCTTTCAGATGCTAAAAGCCAACATTTGAAAGACAAACACTGGAAGTATACAACCTGCAGCTCAGAAAACATATTCATAGCAAATCTCCTGCTAACCCGTACCAAATGATATCCAATGAATACTCTAACTTTGTGATGTTAACATGCAGTTTAAGACCTCAGAAATCATTCTAGTTTGCTACGGGAAATGCCCAATGTTTTCACGTATGAAAAACGAATTAGACACAGTGCCATTTAATACCTGGGGTCATTCAGATATGGGAGATGTTTTTTCCTTTTTGAGAGCGGTGAAGTACAAATTCCTTCTGTGTTTATTTATACATATTCTGTATTTATTTACAGTGCTTGCTATTTTTCATTTGTAGTTTGTTTCTGCCTGTCTAACTCTATAACGCGCTTCAAGTAGTCTCGGCTAGGGGTTCCTCTGAAAACCCTCATGCAAGAAAAATTATAATGTGTATGAGAGAAAATGAAAGGGTTTTCTGTGTTACAGAAAGTATGGCTATTCTTAGATAGCCAGGCAAATAGGCTAATCTTATAAAATTATATAATAGTGGAAATTAGTTAAAGATAATAGCTGTGGAACAGACTATCTCCATGGAGATAAAATAGGCTCCTGTCCCCACCACCTCTTGTGCTCAAATCAGGATCGGGCACAATGGAAATGGGTATATGAGAAGGAAACATTGTGGAGTTGCACACAAAAAAAAAACAAAGGGGAAAAAAAAAAATCCCCTGACAAGCTGATGAGGAAGTCTACGGGTGAATGAGGAAAATTGGTGATGAGATGGCAGGGGTCCAATGTCACCGAGCAGTAATAACTCCTCCCTGTCTGATGTCCCTGGTGGTTGATGCTTGCCTTGGTTGAAGGAGCCTGTGACTCCACCCGCAATGATAGGGTTAGGTGGTGAGGTCCATGTGGATGTGCAGGGCCGGTGGCACTCGTGTGGGTGGCTCACTCTACCTAGGTCCTGTTAAGTCTCTACATTAGGCACGTGCTAACTCAGAAACTGCCACTTGATAGCTGTCTGGGGCAATCTTTTTCTCTTTTTTTTCCTCTTTTTTCCCCCCAAACCTTCCCCTAGACACCCATGTTGCTGTTTCTGATGGTTGTCCCCTCTGGCACGTGAGGCTTCTCTCCCACCCCTCTTGCGGTGCATCCTGGGGACATGAGGTGCTGCCATGGGGGTCCCCCTTCGCTCCCCCATTGCCCTGCAGCTCGCTGGTGGCATCCCCTTCTGTCATCGCTCCTGGGGACAACTGTGAATCGAAATTACTGATGTTTTTAGTGTGTGAGTAACCAAACTGTATCACCGTGGCAAATAATATAAACTTTTCTCCAGACGTGTCAGGTTAAATGGCTCACCCTGACCAAGTCTAGAGCTTTTTGCAGCTGAGGAAATGCCACATAAAGCAAATGCCACACAAAGCGCCTGCCCACGGAGAAGGTGCCCACAGGCTCCATCCAAGGCCCCCGACCTCCCAGGTGGGACAGCGTGGAGGCAGCAGGCAGCTCCATGACAGCTTTCCCTGGGGACAGAGGGGAGCTCTTCCCAGTCACTGGGACCAGTAGTCATCCCTTGTGGAGACACCAGGCCACGTGGCTTCCACCCCTTCTGGGACGGTAGCTACAGTTAGGACAGGTACCTTGGCAAGGGAGAGAGAAATATTAGCTTTACTGCTAATTCCCAAGCTTATTTCCCGGCTGTTCCTTGATTTCCCCAGTAAAAATGCCTTTTCATTGTACAAAAGACTTGCTGTCTGTGCAGGGAAAGCAGTTCTACCTCGGAGAAGGGGTAATTAATTTTCCCAGAGTCTGGGAGCTCAATTTGTTGTTTGTTCTGGCTTCAGAAGGAACCTGACCCGTCTGCTGCTTTGCTGAGCAGAAAAGATAATTTCTTCTGAAAACTATCCTTATCATGAAACCCGCCTTGAATGTTGATCCAATCTATGTCGGGCAATTCTTCTAGCACAGAAGTAAAACTGGAAAGTTATCTAAATAGCACCATCATTTGGAGAAACGGCTATGACCTTCTTTTTGCAGAAATATTTGTTCTACTGGACAAGTATTTTATGCAGTTGCCCACCACGTCCTCCAATTCTTGTATAAATCGTAGCGATAACATATTTTCAGTTTGCCAGAATATTATAGCTACATCCGGCAGCTTTAATTTCTGTGGTAACTTTTTTTTTTTCAACTCAAAGTACTTTTAATTAGATTTAGATTAATTTAGATAGTATAATCATGTTCTAAAAATGTAAGACAGCTGCTCTGTCTCATACGATAAGTGAATTAAACAGGTCATGTTTTCATTCATCATAGCCGAGGATCAGGTGGCAGGGATAGATTGCAAAGGTGAGATGGTTTCTTTTCTAGCAGATGCTGGTAGTGTGTTTGAACATGAAAGGATGCCATTAAACTGCTGAACCTGAAGTGACAGCGTGGAGTTCCTTTGCACAGAAGAGTTGTCTTCTGGCTATGCTGACAACAGAAAATGTGCGTGCCATCAAGAACGAGCTGTTCCTGAGCCTTTCTTATGAGTATGGAGGTGGTAGCTGAGCATAATGTATCTGAAGCAAATTCTTGATGGGTTCCCTTATGGGCAATAGAGACTTTTTGGGGGGGAAAAGGCGTGGAGAAGAAGGTAAATTACAGATGATGTAATACCCTATTGATGAAAGCTATTCATTGATTCATTTTCATTCAATGACATTCATATGGGCCTAGGAAACAGGATGTAAGTCCTCATTCACATTTTGATTCATACCAAATCCTGGAGAAGTTTCCATCTGGGGCTTTGGTTTGGCCCTGTATGCAGATCTGGCCCCAGATGACATTCTTAATCTGGATTCACTGTGTGAGCAGCCCACTTCTCCAGGTTACCCTATTAGCTTCAATTTGGACGGTTACAGGCATTTGTGTCTTCATTCTCATTTTAAAAACATGACTGAGAATTTTTTCAGGTTCTCTTTTCATTGACAAAATAGACTGCAAAAATAAAAAAACTTTGTGTTCATCATTTTGAACAAGAATGTTGAAGGCTGATGCTGCCTCTACCATTAAAGCTGGAGCGTAGCTCTACTTTTTTTCTTACTGCTCCCAACAAAGAGGCTGTAGATCTCATTAACCTGGCTGTGAGCTTGAGATTTCTAAAAAGCAGGTAAGACTGACTCCTTAGGTGCCAAGGAAAGCTATTGTGTAATTGAGTTTTCACTTTGTTGGTGCATATCTGTATAAGGAATCTGTGGCTTTCATGGATGGGCATGTCCTATCTTGCATTTCTTGCATGGCTCTAGGTATTTGTAGTCTCCATTTTGTGGTTTCTTTGAAAAAAAAAAAAAAACCTACCCCAAAAAAACTTGCTTCCTTCCTTGCCACACATTACGAACAATAGCTCTGACTAATTTAAAAGGTTTTTGATTCTTAGATGCTGGAGAAGATACTGTAATGAGAAAAATAACTAAAAGAAATGAATTTTCCTTTTCATTCTGCATGCAGAAAAGTCATAGTCGTCTTCTGGCAACTGAATTTTCTTTTCTGGTGAGAACAACTCCCAGAAAGTTTGTGTACAGATGTCTTTTAATGTATCGCTCTTATTATTCTATAAAACTCATCTAAAAATGAGGACAGTAGCTATGACTGTTCAGCACCTTTTTCTATACTATTTCAGTATTTCGTTCTTCAGGATTTGGAAACAAATTACATTCCTATAATAATGCAATCTCTGGACAGCGTTGGCAGTGGCAAACTTTAGAGATGTACAAAAACTGTGTCTTCATATTGTGGATGGTGTAGAAGGTGATAAGAAGCTTAGAGGAGAAAACAGCTTAGGGGAAAGGAGGATTAACCTCTCTTACTGAGAGTGGAACAGATACCAAGAAATTATATTTTGCCTGAATTGCATTCCTAGTTTGAATGCATTCAAATTTGGGGGAGGATGTTCTGGGGAAGGGTGTGTGGTAAGGAGCTGTAGTTCTTGTATTTTGCACTCTGGCTGCATTTGCGGAGGAGACTCAGTAGCTGATACGGAGCTGTTTTGCTTAAGTAATGTTTTTTTCTTATTGGGAAGAGTCATTTATTTAAAGAAAAGAAGGGGAACAAAAAAGCCTCCTCCCTGCACCTTCATTTCTGGCAGCTTTTCCTTCCTGATCTGCCCTGTCTTTCTTTGGGCCGTTCCTCAGAAACGGCTCCTGGCAGAGCAGCTGGCCGGGGCGAATCCACCAGCAAACGGCACAGGCAGCCGCGGCTGACTCCCAGCTGTTGATCTTGGACAAGGACAACGAAACGCAATCCTCTTTTGTGGGGGATTTTGAGTCTGATCGTTTTGGTGCCGTTCCAATCCAAACCTAAACCCAAACACTTCTGAATTCTCCATGAAAGGGAGCAGCGCCANAACGAAACGCAATCCTCTTTTGTGGGGGATTTTGAGTCTGATCGGTTTGGTGCCGTTCCAATCCAAACCTAAAACTTCTGAATTCTCCGTGAAAGGGAGCAGCGCCGCAGGGGAAGGGGGACTTGCCGGCTCTCCAGAGCTGTGGGTCCTCAGCTGTGAAGGAGGTTGAGTGGTGGGCTCTACTCAACTGGCAGAGCCGGTGACCACGGGCCCCTGGGAAGCCAGATTGCGTGTGAATTGGATTTTTGTTCCCCTGGTAGCCCTCCTCCAGGTGAGCTGGTTGGGAGCAGCAAGCCAGAGCTGCCGCAGAGCAGTGCACGGTGCCGGGGCGCTGGGAGAGGAGCTCACCAAGAAGCTGCCAAATAGGCAGGCAGGGAGCCGGGCAGTTTTCCAACAGACCTCTAATTTCCAGGTTAGTGGCAGCAGGAGTTTCACAGCGCTGAGAGCATCTTGGTCTGCCAGATAAGCTATCGCAAAAAGTCAGAGGCTGTGAACTGACACTTGGACTCAGGATTGCAACGCAGAGGTGGGAGATGTAGCTGAAGTTCTCCGAACACCCCACCCAGGACACTGTGGGTTCAGCAAGCTGCTTATTCGTCCAGTAAAGTGGTGCAAGGCAGACTGGGAGCCTCCTGCCCGTAGCAGAGACCCTGGCTGTGCAGCACTGCTCCGCCTGGGCAGGAGGCCAGGCTCTCCGCACGGGTGACTTGGAGAGCACAATCCCCTTGAGGCTTAGAAATCCTAGCCTGAACTCTGCCTCTCCAGGGAAACTGCCGTGCCGTTTGGAGCTGCGTCCCAGCACGATTTCTTCTTCCTGAAGGATAGAACTAATGGGGAAATTAGGCATTTAAACTTCACTGCTTCTCCTAGCGGAGCAGTTGTGCTGATGGTGTCTGAGAGACGGGTCTCAGCATTCAACCCCAAACCTTGTCATTGCTAAGGCATCTTGTACTCGCTTCAGGGAAGGTCAGCATTCTCCCTTTGCTTCTGCTCAAGATTTTCTTACCCCATCCATGGCACAACTCCGGTTGCCCTACTAAATGTTTTAGAAAACATCACTTCAAATAAAATCTCCAAGGCTTAATTTAGACAAGAATATTTAAACTTTTCCATAGACATGAAGTCACCAGTTGGCACTAATCTGTGTTTATAGAAATAAAATCTCCTGGTTATTATTTGCACTTCTGTTGGTTGAGCTCCTTTAACCCATGCTGCCTTCCACACCAGCCTCCATTCAGTGGTAGCCTGACAGGTGGTGAACTTCTAGATCAGTTGGTATTTTAGTGAACAACTTTTACAACTAAATACCTTTAAAAGCATCAAAGTCAGACCCAAACGATACTTCTTGTGCTTGGCTTTTAGATTAATCATCTCTGGCTATGCCTGAATCCTCTCCTGTGGGAATCCCTTTCCTCAGCCCCTCAATTTAAGGAGAGCAGTGGCTGGAATTTAAAGTAAATATTACAGCATAATCGTGAGAAACAAAGTTTGAGTTCATAATAATTGCTTGTATCAAGAAAATTATTTGGAAGCGATATTTAATCAGTCAGCAAAGAGAATTACACCTTGGACCCCTCTCACCCATCAGTACAAGTTACATTTCAGAGACTTGAGCAGATGCAATGATGTAGTCACAAAGTACTCTAGATCAATAATTAAGTATGGAAAATATTTGGAAGCGATCTGTAAGAACTGGCAATCGGACTTTATTGGTTTGCTATACATAAACATAGAAGGCGGAGAGAAATTAAGATTATGATGCAAATGATTTTGCATTTTTCACCTACTTGTAATACATTTCTAGATATTTGTGACAATGAAACTGGGAGGAGTAATTAAAAAAAAGATATTATTGAAAGATGATCAAAATCTAATATTGCCAACCGCTGTTCCAAAAGAAGATAATAATCATGAAAACTGAAAAAAAACACCAATGGAATACAAAGAACCTGTCTTGAATGGGTGTCTTAAATTGCATATTATTTCTGTCACTTTTAGGAACATCAAAATCAGCATGCTTTTTTAAGCAATGTCCAAAGGAGAGTGAAAGGACTTCATTGTTAATGTTTGTGGTGTAAATGTTTCTAAGCATTAAGTGGCAGCCTATGTTGTTTATGTTGGATTTAGATCCAAAGCAGCTCTTGAAGCTGTTTTGTCAGGTGTTAAACTTGCACGTAAAGACGCCACGTTACTGACTATTGCAATTATACCATAAATTATCAGATTGTAAGAAGAGGACAATACACTATTATTGTAAAGAAGAGCTATAATGCATATGAATCTTCTACAGTTACCAATAACATGACAGTCGCAAAATTAAATTCTGAGTATTTTTATGTTGCCTAGCGCTGGAGGGTGAGTTTACCTTAAATATATTTTCTGCCTTGTGAGTTGTTGAGGTGTGCAAGTATTTACGGGCGAATGGATCTGAGCGCATGACCTGATCCAAGACCTCGGAGGTCAGAGGAAAAAAAAAAAAGCCATCATCTCTCTTCTGTCTGCCACTAGGTTTTGGGGATGTTGATATTTATAGATGTAAGGGGGCATAAGATTTTTGCTGTATAAACTTGTCATTTTCTAGACGTATACAGAGTGGTTGTTTACTTTCAAACGTAAATCAGAAGGCATAAAGAGACATTAGGACCGCAATTTCTAACTGATAGATTCAGTATGAGACAATGCACCCAGGACAGATATTTCAAAGCAGATGAAAACTTTTGATCCATATTTAGCTACAGTTTATTTGCAGGCTGCAGCTGAATTGGTTAACAGCTGACGCAAATTGGTATGAGTGAGCAAAGGGCCCACCCTCCTCATACATCTCCTGAAATACAGAAAAACTCAGAAAACACTGCTTCATATTTTGAAGAAACCATCCTGTAGCCTTCAGTTACTTTTTGGTTTAATCCAGTTTATATGCCTAACCCTTAAAGGCAAATAAAGTTAAGCAAATGGGAACGTTTATAATTTTCTTCTGCAATTGATACATGGTATTTTTGGTTGTGTTGTCCTGGAAACCTAAGTCATGGCTTACATCCCCAATATCATATAAGAGACTTTAGATGATTGCATTTTTACTGGCTCAAAGTGCGTGGATATTTCAAAGTGGCAGCATCTAGCTGCAATCTCTATAATCAGCCAGCAGTACATATCCCAAAGGAATGTCCAGAATGAAAATATATTGTTTTAAATCATAACAATATTACTGAACCTTCCACGTGTCATTCTGATCTCTTGGGAAACATTTAAATTCAGCTTAACATTCAACCTAGTCAGCATAATTGGCCTTGCCTTCCCTAGACTTTGGCTACAGAATTTTGGATACCTCTAAAATATATTCCTTGTAGCTCTGGTCTTCCCCTTTTCTGACACCACGTGAGGTATAGGTTTGGACTGCACAAGCCTACAGCGCGATTAGGAAATTTCCCCTCTTGTTTTGTCTTACCAGAGGTGAGGTCGTAGTATTATTGTTCTTAGCTTCATTGTACTGAATTGCTAAAAACAGGAGGAACTTGTGCTTTTATGTTCAGGCAAAGAAAAGTTCTCTAAATCTGACTAACAAAAGCACACAGTTCTGAGAGTTGTTCCCTCACCACTATTGGGCTGTATTTGTCCTTGTTTGCAAGATAGGGTTTTTTTTCCCAGGATTTCACAAGGTTTTGATTGCCTGATATGGAACAATTTTGAACTTTTTTTTGGTGAGTATTGTTTAAATTGTCATATGCATTATAATCAACCCAACTCTTTGGGTCTGAGTGTGAAAGTGAAGTATCTGAGTAACATCTTAGTTCCTACAAACTGCAGCAGACACATGTGTCATTGTTCTTAAAAAAATCAATCTTACAAAAAATTTGGGAGCCAGCAAAGTTTAAGAAAAGATTTATTNATGCATTATAATCAACCCAACTCTTTGGGTCTGAGTGTGAAAGTGAAGTATCTGAGTAACATCTTAGTTCCTACAAACTGCAGCAGACACATGTGTCATCGTTCTTAAAAAAATCAATCTTACAAAAAATTTGGGAGACAGCAAAGTTTAAGAAAAGATATTTTTTTTTTGGTGGGTTGGTTTGTTAATCCTTGCTGTANAAAGTTTAAGAAAAGATTTATTTTTTTTTTTTGGTGGGTTGGTTTGTTAATCCTTGCTGTAGGCTATCCAAAGAGTGGTTTGTAATAGTAAATGCCAGGATGCTTCTTGTACCGGAGCTGTGAAGCAGCAGTGGGAGAAAGTGAATCGATAAACCCTTAGCTATGCATTAGCCAGGGAAGAGGAGTACCTAGGAAAGGTTTTGTTCTCTGTCGGGACTGTTGGAGTGACATTGAGTGAGGAGGAATTGGCAAATGGTGGAAGAAAAAAAGGGTTTCTTCTCGCTCTCCTCCTTTTGGACAATATTTTATTGCTCCGAAAAGCTACNCTCTGTCGGGACTGTTGGAGTGACATTGAGTGAGGAGGAATTGGGAAATGGCGGAAGAAAAAAAGGGTTTCTTCTTGCTCTCCTCCTTTTGGACAACATTTTATTTCTCCTAAAAGCTCTAAAGATGGGACAGAGATGATTTAGGAGGTGAAATTCTTCCCTGTCTTTGTTTCCCCTTCCTGGATAATATCTTACAGAAGGATACTTATGAATTAAAGCCCTTTTTGTCTATTTCCATGCTGCTTGTTGCTGAACCCGGGCTTCCACTGAAAAATTCAGGGAAAAGAAGACTTTTCACTACTTTCTTTCCTTGTAGTGTCTTCTCTAGGGATTAAATATCTACTTTCCATAATCTCTGTCCTTAGGGTATGTTAAAGCTTTATTCGTTGTTCCAACAGATACTCGGCTATTCTTAATAGGATGATCGGAGATTGTCGTTACAAAGCTTGTTATATGTTTGAAGAGTCTTACAAGGCTTGTTGTGGTTCAGGAGAGCAGAGGAAGTCTTGAATGAAACATCACTTCCAGATCCTGTCTACACAGTCCTTGGAATGGGGCTTCTTTCATGTTCCTGGTGGGCTTGGCTATCACTTTATTAGCCAGGACAGTAAGCTCTGTTTCATCACCACTGTACTCGTGCTTTTAATGATTTAAATGTCAAAAAATATTCTGAAATTGAGGAAACAATTATATTATACGATGGAAAATTTTGAGGGCATCTAATATGGAAAGGTTAACTCTTTTTGACCTGCTGTGTCTATCTCTTCTATATACCAGAACTGGGCATACAAAAATGAAAAAATTGTAGCCTGAGTGATGAAATCATTACTGGGAGGGTGAAATTTGGCATCATTAGCTGGTGATCACTGAGACAACTAGCAATTAGTAGTGGCCTTAACCTGTGACTATCAGACCACAGTTTGGTTGACCACAGGAAATGATAGCGACACTATAAGTTACTGCCGCAATATCAGCCAAGGGTGACACTCATCAGCCCCATCAACTCCTAATGAGGCAACAGCAGGGCTGACATCATGATGACTTCTTTTCATTTGATCGGTGAGTCTCACTGGTTCAAATTTGTCAGCCCCCATTTGTGGGTAACTGAGGAACTGGTCTAAGTGTTGTTGGTGCAAGAGGGAAGGAAAGGGTTAATCACCCAAATCTGATTGACTTCCAGCAGAAAGGCATCTTATTCCCTTCTCTCCCAGCCTGTGTTCATAGAAAGTCTCACCAGTTGACTGGGGATTATGGAAAGCTGGGTTAGGTTTGTGCATTTTGATTCTCAGAAGTGTCATTTATCCTCTTTGGTAACAGGCTGGTGGTAATAATGCTTCATTTTCTTTTAAGCGTTAGCATCTCTGCATTTAAATGGTAAATTTTGCTACGTGCATTTAAGGTATTTAGGATCAGTAGGCCACCTAGCATTACTGCAAGTAGTAAGGTTCTGGTTAAAATGTAAATAAGGTTAAAACAGACCTGGTAGAACTAAATAGCAACAAGTTTGGTTTCCTTTTGGCAAAACAGAAATACTCTCTGCTGATATTTCTCACAATCCTTATAGCTTCATTAAAGACTATGTTAAAATATAGTTAGTATATATTGCATTTAATTTGTATAGAATGGTATTAATAGGTGTTTGGTTAATGGAATCGCCAGCCACAGGCTTAGAATCAGCACACAGATGCTGCAGAGGCACCCTGATTTCTTCCCCACACACACCCAGTGGATGCTCATTTCTGCAATGTCCCTGCAGTAAATGAGGTTATCGGGTTATGGGGCAGACCAAACCCCTGCTATGGAAATCTGCAAATCTCAGTTTGGGAAGGTTTCCGTCTCACAGAAGCCAGCCTGCGGACTTACTCAGGACACTCACCCAATCCTATTTTATATCAAAAATATACTGTTAGGAACTTAAAATAAGAATATGCTGAGGTGTAAAGCAAGCTTGTTATCTAAATTGTTTGCACTGCTACTTGCCATTTATTTTGATAGTACTTTCATTTTCTTGTCCAATTTTATAGAATGCTTTATAAAACGTGCAGTGTTTTAGCACAAATATCTTGCCTAACTATTAGCAGGAAGCACTTATTCACCCGAAAAAACGTTGTGAGGTGATTAACGTAGTAATTCTTCCTGACAGGGAGAGGGTTAAACTCCTAGCAAGTTCCCAGCACTAAAAGGGGAGAGGATTTATTTTTGTCCATTGCAAACAGGGTAGCCTTGATAGAGAGAATATCGGGAAGCTTTTTGGTCATCCAGAACATCAGTCTATTTGCCAGGACCTGCACAGACTGCTCTAGTATGAAATTGCAATAGCTGAGCAGCTGGTTTAAAATGTCTGGAAGGAATACAACTGTTGGATTATCTCAGCAGGCGATTACTAAACAGCAGTAATTTATAAGAGGGATTGATTCTGCATTTCTCAGCGGTGTAAATCCAGTATACAAGTAATTTTAGAAGAAATTACCACTAGAACCATTTCTTCCTTGAAAGAAATAACTTAGTGTTACATATGCAGGAAAACTAATTTCTTCTTGAAGCTATTCAGAACAAAAGCTATTTTTGGTCAAAGCATGAATTTCAGTTGAAATACTGATCAAAAATGCCACCTGGGTTCAAAAGGCAAGTGCCTAGGGTGGACTTCTCTATTGGCATCGCATGTGGTGGGCTACCCTGAGTCCTAGGCTTCGGGGGACAACGGTTTCAGGCTGGTTCCAGCAGGAGATGTCCCTGGAGCTGCCAGGGTTGTGGGTTTGGGTCAGCCCCATCGTGTTCACACAGTTACATGCTTTTGTAGTTAATGTTTTTCTCAGAATTCTTCCTCCGCAACAAACAAAAATTCTTCCTCCGCAACAAACAAAAATTTCAGCGACTCTGCTTCTCATCCTGACTAGGAGCTGAAACTCCCAGACCTTCCTGGTCAAATGGAGATTCTGTATTTGGAGCAGACTCACTCCACTGTAACTTTATTTATCAGCTATAAACCATGCATTGCTGTTTCCAGAGAGTACGAAAATGAGTAAGCAGCTGGACGTTCCTAGTATGTTGCTTTATACTGATATCTATTGCATGTGGGAGTCATAATGGTCCGTTGCTGACCCACTTAATGAAAACTTGTGTAGGTGACGCTGCTCTGAATGTGTTTGCAAACAAACAAAGAGCCGGCGGCAGATATGCCTGTGAGGCAGACTATAGGCTGAGATTTGTGTGGCATCATTATGTGTGCATAGGCAGTTAAGATATTTGCGGTGAAATCGTGGCCTCATTGAAGTGGGTGGCAGCTTTCCCACCACCTTCAGTTTGGCCAAATACTGGCCTTTCTGTCGGTATTTACCCAGAACACTCGACTGAGTGCAAAACGGCATAAAATTCAGCACGATGCCGTGGCCCTACAAAACGAGCTCTGAAATCGGTTGAAATGCATAGGGTTTGTATTTATTCTGCTGTCTAAATTGTGCGGCCGTTTTCACTCGGAATTGTTTCAATTCAGTTATGTGGAGATTATCTGTAAGTTCTCTGTAGGCATTCACAGTTGTCTTGCTAAACTGGTCCCTGAGTAATAAGTATAAATGATGAAATTCTGTTATCAGGCTGGATAAACTCCAGCAATATGGCAAAACACGTAAGCTTCCAGAGCAAGATGAGCTACAGATGCATGACGGACTAAAATACATTTTAAAAGCCTCTCTCTTTCATGTGCGTTTCCCACAGAATATGATTGATAGAAAGAGGAAAGCCTGATTTTTTGTTACTAAGCGGCAACGTCCGTGTATTATGTGAAGGCAGAACTTGGCTCCATGATTTTGTGTTGATCTGAATGTGCTGAGACTCCTCAGGGTTCAATTCCAGGCAAGGAAGCACTCTCACATGAAGTCTATGAATTATTATGACTTTATAACTGCGGGATATAAAAACCCCAGGTATTTCTGTGCTTTTAAAGAAACGTGGGTTTTCCAGCAGAGTGTAGCAAGGATGGGTAAATCTGTGTGGAGAGGGCATATAATCTCCGCAAAGAGGGCTATGTAATTATCACCCATAATACCAGCCAGTAACGCTGCCCCTACCGTGACATATCCATCTCAGATTGTAAGATATATAACTGTGCCTTATCATCAAAATCTATTTCAACTGGTATGGCTTAGATCATCCTGTTTTCTCATTTGTCTCTGGTATTTCCTGGTCTTTAAATCTCCAGACCACCTGGGGCTCTTAACCCCCTTTAATAAATAGGTCCATCACATTTTCCTCGTGTTCAAAAATGTCACAGCTGCTTCCAATATGCTACGCAGGGATCATAAAAATAAGTACAGTATAAAACATTATTATAGTCCTATTTCCAGTTTCTGCAGCGTAGCTCATTTCAAGACATTAGCCATTCCGCAAACTCTGTGCTGTGATTATTCCTTCCAATCACTCTGTTTTAAAATATCAAAAACTGTCAAAAACTGGTGCGTGTTGTTTGGGTTTCCTATTACTAACCCGGTCATTCTGCTCACATCAACGGAGATGATACAGCAATGCCTCTGCAGAGCCCAGGGTTTTATTCAAACACGTTGCAGGGTGTTTTCAGGAATTAACAGAAGGTGGCTGATGCTGGCCCTGCTGAGGCTCAGCAGCATCGCTGACGCTGATTTTAGCAGGGGTCAGGATTTTACCCAGCACGCTTGTACTGTACGCTCTTTACAAACTGCAAGCAGGTGAACACAAGGAGCAAACAGTTAAGAGGTTCCTCATTTGTATGTAACCTACATTATAAGCGGACATCTGCAGATCGTTATGCAGAAAGTAAAGCATCATGTATCGGATATAGTAAATGTAATTCTCATCTATAATCTGTTATGTTTTTTTAATTACTGTTTTTTAAAATCACTTCAGAGGTGCTGTTACATAGACTCAATCAACGTATGTGCTAGTCGACAATAATCTTTTTGGGCGATCATATTTATAGTTCCTCCTCCTGGAGAACAAGGTTGTGTATGTGATTTAGGAAGGAGAAAGTGCAACAATAGCGCTTTGTTGTCTCCCAGTGCCTGATGACTTACATCTAAGGCTGTATGTGCCATTAATACACTTTAGCTGGTCCTTTTCCAGGAGCAAGATAACATTTTAGGCCCGGTGCCTATCAGCGTGCTCCTTGGGCGCAGAGGGCTGCGGTATCGCCGTTTCTGAGGAGCCATCCCCCTCCCCGGTGCCCTGTGAGAGCAGGAATCATCCTTCTTGCAGAGCCTGCTTGCAAAAGCTCTGACACCCGGTGGGAATGACTACACCTAAATAATCTGAACTGGCAACGGGCAGCCCCGTACAGCAGAAATGCGGGCACCGCCGGAAGGCAGGCTCACTTTTCCTGGCTCGCTTTTCCTGGCTCCGTTCTCCCAGTGCCGGCTCCGGGAAAGGACGGGAGCAGAGGACCTCAAAGGAGTTTCCATCCTGACGCGTGCTGTTGTCCAGGCAGTTCAAAGCTTTGGAAGTTTCAGAAATGAAACATATGTTTCCAAGAAAGAGATGGATTACTTCTCTCATTTTAAAAGCATGAACTACATGCAAAATCCCTATTAATAACAAATTACTGAGGGCCTTTTCTGTTGAGGTAAACTTTGAAGTACGTACTTCTGTACATAATTCCGTCTTCTTTTCCCAGGTCATTTTTTCTTGCTACATTTGCTATTTTTCAGTACCATCAGTGACTGAATAACCCTCACAACCAAACTTCTCTCAAGCGGTCCCATTCTGAGCTTGGCGTGCCCAGTCCGGGAATGCAGACACGTTGCCATGGCAACAGAGAGTGTCATCATAACGATAGGCTGTGACCTCACAGGGGCATCACAAAGCGGAACAGCTAAGAACTGGATACAAAAGGCCCTATTTTCACCTAACTATAGTTTAATCGCATGGAAAACGAGAGCTGCAAATAATATTTTATCTCCTACAGATCAATTTCTTTCCTGCTTTGCTTCTCTGTGTGGCAAACTGCTAAGATCTTTTTAAAAGCTGGAAATCTGTTCTTAATCCAGTCCATTTAGCCTTAAGTATTGCTGCAAAAGCAGATCATCACAAATGGATAACAAAATGATCCTCCCTTAGAAGTACTTCTGAAAGCTTACCTAGAGAATGACAGGGTTTTCAAATGAACTCCGTCATCTTTAACTAAACCTTCCTCATTATTTTAATGTTTCTCCCTCCTTCACACAGCTAAAAGGCACTGATTACAGATGTAATCACTGATCAGGTTGTTCAGCAGTATCTCCACTGAGAAAAAAATTTGTTCCCTGAGCTAGAATAAAAGTTAGAAGTTTGACTATCAAAATGATGAATGATAAATTGACAAGTGGGCAAATTATTTTAAGAACTTTTAACAACTGGAGAGCCAGACGGAAGCTAATGGAGTTATTTTAGCCATAAGGAGCATCCACAACCCCAGTCTGGCCCAAGATTTTCACCAGTTTTTTAATAATAGATTTCCATGTTTTGTCTGAAGTTTGTTTGCCGGGTTCAACTTAAATATATATTCAGTAATGAAGGGTTATCTTCTGTTCTATCTTCTGCTTTATTCCTGGTTTCTAGACTTAGAATCGTAGAATCTTAGAATGGTTTGGGTTGGAAGGGACCTTAAAGCTTGTCTAGCTCCAACCCCCTGCCACGGGCAGGGACACCTCCCACTAGACCAGGTTGCTCAAAGCCCCATCCAACCTGGCTGTGTTAAGGCTTGTGTTAACTTGTCTTAAAACTGTCTGTAAATCCCACAGTGGATTAGATATTATTATCAAACATCCTAAATGTTCCATGGTCTCTCAGAGTAAAAATGGTATCAAATTATTTCCACCCATATCTCCATTTTCCAGAAGGTGTTTGCACCATTCAGCACGAGGAGTGCAGTTCATGAGCTAATTGCAACGATCTAATGCATCCAGCAAATCTGGCTCCTTTCCATGTGCATGAATCATTCACAACTAGGCCTGGATCTCTGTGAATGTGTACAACCACTTATTTTTAGCAAGCTCCTTGTCAAGAAAGTGTTGACTTCTCTGCTGGGTCCCTTGGGGTTCTCCTGCTCTTGAGTACCAGCAAACCTCCGGTACCACCAGCCACAATGCTGCTGTGGGGCCTTTCCAATTAGCAAGGGTAATGTGATGAGCAACCACTCATGGTTTTCAATGCCAAGAAATACTAAAACAAATCATCTGTGAAATCTGAAAAAGACTTGTTGTTGTTGTTGTTGTTGTTGTTGTTAAGCCTGGGCAGCTCTGGATTGTCAGGAGTCCCTCTCCATCACTAGGAATAAAATTTTCTCTTGCTTCCAAAAATGGTAGTGAAGCTGGAAGAGAAGACTGTTTTGTTCTGATGTGATGATAAAAGTGAGAGGTTTGCTATGTTTGCACATCATGCTTCTATTCTTGAAATGACTGTTTTATGAACAACGGTAAGGAAATTAAACAGGATTTGAATTTGCCCTTCAGGTTATAAACAGCTCTAGTATTTACAACGCACTTTGCACTTGACTCTATTGTAGCAGGAATGTTAACAGCAGCTAAATTAAAGTTGCCTAAAGATTTCCATTAGCCCAGGCAAGAGACATTCATAAGTACGTGTGTATATAATCTTTGACTTACATGACAAATCAAATAGTTTTTTGTTGTAATTCTTTCCATATTCATTTTTAGATATATTAAAAAGAAGCTCAAACTTTTCAGTGCAGGTCAGCTTTTGGCTCCAGTTTTCTACTTTTTTTTCCTTTTTTGGCTGTTTTTTTTGAGATCAGGAATTTTAAGAAAGCTCTGGTGTGAGACTTAAACTTTGAGCAGCCACAGCTATACATGGATTTGCAGATGGCTCAGCACAGAGCGCTGGCTGAGCAAAGAGCACTGGGAGAAGTTCACTAGGTCCAATCTCCTCATGTAAGAGTCTCTGGTTGACAAACTGAGTGTTATGGTCCCTTTCTATGACTTGTTGATTATCCTGGGTTATTTGGGAGAGAACATTTTTGCCTTCAGTTTTTGTCTTATCAGGAGAACATACATTTGGAGAGGCCATGGCTTTTTCTTTGGTGGAGTGCTTTTTTTTGCTTTAAAAATACTAATTAAAAAAAAAAATANGGAGAGAAGAACATTTTTGCCTTCAGTTTTTGTCTTATCAGGAGAACATACATGTGGAGAGGCCATGGCTTTTTCTTTGGTGGAGTGCTTTTTTTTTGCTTTAAAAATACTAATTAAAAAAAAAATTTAAAAAAAAAGTTTTGTTCTCTAGTGCTTGTAAGAATAAGACTTTCAGATTGTCCTGGTTCATTATTACAGGAATGTTTTTAATGTGGAAATGAGGTTCTTTTTCCATCTCTCCAGCAATGCCTAGACAATGTAGTTAAGACCTTAAGTGGCCTGAAATTAAACTGTCACACTGTTTGAACCTAGCGTCATAACTCAGCAGAAGCTGGGGAACTGCTTTGCCTGAAAGTTAGCCTTGTTTTATAAGCAGATCTGCCTTGTCAGGCGAGAGGGGCACACGGGCAGGAGAGCTATCTATAGCTCATTCTCTCGCGCTTACATGACCCTCATCTCCAGCTCCCCATGGTGTTGAATAAACTGTTGGAGTCTGGGTTGGTGAGCCTTTCAAACTATAGGCAAGCTTCAGAGAAGCACCCTAAAGAACTTCAACTTCACTCTCCTTCCACATCAAGAGCAGTGGGCTCCATCAATACACTCTGAAGACATCTTTCTTCCAACCCTGAGCTCCAGCTTGGATCTCTCCCTTCTCACCCTATTTGCTATCCAAATATCTGATTTGAGGAACTATGTAACTAAGAAGACAATCTAGGCTTTCTTCTGTTCTACTACTGAGTAAGTGTCTTTAAAATTAGAATTGCTTAACCTTTCTATGCCTCATTTAGCAGATGCAAAAGTGGACACACATTGCTTTTCAGTCTTGAATTGAGGTACCTCTGCTCCGGTGCTCCACATCCCACCATAAGCACTACCGGAGGCTGTGCAAGGATTCCGCTGCATGTAAATGTAGGGTCACTTACATTCCACAATTGCCCTTATATGCATCTCTAATACATCATGACTTAAATCTTGAAGTAAAAAAAGCTTAATTATTAAAAATGTTCTGAGAATTAAATAAAAAAATCTGGACACTTTGACTTTGATATAACTATTCAAAATCATTTGAAGATTGCTAAATTTTTGACAGCAGAAATGCCAATCAGGTTAAATCCCTGGACCCATAACCGTCCTTTTTGTCTTGCAACCCTACACCTAAACTTTCTCTAAAGTGCCTGCTATTTTTGTAATATCCCATTTTAAAATGGACTGAGTAATCCTACACGCACCATGCTAGGTGAGACCAATCTACTGATTCAACGTTAGAATGTCCTCTGCAATATTTTACCGTCCATTAATTACAGAAATGCTGTGTGGCCCAAGGTATCTGAATAAGACACTGGTCATGCATTTTTTTTAATTCCTATAGGTTACACTACCCCAGTATTTGCTGTTAGAGCAACAGACACTTTGCATATTCAGTTAACATTATGTGGTTACAAAATGAGATACTCAATTACTTCCCCACTGCAGTTTTGCTACCAGCAAGCCTCACCGGTCTGCAGCCAAAAGGTTTACTATAAGATTCCTTTTACAAAAACTTAACTAAAGCAACAAAGCAATTATGGATTGCAATTGATATGTCACTGGAATGTGTATTCTTGACGAAATCAAGTTAATCCGGGAGAGTTTGACATGTATTAGCTGCGGTCCGTCTCCTCAGAGTAGCAACATGGAAGGAGGCAAGTATTCCTTAAACACTAATAGAAATTGTACATGGAGGAAATGCTGCATTTCCTTTGTTCTTTACATGTTCTATAAATATTTCATGTTTTTGTTAAAGCTGTGTTATTTCTGGAAGTCTGCCTACTCCCTTGTTTAATTTTTCCCGAATCCTTCAGGGCTGTAGATAGCTTGGGATACACAGAGATTTAACATTCCATATTTATGCTCTGTTAATAGGCACCACATGAAGATTAGGAATGTAAACGGGTTGTGAGGAGCAGAGAGGGAAATTTTTAGCATGTCTAAAAAAGGACTAGACTTAGAGTCCATTTGGTGAAAGACATTTCTATCACTCATACTTGTGACTTTCCATCCTTCTCACAGAAAAAAGAATGCGAAAGGTTATCAGAGCATCCTAAACTTCATCAGATATTGGAACAGCCCTGCTGAGTTTTGCATCTCGACACTTTGAATTACAACAAAAGAATTTTTAGCAACAAGCTCTTCCTTTTCCATCTCTTTATATGCATTTATTACAGCCAGTGGCTGTCCCCAGCTCCTCTTGATCATAGCCAGCTCCTTCCCCCTGGGAGAAAGTATCGCCTAATATAAAAAGTTTCTCCATTTACCTCTGCAGTAAATGCAACCTTTTTCTTGCCACAATATTCCTAACATGCCCAAAAAATGACAACTGTAATGTTCCGCCTATGGCAGTATGTGCAACAAAGGTGCTTAAATATCAAAGAGATACATAAAAGTTTGTGTCCGTAAATATACTTAGGTCATTGAGTGAAAAAGTTGAACTGCTTTCAGAAATGACTCAGTGCTTGTACCATCCATTTAGAAACACTGGTCAACCAATGAAAATTTGTTTGAATCACAAGCATAAAATTGTTGAAGATGGGTTTTAGTGTGCTCATGATGTATAAATCATTTTTTAAAGCCGAGTGTAGTTCCTTAGAACCCAAGTTCCTTAGGTGCTTATGAAAATTTTACTCATTATGTTTCTATTTTTCATGCTCTTCTACTATTTGTTTGTTTAAATATACTTATTGAGAAGGCAGTGAAAAATGAATCATGGATAACAGTCCTTTGATCTTTCAAATATAGTAATAATGCTGTTTTGAAAGGAGCCATCCCAAAAAAAGCACTCGTTCTCTCGAGCGGCACCATTTTACCTCAGGGCCCCATATCTTTGCCTGGAAATTCAGCAGTGACGCTGGTTTGGTAATGTCATTTGGGAGTCACTAGAAAAACACAGAAAACCTGGGCATGAACAGATTTTCCAATGCAACTGGAAAAAGAATGATTTCACCTTATGCTGCGTAAAGAGGTGAAGTAGTTTAAATGTGTCCTGAAGTCTCAGAATCATATGGTTTCAGAATATGTTTTTCTTGATTATTGGCACATTTAAGCTGAGCTGATAATGTACAGGATAGTTCGTACAACACTAGATTTATGTAGGGTGAGATTTTGATGGCTTTACACATACTGAAAACCACCTTTCTGCATGAGGAGTCCTACTAACAGCAATGAAATTCCGCACAGCATAAAATGCTGAGCAGCAGGTATAGGGCTGCCAGAGTGTGGTTTCTTGTGTTTTGAACTCCTCCTTCTACCAGGTAGTTAGGAAAGGTCAGGTCTATCTTGAGAAAACAGGAGGCTGCTCGGTGTAGCAAATCCCGAGGCCCTTTTTTCCATTTCCAAGAAACAGAACAGGAATCCCATGCACACCCCAGAAAATAAAAGTCCCTGAGAACAGAGACCAGAATCTTCTGATCTCCCCAGGGATTCAACATTTTTATTTGTAGTGATGATATCTCTAAGAAAGTAAGGCAGCAGCTGATTCACAAACCATAATGGGAGTTTCAAGGGTATTTGCTCAGTGAGTGAAATCCTGAGATCATGACTACAAGACTTGGCAATTGCTCAATTACTTTTATTGCAGTTTTAAAACTCATCTGTGCTATTTCCCACGTGAAAAACAAAGCCCACGCAGGTTTCTTGTGCTGTATTAGCATTCTCCCACTTGAAGTTCCAGCTTCATATGAGGTCCCACATATCAAGATGGAAACCCCAAAGAAAAATCCGTGTTCCTTGTTTTTCTAAGGCAATAAGTAACTGAAAAAAAAAAAATCTTTGCCTAAAAACTCATTGCCTTAGGGTTTTGGTCTCCACATCCAAATGCCTACCAAAACTTTAACTGACAGTAGCTATGTAAGGAGCATCTTCTCCCATAAGCTTAGTGATGGAAACTGAATTTAAAAAAAAGCTTTTGAAGCAATCAACAGCTCTGCCTCCTCCAGCAATGCCACACAAAACTATTCAAACTAGACACCTTTTAGAGTCAACAAAAGGTTCTGCTGCCAACAGAGGTGGAGGAGGATGAAGCCATAAAAGAAGGAAAACAAATAGCCTCGCGCTAAAACTCGTTGGCAGTCACTGTGCTGGAGTCAGGGCTCGTTTGCCTCCTGTCATGAGTAAATGAGACTGATGTTGAAGGTGTCAACACTACCAACACAGCTGTAACCTTCCTGGTGATCACCATTACTACTGCAGAATGTCCTGCAAGAGCGTAGGCCCTTTAAATGTAATACCCTCGGGAATTTCCCTCAGTAACACTTCATCTGGATAGAGTAGCTCTGGGGTTTTATGTCATTTCCATGCATTGTTTTCATGGGGGTGAATCTTTCCTGTGTTCTAACAATTCTTCATTCATGTTATCATAATGTGTTTTGGTCTTAGGATACCACATGCATGTTTTATTTATTTATTTTGAAGGGATCGAATCAAGAACTCCTTGAACTTAATAGTCTTTTTTTCATTCACTTTTAGAGATACTTTCCATCAACTTCAAAGCATTCTAGTCAATGCTCTCTAAGTGCACTCACTTTTAAAAAAACAGAGTGATTTAAACATAAATATTTTTTTTAAATGACTCACCTTGAAAGCCTGAAAGAATTACATCATTTCAAACTCTGCCCACTCTTTTTAATTTCTACTGGACTCTCAGACTGACTTCAGAAATCTGAGATAATTTTCTTTCTCCTGCAAAATCATAGGCCTTTGCCACCATTTGTACTGATGTTTGATCTGTGAAATCTTGATTTGGACTTCCTGGCAGATTTGTACTGAACAGCATCTCTAATCCCTTTTAGGATGTGTTTTGCAGGCTGAAAGAAAGGGATTTTTTAACATGGGCAAAATTTTAAAAAGGGCTTTACCCAAAAGATTTACCCCTAACCCAATCCTCTTTAAAACACGAAACCCAACACCAAGTAGACACTAATTCCAATTTGTAACAAAACCAGGAAAAAGGGGGAGTGCCAGTGGTTATGCATAAGTCTCCGTATGAGCCAGACAACTTAATAACGCCACTTATTAGAGAAGCCTTAAAAGGTAATCCCATTAAAGCTATTCAGCAGAACACTGATATTTTTCTGAAATCTGCTTGGAAGCAGACAGGATTACTCGAATGAAATGTGAGCAGCTTTCCAGTAAACGTCATCCCCCCACCTCTTACTCCCAAAGGCTGCAGGCCTTGATGCTCCACCGTCGTCTCACTTGACAGATGAGGCAAAATTACCACTCAGAAATAGGGAGGGATGGAGAGGCAGATGTACAATCTTCTACAGCTCTTCAGGTCAAGGAATGACATAAGACCTTGCTGACACTGCCATAGATGTCTTTCCTGGCCCTGGATAGTGGTAATTCAGGTAAACTGGTGACACTGCGTGGCAATGGATTTCTGGCAGATAGTTTCGGTTTTCAAGTGTACAGGTAGAGCAACAAATGTTAGGGAGACCACCGCTTGATATCCAGATGGCCTTGCATGGACACTGTTCCCCCTTGTTTTCTTCATGCTTAACTCCACCTGCCTTCCCATCCAAGGAAACGCTACCTATCCAATGTGTGAAGTGTCCTGATGATCCTGCCCCGTGGGTGAGACACCAGTCGGGGTTGTTAGTTGGTGGTGAACCCTCGCTGCTGAGAACAAGCAGTGGCGGTTTGACAGAGGTACAGAGAAATTTGGAATGACAGGGAACTACAATCTTGTTTGAACCTGAGAAAGGGTGAATTTCTGTTTTAAAGCACCTTATCTAAACAGTACTTAAGGAAGAAAACCTTGTGAACTCTTGTTAAAAACTTATAGCTGTAATTTAGAAACTCCTTTCATCTAGCATGAAGGGGGTTTTTGCCTTGAAGAAACAAGGATGCAGTGTTCTCATTTGCATGTACTGTGTCAGTGCAATAGGGATACTTTCAGCAATGCTGTTTTCACTTCTTAATTCTACTCTTTTAAATGTCTATATTTCTCTTGGATTTTCAGAACCCTTGAAGATACCCACATAAATTGTCCTTGAAAGAGAGTAGGGTTTTTTCTTCTTTTTATGTGAGCGATGTCTACTTTATTTGGGTTTAACAGTGGAAGGAGATAACTGTACTCTGTGTAAACATTCTGCAAGTAGTTTAATCCAAAACTACAAGGATATCTGGTTTCTCTAAAGGTGTCTGTAATTATATGGCAAAGCTCTGAAGAATGTAATTATTCATTTTAGAAACTGATGGCAAAGCTCTGAATAATGTAATTATTCATTTTAGAAGCTGGGCTGGAACATTATACGGCTGTCTGGTTTAGGTTTGGAAAAGGGAATGTCATGGATCCAGAGGATTCTTTTTGAGGTCAATGCCTACTTTGGCTTAGGGTAGTGTACTGGTATGGCAGCTGGGGAGAAGTTTGTGCACCTGTGAAACCACCAGTTCAGTGACTCCTTCTAGACATTATAAAGCCGTCTCTGCCATCTTTTCAACACTCTGGTATTTGGCTGGATGCTGGGACTTGTTTTTTCCAGTGTGTTGCTTTTGGAGTGGTTGCAGTATTGCCGGCAGTAGCAGTGTCCCCCCACCAAGCAGTTGTTGGACAAAATCCCTCTAGGGTCTTAAATAGTATTTCCTAGGACAACTGTTTAACAGGTTGACCTCTGGGTAACAACTTCCTTCTTGTCAGTGCTTAACTGAAAGCAACTCTCTGCTTTTAGCAGGATGATGGCTGGATGGCTCTTTCCCTTCATGGCCTTGCTAAAAGTCGGCCGAGGTACTGGGAAGACCGGAAAGTTTTGTTAAGCCTTCACAGAACGGTTTCTCTGCTGGCTAAAATAGATTAAAAGCTGCTTATTTAGTGGTCTGTGATTAAAAAGTATCACGGACCACTGATGGTACCTTTTAGTCATGGGTTTAATGTGCTTTAAATATCACTGCTTCGGTGTATTAGTTTTGACTTTCCTGCTTTTCCCCACTTAAACACCAACACCGCTGTGTCTGGTGGCATAGAAGGTACTTCTGTAAAACATCCGGTATATACCTGAGATACTCAGAGCTTCTTTTAGTGTTGTAGTAGCGGCTCTATCTTGATGAATTAGAGAGAGGAATGCATTGATCGTTTTCCAGTTTTTGCATGAAAACGCAGACTTTCCACACCCTCATGTTAATTCTGACCCGCATTCTGGTTCTGCCCTGGGTATTTGGGTAACTCGAGACAACCAGTATGTACCTCTTCCGCTTGCTGTCCCTTCCTTGATTGAACTTTGATTTCATTTTGGCCTGAGGGAAATTAAGTCAAGGCAAGGAACAAAAGTTAGCTTTCCAAGTATTACGATGGACAGAAAGGAAGGAGGGTGTTACTTGCCTTGAAAATATGTCAACTGTGTCCATCTACATGTTCTGCCTGGCTAATGACAGTATTAATTTTGTCAGGGTTCCTCTGTTGGGTGAATCCACGCTGTTCATCTATCCCACACTGGAAATATTCCCATTTTAATGGCTTTAGCATAATTCCTGCATTTCAATATGGTTTAGGCCCTTTCTCTTTCTCTCAGCATGAATTCCAGTTTGCCCAGGAGCTGTTGGCCAGGTTGGATGGGGCTTTGAGCAATCTGGTCTAGTGGAAGGTGTCCCTGCCCATGGCAGGGGAGTTGGAGCTAGAGGATCTTCAAGGTCCCTTCCAACCCAAACCATTCTGTGATTCTGTGACATTAATTTGTGTTTGTGGCAGCTTTTCTTTTACAGTGAGCTTTTCAGTTTGCCTCAATTCAGATGCCAGATTTTTTACAGCTGGAAGTAAAATGGTTCCATCTGATTGTTTCTTTAGGTATGCAGAAATACATGTATTTCAAATGAAACTGATTCTTGGTACTGTAGATATTCTTCAGAGGTGTAATTTGCCCCAGATTCAGCAGTCTTTTGTATGCACTGCAGAATTAGGTCTTAGTTGATTATGCTTTCATAATAGAGGAAAATAAGAAAAGGCTACAGCATTGCTAAACGAACTGAAAAGGACTCTGAATACCTAGTGAAACCTCATGTCTTGATGTTTCCTTCCCAGGTGCATCAAGAGAAGAACATAAAGAGTGCCAGTGGGTTCTTTTCCTCTTTTCTTTGCTTTCAAATCAGAGTCATCGAGGGGCTAACAAAGTCAGCTAAATTGTTCATCATTTGAAAGCTCTGGGAAATACTTCCAGCAATAGCACGCATAGTAAAAAGTAGAGCCTCGGTCATCCTGCAGCCATTTGTGAATAGAGACCAGACGTGCTGAACAGTCTCACTTGGGAGGAAGGAAGGGGAGGAGGTGCTGCAGAGTTGCACGTGCGCTTGTAGGGGTTACATAGGTTTCATCTCTTCGCTGAGGCATGAGAGCAAGGCCAGAAGAGGGTCATGAATGCTGTCTGTTGTCGAGAGTTTAAACCCTTTTGGTGTTGCCCTTTTCTCCATACCATTTACATCGCATAAAGAGTTATCTAAACTCTGGGCACCAGCTACAGAGTTTAACCTGATGGCCAGATGGTAGAGGGCTTCCACAGGGCAGGAAGGGATGTAGGCTTCATCAGCTAAATTAAACTTCACTTACAGAAGGGGGCAACAAGGTTGTCCCTTCTTTTTTCACACTACTCCTATTTTCTAACCACTAAGCAGCTGGATGAACTGGAAGCAAATGCTCCTTGTCAAAGAAATTAATATCTAAATCGTTGTTCTCCAAAGCGGAACAAGAATGTACAAGGGTTTCCAGGAAAGTTCATTTTGTACACTTGTCACACATGGTTCCTCTCATTAATATAACAGATTAATTGCTGCTTTGAGATATTTTTCTTTACTGTCCTTCAGGCTATGCACTTTTGATTAGAGGTGATTGAATAATTTATTGCAAATTGCTTATTGGAAAAGCTTTGCTTTATTTCATTCTGTCCAGAATAACGTATTTTCAAATGATTGTTCAAATTATTGCTCAAGTGATCCTCTGAATAGTTTCAGTGAAAAATTCTTGGTCTAAAGCTTACTTGGAAACAGGTTTGTCACAATAAGAGGTAAAACCACCGAAAAGCATTTTGACATTCAAGACCGTAGGCTGGTTTGGAGTGGATGAACAGGTCTCCTATTTTCCTCCACGCCTTGACTGGCTGTTAACCAGTCTGTTATTGGTTTGCTAATGTAAACACACTTGTGTTTTACAGCATTCGCTTTGTAAGTATTCCCCACAAGTCATTGAAAATGTGCTATTTCTATAAACATCCCTGCTACTAAATTCATTTGAAGTGATATTCACTGGTAAATAAATGTAGACCGTGCAAGAAGACATGAAAGAAAAATCCCTTGGGGAAGGGGTGGGGGTAAATCACAGAGATAACATATCCTTTGGAAGTTTTTGTATAAATAGACCTACAGATTTCCACATATTTAGTCATTGGAGAAGATTAAAACGTTTGATGTGCAGTTACCGTTTCACATGAAAGCAAAAGGTAGTTTTTCAATTGCATTTGGCCCTTGTAATTCAAGTGCTGACAATCGCTGGAAACCTAATTTAATGAACATTTTATAAGATCTCTAAGTGCTCTGTGGAAATTCCCCCCGCCCTTCGCCTGGCCATGCATTCCCTCTTGCTGCGGTTTCATGTCCGTAGGCCCATTCCTAGCAAGCCCTTCGCATGCCAGCGGCTCTCCTCTCCCCTGTTTGCTCTCTGGAGCTGCTCCCATCGGCGCAGGCACTCGACATGCCTACAGCTGCCCTGCTCTTCTCAGCTCTCTCAGGGTATTTGTTTAATCAACACAATTACTTGTGGCTTGGTCAGCACAACAAGGCGAACATGCTGCCCGTCTTAGGGCTTGGCTCGTCATCATCCTCTCCCTGGGGACATGCTCCTGGCACAATATAAATATTGGCACCCTTCCAAACGTTTGCAAGGTCCCACTCAAAGGCCAGCCACAGGTCTTGGTTCCCCACTCTCCCACCCCACCCTCTGATCACTTCCCTTGATAGATCCGGCTGCCTTTTGCCCCTGTCGCCATCTGGCCCCATTTCACTCCCTTCTGTCCCCCGGGACAGGCACCAGCCTTCAAGAGGGNAAGGCGAACACGCTGCCCGTCTCAGGGCTTGGCTCGTCATCATCCTCTCCCTAGGGACATGCTCCTGGCATAATATAAATATTGGCACCCTTCCAAACGTTTGCAAGGTCCCACTCAAAGGCCAGCCACAGGTCTTGGTTCCCCACTCTCCCACCCCACCCTCTGATCACTTCCCTTGATAGATCCGGCTGCCTTTTGCCCCTGTCGCCATCTGGCCCCATTTCACTCCCTTCTGTCCCCCGGGGCAGGCACCAGCCTTCAACAGGGCAACTACACTCTGCAGCCTCCTCTGTAATGCTCTCATTTTTGTCGTTCTTAGCAGGGTTTGCTTTGTCTTGGAAAGGTAAGCCATGAGGTTCCAGTGAACTGTCACCAATCAGTAACCCTCCAATCATAGAATCATAGACTGGTTTAGGTTGGAAGGGGTCTTAGAGATCATCTAGTTCCAACCCCCCTGCCATGGGCAGGGACACCTCCCACTGGACCAGGTTGCTCAAAGACCCATCCAGCCTGGCCTTGAACACCTCCAGGGATGGAGCAGCCACAGCTTCTCTGGGCAAGCTGGGCCAGTGTCTCACCACATCCACAGTGAAAAATTTCTTCCTGATATTTAATCTAAATCTCTCCTCTTCCAGTTTGAGGCCATTACTCTTCCTCTTCTCTCCTGTACAGAGAAGCCTCATGATATGAAGTTGGAAAGGCAGGTGGTGGCAGATCATCATGAAGGGCACGGATCACTTTGCCTGCTGTTGGTCAGTAAGTTGCCCTCAGGGAAACGCCTGCTTACCCCTCTTCTTCCCTGTACTCTGAGGGACATGAAGAGGTGCAATTGTGGGTGTAGCAAAAAGATTCCTCGGAAGCAAATTGATTTGCAGATTCCTGGGTGTGCGGCTATCCCATCAGGGTCAAGCAAGATGTTTATGGCTCTGAGCAAAGGAGGAGTTTGGCCATGTTCAGGAAGGATGCTGCATTCCAGGGGCTAGGGGGAAGCTCCAGGAAGAACTTTTTTTGTTTCTTAGGGATTCTCTGCAACAAGAGTCTCTGAGCAGCTCACTTCCCCAAGGTAACGCTGTGCTGAAACCAGCCAAGCGCGTTAGGAAGAGCGCAGGAAAGGCAGGAAGCTTGTGAGAGGGTCAGGAGGAAAGGGAGGCTGTTGGTTTCCTGGATGACCTTAGAACAATATGATTGCTTATATTAATTTGAGCATTTGCCAAAGAAGCAGTTGTAGCAGTCCACAAATGCTGCATAATATTGCAGAGTGGATGACTTAATGAGAATAACAACTTTTCCTGCGGCAGCAGTCAGAAATTGTACACCGCCTCCACCACGAGACAAAATCCTCTCTCAGTCTTCTCCATTTTATCAGGACAAGTATGACTTAGAAGAGGGAGCAGGCCTTCAGCAGAAAAATCATGCTGCAACAGTTTTTTTAAATGAAAAGGAGAATGGGTGCTTTGCCCACTTGCTCGCACTGCAGTTGTCAGCTGTGCTGGACAGGAGCCGAGCAGGAGGCGGGGGTGTAGTGTTGCCACCAGGCAGGGTTGGGGCACATTCACTAGTGCAGAAGTCCTGTGCAGCAGCAGGTGTTTTCCCCAGGGACTGCAACATGCTTCAGCTCTTTTTCATAGCTTTTGAGAGACAGGTCCCATGGAGGAGTTGGAAGAAGCTGCTCTTAGCTGGTTACGTTTTAAAGGAGGAACCTGTCTTGTCCAAGTGGTTATGTTTTGTCAAAAATTGTGATTCTGGATGCGCCTCCTCCGTATGCTTGCAGCCAGGTATGATTTTTCTCTGACCTGGCCTGAAGCTACGTGAATGCCATTAAAGATCTACTGAGCCTCGCTGAGAGGCACGGGGCCGAGCTGTCAGGCCAGGTCAGATCCCAGCCGGGGTAGCCCCGCAGCCCGTCTCTCACAGAGGCTGGGAACAGATGCCTCCATGCAAGTCATGCAAGTAATGGAGCACGTAGGGTGTGATCCTTCCCTGCGTTTGGCAAGCAGCCGTGCGGGGCTTCCCTGAGCCACCCAGCGTAGGAAGCACCCATACGCCTGTCCCTCAAGAAACCAAAGTGGTGTCCATAACATCTGGCAGTGAGTTGCACAGATCAAGTTATTCCCCACGTGGAAAGAAGGGTTCATCTCACACATCCTCTCCCTCTTCCAGTTAAATGAATGATGCTATAAGTTCAATTAACGAGGATTATTTTTTTTTTAAATCTGGAGAGAAAAAGTAGGAAAAGTCACCCTATGAATATTTCACAAAAACTTCTTGGCACAAGCGCATAAATTAAAAGACCAGTTTTTCACATCTTTGCACTTTTAATGAGCACAAGTGCAAGATCCAGGACCCTGAGTGCAGATTTTATGTGGACATTTCAGTAATTCTCTGGAGTAATTTCAGTATTAATTTCCCAGTGAAAATTCCAGATACAGGAGAAAGGTTTTTAAGGACAATCACTGCTTTCCAGCGTATTACAGCACCTCACTTTTTTAAAGTGGCTTTTCTTTTTTTAATGCACTATCCCTGTTCTTGGGACTCAGGTTTCCTTCTTTTGTTCTCTTTCTCACTCCACCCCTACCTCCAAAAATAACGTGCTTCTGTTAACCAATGTGCCTCTGTTAAAGTGATATGAAATACAGAGACCAGATGAGACAGCGTGCGCAGTGTGATAGCTGATGGTCATCTGGGGTGTGGTAGTGAGGTTGTGTACAGTGTGTTGCTAAGTTTAGCTCAGTAGCTAAACTGAGTGGCATCACTTCTCTTCATTCAACTTAAAAGGGAATATGGACTCACGCCTGAGAAAGTCATTCCAAATTTTCCAGCGCCTATTTTATGACCATACTTTACTTTCCTTAATGCAGAGAATTGTTTAATATTCCTGTTCGGTTCGGTAATCACTGGGATGCATGCCAGCCTCCTTCACCTTTATTTAATCTGGGTCTTCCCACTTTGTACCCATTTGACTCAAGTTTAGTAGATTTATTTCCTCCCCTGCCCCCCCAACCCATCTTGTCTCAAGACTGAAAGAGGGTACGAGACATGAAAACTCACAACTGTTGTGCCAGATTCTCTTTTTAATTGCTATGCTGTCTTTTGCCTACTTGTGTTCATGCTATCGCTAGCCATGCCTTCATGCACCTTGTAAAGCTACACCTCACGTGAATGCACGAGTTCCATGTTTTCCCCTGGCAGACCTTCATTTTAATTCAAGCCCAGCAAAGTCCCTAGACCTACATGAGAGCATTGCCCTAGCCCGTTGTCAAATTTAGTTCTTTTTTTTTTTTTTTCATTTGGCATTGCAAAATACGTGCAACTATGTACGACTTTTTTTATAAAATCATTTCTAAAGTTATTTCAAACAGCTGAAAGAACTTTGCTTTTGCTTCCAAGAATGTAGCTCCAGTCAGAGTTCAAGCACAGACATTTTCAGCTCAAAAGATAAATATTTGGGAAAATAATTCTGTGTTTTGCAAAGGGGGTCACTGAACCTAACAGTCTCAGTGCTTGATGACACTGTGTTATGGTGACTCCAAATAGGCTGTTATGAAAGAAAATCAAAGACCCCTGTGAACAGCGGGCATCTCTCAACCCCGCGTCCCCGTGTTCTGCAGGCTCCTTGGTTTGTTGAGGAGTGACCTAAGTAACGAAGCTTTTCTCCCAGTGCTTTAATTCCAGAAATGCCAAGCTGCACTTTCAAACGAGTAAACATCAGCCGGTTCTTAATGAGAATTGCAGGCACTCAGCAATTCTGGCTGTCGGTTTGCTTTAAAGGCTTAAATATAGTTTTAGTTTATGCTTCTATATGTGAAGCTTTTGATTGCCATTAAAAACAAAGAATAAATAAATAAATAAACAGCCTCAAAGCAGGCAGGCTCCCAGGCCTGTTCCCTTTGGCCAAAACAGATGTTTTCTCCAGCTTGGTGATATTTAAGCTCTAGACACCACAAATAGCTTTTCATGGCAATGTTACCTCTCATGCTGGGTCAGAGTGGGAGCCCTGATTTCAGGCTGGGGGATCACTCAAACTTTGCACCCCTCTAACGTCTCTACAGCCACTCCTGGGTGCCCGTCTCCTTTACATACGTAAGTGTGACAGCTGGATGTTCCTCAGAGGTTTTCCTCTTCTCCGCTGGTTTCGGGTCTGCCAAACCAAGCTTCCTGCCTTTGCAGTGCCGAGGTATGAAAAGAACAAGGCTCTTGAGCACTAAATTATTCTTCTCAGAGGAAAAACGGGATGGGGAGGGGAACTGCTACTGAAACATTTTGGTCTTTCTGACAACAGCTGTGCTACAAAGCAGCCTGCTGACCCCCTCACTGGCAGGTAGAGTTAATGCTGGCCGAGTATCAGCTTCATTTCCACGGCCACGGAGGGCAACACGGCCCAGCCTGGCAGCAGGGGTCCAGGGGTGTCCGGCTGCCCATCAAGCGTTGCGTCTCTGCTCCGCAATGCAAGCCGGTGGAGAGGACGGGGTCCTGACTTCCACCAGCAGTCATCACCTTGGGTTAATTACCCTGTCGACTTAATTTCTGGCGAGCCAGTCAAGATGCTGCCTTTCCCGCTGGCTGGTCTGTACCCTCTGTGAACGTAGTAGGTGATGCTTGGTGGAAATTTGGTCTTTTTTCCCTCCATCGTTATGTTTTGCCTAATTGCTAATTGCCTAACCAGCAGCAGAGTAGGACTGCGGCTCATACTTATCATTTTTCCTGAGAGAGGAATAATGACACCTGACAGGTGTCATTTTGGAAAGTTTTTTTCTAACAATTGTCTTTCTTACCACGTGCCTTAAAACAAAATGACTAACTGAGGCTGGACTTGGTGGCAAAAATAAGAATGGGGGAAACCTGAGCATTTCATCTGTGCCTTAGCACAATGAAGTCTGTATTTGCGACAGTGTCAAAATGTGTAACGTAAAGTGTGTGGTAATATGCAGTATGATGAAAAGGTACAGCCAACCGAAGCGGTATAATGGCAGGAACGTTCCTTTCTGTGCGCAGACACAAAAGTCAAAGAGCAACTCCAGAGAGGGAAGCCCAGCAGGGAACAGCCAGCTCCTGGTGGCTCCTGATGACACGTTCCTTCCCCAAATCCTTGCACAATTTTGGCGTTGGGGCGATTGGTGCTGTGGGTGGTGTGTGTGCCGGCTGTGCCGAGCTGCTGGCCAGCCCCAGAAACCAGGTGGCCGCTCAGCTCCCACTGCACTCTCTCCATCGGCCACCCAGCTGGGAAACTGGCAGCTACTTCACATCCTGCAGACTTTTTATCCCGCTGTCAAGTTTGGTCTAAACTGGCCAATAGTGCGTTATTATGGAGGCAGTGATAAGCAGACAGACAGACAACAGGGTCTCATACGCCCTGTTTCCTTTGGAAACCAGGCTAAAAATAACACAATGATGAATAGAGTTTAACTGAGAGGCGTGTTACGGAGGGGAGCTGGCGGAGAGTGAAACCAATGTGACTGTCCCATTGTTATTTCACATGTCTGAATATCAGCAACAGCCCCTCAGCATATTTCTAGCGGTTTGCGCACTTGCAACAGAGCATACAGATGTATCTCCTTATCCAGAGCTGACTCTTCTCAGTGAAAATTAACATCCTGGTAATTTTAAACCCTAAAACCCACTGAGGATTCCAGCAGGGCTGGGATGGTGTCCAATAGTATCTTAATCCTTTTTTTCTCCTTGCAACTACACCAAAGATAATAATTATACTATTCTATTTAAACAAACAGAAGTACTGCTCTCAGTGCTCCTGACTGCTATCAAAGCATTCGTGTGAGTTCATGATCTCTGGGCTTCCTAGCTGGAGGGGTATTCGAGAGGTCTAACAGCAAGAGAGCAGAAGAGATACTGAAACACACAATATTGCAAAGCAAATTGGCAGCATAAATGATCCTATGGAAGAAGAAGAAGAAAAAAAAAAGGGCAGAGATCACAAAAGAATAATTTTTACTTTGATAGCTTAGCTGAAAAATTTGGAAAGTAAATGAATGTAGATTGAAGTGCAACAGCAAAGAAAACTCTGCCCCAGCGATTCTGTCGTTCCAAGTCAGCTTGAAATGTTTTAGCTTCCCTTTTGGTTTAGTCAGCCCTCTTGTTTAACTTTGAAAGAAATCAAAAGGTTTCAACATATATATATATTTTTTAATCTCGAGATTCTTCACAAGCCTTTCCTCCTTCAGTACTGAGGACCATTTAGGAGTAATCAAAACATTTTCCCAGGCTTTAAACTTGGAAATTTGATGGCACAAAAGAGATTTTATATTGTTAGAGTCCTCTAGGATTTTGCAAAAGTACATATACTTTGAGTTGCTTAATGGGCTAACGTGAAATCTATTATGATTTAGTTTGATTTTTAATTTAGTAGATATATAAAAGCAGAAATATCAGAGATAGGATTTCCAAACAGAAGAATGTGTTTACAGAGACATAGGTATTCCTAAGACTAGTAGTAATTACCTTGTACCAGATAAATTAATTACTAATAAGACAAAAGTCATCATGCCAGTGTATGGTGAAAAGAGAGCAAATGGGACCATGCTGTATTAGCCAGGAGTGGTTTATTCCTGAAGTTTTAAGTTCCTGATGAAACTTTCAACAATAGAAAGAAACTGATTTTTTTTAAAGAGACAGTATATCCATCAGCTTTGGCTAATGGTGACTAAAACCACTGCAAAACAAACATGAGTAGCTACGAGTTTTGCAGTAGATTTTCCCAGCGCGCAGATTTCTCTTTTAGGCAGCTGACGTACGAGGCGCGAGGCTGTTAGGGCTCAGTGCTACCACGGTGCAGCAGGACAGGACCACGGACCGGCTGCTCCGGTAAGGGGGTCAGCCCAAAACACGAAGGGTCCCACACGCACACGGTGTCCACAGTCTGTGTGGTAGCTGGCAACGCGGAGACGGTTTTGCCCAGATGTAGATCATTGCAGACCGGTTTTGCCCAGATGTAGATCATCGCCTCATACTGTAGACCTCAGTGTCCCTGGCCAAATGTAAAACTTGCAGAAATTCCTTGTCCGTGTGTTTTCTGTATCAGTGAAAACACATTAATTCAACATTCAGACTTTAATGAATTTAAGTTACTTCTGCTCAGTTGTTCAAATGGGTGTAGATAAGAGATGGAAACAAATTCACCTCCAACTATTTATAACGGTGTTTTACACTTCCATGGATCTCATCCAGAGGCTGAAAATGATTTGTGGATTCTGGAGAACTAAGTTCCACAGTCCCTCCCTGATCAATATAAGTTCTGTTGACGATATTTGACAAAAAGAGAAAATAAGACCCTATAAACCAGCAAATATTAGCAGAACAGGCTGCTCATCATTTGTTGACGATACACTCAGAATATACAACCTCGTGGAATGAGCTAGAGGTACAAACAGGAAACCTCCTGTCCCAAAAAGCTGCTCTCCTCTCCCCTGCCCCCTCCACCTCCATCAGTCAGCCTAAGTTCACCACCAGCCCTCCTCCTCGGCTCAGGTACAAAAGAAGGCAATTAACTCCGTATCATTTGCTGTGTGCTGACAGTCACAGAGGCATGGTCTTGAGAGTTTGAAAAGGACCTGGCAGGGTGGTGCTGCCTAAACCTACTTAATTCCAAATGGGAGGTAGGTACCTGACTTCATTTTGCTTCCCAGATAATTCTCAGCCATGGGCTTTTATTTGCGTTACTTATTCATGTTTCCAAGTGCGAAACTACCCCTGTAAATTGTGCTTATTGAGATAAAAATTGAGTCTTTTGGGTATGTTGGTGCTTTGACGATGCGGCCAGTAGATGACATTCCGTAGGCCAAGCAGAACATCTGAGGAATCCTAAAGACATTGTTTTTGAGCAACATAGATAATGTACTCATCACTGTCTCCGGTATTTACATTTACGTAGAACCATACGTGGCTGGCTCTCACGCACGCATATTTTGAAAAATCCCCTCCCGCTGTCTCCCGACTCGGGCTCGTTTATGCAACGAGAACTCCCCCTCTTCCTATGCATGTGCCTATTTCATATAGGAGCGTTTGTGTGTTCTGCCCAGCTGTATGTGTTTGAATACGTTGCCAGACACAGCCATTCCAATGAAATCATTGGACTGTTATTTGGAGGGCTGAAATTTCACCCACTTCATAATTTATTTTACTCTCTCCAGAGCCAGTCCATCACTTACCCACTGGAATGCATTGCCAGCTGTCACAGCACACTAATACTCATTGGCTAGCACAACTTCAAAGTCTGGTAAGCTGTCCCAATGGGGGGGGAAAAAAAAAAGAATTGGCTGATGAGTTTGGTGTTTCTTCACAACAGCGTACTTGCTTGCTTACCAGGCATGCACAAATTCCCGTTTCCCATACACCGCAGCAGCCAAACAAGAGCAGAAAACCCGCCTGCTGTCCCTCATCTCTTCCTGACAGCACCCACAAGTCTCTCCCAGGACTCTGCATCTGTGGGAATGGGAGCAACTTCAAGCTTTCCTGTCTCTGTGCTGATGTGGCCTTTTTTCCTCTATTAAATATGATATCCCGTCTCATCTGCAGAGAGACTTAGTCTGACGCAGAGGGGAAGCAGTCCCAGAAGTGGGGAAGCACAAATGGGAAAGGCAAAGAAAGAAACTGTCTCTGAGTCAGTCAAAAGGAGATCTTTGGTGATGGGCACCTCGGTTTTCCACTCAGCTAAAGCTTTCCTTGGCCCTTTGGGCTCTTTCTCCCATTTTAGAGGTTATGCTCGCCATCCTCATTTTATAAAGGAGGGCTTCTTATCATACTCTGTTTGACAGTTTGCAGAGATTGTTGTGATGATGGTGGCAGGCAGGAGTTTCTCTCTGTATGTGTGTTTTCCTCCTAGCAACATGGGAACATAGTTTATGAGCCACAGAAGGATTTGAAATTAATGTCAATAATGTCTAGGCACGAGGAGTTTGTAGCAAAGTTATAAGCAAAGCCGAGAGGGACATGGAGGGTGTTGCTTGTAGCCCTTATACCTGCAGGGAAGGGCAGGATTTGAAACCTTTGTGGATCACCCCATCCCAGCCCTCGCACTGGGCTCCGTGAGAAGAAGGATAGGAAGGAGGGGAGAGGAGGAGGTTTTGGAGAATGGGCTGTGTCCTCTCAGGAGCTGGAGGAAACTCACACTGAGCCCTGGGTGTGCCACCTATGCCAGGCACACCGATATACCTGTTTAAACCCAGTCCTCTCTTCATCCTTCATTCGCCTGCTGCTCCACATATATTTGGTCAAAATCAGGCATTCCTGCTGGAACCCCCGAGCTTTGATCTTACCTCAACTGTATTTTCATGAGGAGGCTGATAGAAAACTGTTGGCCTTCATTTGCGATTTTCAGAAGATTAATGGTAACTGGTCACCACCTCATTTATTTGCAAGTGTAGCGTAAAGGGAGCACTGGTTTCATCAAAGGAACTGGCAGCAGGTTATATGTTACACATAATCTCCACCAGCTGCAAATGCAGCTATCTGATATCTTATACTTCAGTTATGCGATGATATCTGTCTTCTTCCTTTACTGTTTTTCTTATATATTAATATTTCTAAGTCATTTTCTCAAAAAATAAAAAAGAGGGAGAAAACAAACCTGCTCCCCCCCCACCACCACCACCATTTCCCGCTCTGCCTATGAGAATCTGCTCATCCCCTCTGACCATCGCTTTCGGTTCGTTTGTGCAATCCTCCTACTCAGTCCCTTCTGCAATTTCATACAAGACTCATTTCCAGGCTGCAGCTTTCTAAATACCGTTCTTTAGTGGTTAAACGTAAATCTCTGAGCTTGTTTTGCTGTTTTTCTATGAAATACGAAATACACCGGTCTCCTACTTTTGTCTGAGCCACCATAGGGTGTCATCAAAACATTGTATCAGGGGGCTGAATTTCTTCATCTTTTATTAATCTTGATATATTTTCTTTCCTTTATATACATTATCAAAATCTGTGTTTACATTTTTGTCTCTTTCAAGCTGTCCACGGTGGTTTTATTTTGGGAAGGAAAGAAGGAAGGAGGGGGTGGCATCCCTTCCTCTCAACAGAGGGGCCGTGTTAGCTCGGGGGCAGCTGCGTTTCTGAAAGCCTGGTTTCATTTCTGAAAACCAGAGCATTTAATGGATGGGCTTAACACATGCGGAGGCTCGTTCCTATGATAAGACCCTTAAAGGGGCTGTTTTGAAAAGCGGTGTCTATTTTCAATATCGCTGCACACCTGTGTCCTTGAGGCTTGTTATTCACCAGCAGGAGGGAAGTGAAGAGCGGAGCAGTGGATACAGGTTCATCCTGGGGGGAGAGGGAATGCATGCCAATGGGACCAGGCGGCTTTGGCTGTGCAATTTTGTCCCCTTTCTAAATATCCGTGGAGAAAAGTGTTGCTTTTGCCTATTTTGAAGAGAATTTAACTCTTTCTCCACAAGCCATGAATGTCTCTAGTCCATTTAAAAACACCTCAGTGCAACTCATTTTTTCTGACTCCGTTGTATCTTGGCCATGGTAGGACACAGGACAGAGGTGTCGGATGCAGTGCTTTTTCAGAGGCTCCAGAGCTGTTCCTGCCCATCTGTGTCTCAGTGTTCACAGGGGGTAGGAGAAAGTGGAGGTTGTAGGCGCTGATGGATCATTTCACTTCCTTCTTAGTGCCCAACCTATGCTTTAAACACTGGCAAATCCCCAGCACAGCAGAAAAACACCAGAGACGAATGATGCTGCATTTCCCAGGAATTTCAGATGCAAAACCTGCAGCAAAGCTTCCTTAGGTGGGTCCCACCAGCCGGTCCCCACTCACGTGTAGCAGTCCTGCAAGAGGCACGTGTATGCTAAAGTCCACAAGGCAACAGGCTCTGACGGAGGCTGCTGAGACTCCCTGTGCCTTCTCCATCTTCAGCACACCGTGCTTGCATTTAAAAACCCCAAACAGCAAACCCATAGTCAACCCAACAATCATACCACGAGCAGATGCAGCGTAGAGCTATGTATAAGACATGCCCCTCACCCCCCAAAAAATTTATCGAGAAAGAGAGAGAAAACATTCAGATCAGCTAGTTATTTCATTTGTTTCATCAACTTTTGCTAAAGATCTGGGAGGTGTACCACTCTGCTCTAAAATACACATTATGGAATTGCAGACTGTGCAAATGGGCTGCGGATGAAGACAGACCAACTCTTTGTTTCATCATGGCAATTTAAACTATTCTATCTGCTATGACAGTATGAATTCACACTGACGTGTTTACGGAAATATTGCGCACCCATTGGATTGGATACAAAATAGTATTTTTCAAAATATTTGACAAATGCAATAATTTATTTTTACCATAGCCCAGAAGTCATAATTACGTTCCAGTTTTACAGAAGAATACACTTTATATCCTTTTGACTCTCCCAAACATAATCTGTTCAGTATCAGGCTTTTAATTCTGTATTGGGAGATAGCCATTTGGCTGACACAGTCCTGAGAATGTCTGGATAAATGTCTGGATAATTTCAGCTTGAAATTGCTCCGAGAGCCGTTTGCAGCCCAGTCAGAAAGATTTCAGTCTGCGCGCAGATACTCTGGGTCATCAGAACACAATAAGAGCAAATGGGCCTCACTGTCTGACTGATGTATTAAGTCACGGGGCAGCGGTCATTTGGATGGTCTTTTTGTGGAAACTGGAGAACTGCAGTGTGCCTAAAGCTACACCAGAGCTATAGCATCGCTGAAGGATTCAGCTGCCCTTTTTCCCTCCTCCACAATGTCTGTCAGAGAGCAGCTTCAGGAGTTTATTAGTTAAGGAAAAACTTAGGGATTTGATGTAAAGCATACCTCTCACTTCTGTATTTCTCACATCCTCCAGAAAGAGCTCACAGGCAGTTTGAGTGTTTACCTTGCATGGGATACCTCTTGGAGGATGAATACCACAGGGATATTGGATGTTTTCTACGCTTTTTTCCTTTTTTTTTTTTTCTTTTAATCTTGGGATTAGCCCTTATGCACACATGGTATTTCAGATCTCATTGATTAGCAGCTGACAAGCGATTAGCTGTGTGACAATGCATGGCTAGTCAATCAGCACCACTGAAGGAAATGCATTGCATCTTATAGCTCTGAAATATCACTTCTGTTTACATTTGCATATCAGTTTTTAAAAATCATGAACAATGAGAGCCTTGGGAGGGCTTTGTTGGTGTGTTTTTTTCTTCACTGCTGGGTTTGAGTGGGCCAATTTGCTGCTCAGGTGCTTTCTCCATATAGTTATGGTCATTTAGAATCGTAGAATCGTAGAATGGTTTGGGTTGGAAGCGCCCTTTAAAGGTCATCTAGTCCCTGAAACGACCAAAGGCATCTTCAATAGACCGGGTTGCTCAGAGCCTCGTCCAGCCTGACCTTGAATGTTTCCAGGGACGGGGCATCTACCACCTCTCTGGGCAATGTGTGCCAGTGTCTCGCCACCCTCATTGTGACAACTTTCTTCCTTAGATCCAGTCGGAGGAAGTTCAGGAAGTTCATCTGCAAACGATGGAGCAGGCTTGGCTCAATGCCCCGAGCCTCCCTTCAGGCAGGCAGAGCTGTGCCCCCAGGTGCCTCCGCTCTCGCTCCCTCCACCTCTACCGTGGGCTCATGGCTTTATTGGGCTTTATTATCGCCTTCCTGGAAGCCTCAGTGATCCCACTGGCCTGGCCTGCCCCCACCTCTATTGGACAATGTCTACTCTGAGGGCTGGGCTTGCATTCCTGCCGGAGGGGAAATTTCCCCTGTGGCCCAGATCAGCTCCCGTCCCAGCCTTGCACACATTCTCCAGGCATGGGCTCTGGTTCTCCCCACTCCGCCTAAGAGCTCGAGTGCTTGTTACTCTTCTGGATGAAGAAGGGTTACTTTGCTTTTCCAAGGTTTCACGGAGCCCCAACATGGTCCTATGAGAACTCCTCAATCCCCCATCCCTCCTTTCAGAAGAGGCGATGGCAATGATCAATTGAGTATTTATGGTTATTATAATTAATTCTTAGTGTGTGAGGTATTCTGCTGACTTTCTCTTCTTTGCTTCCTATTGATTGAAACTGGCATACAATTTAGTTTAGACTGTAGTTTTCATTTATTCTTAGCTGGAAACAATTTGAAGGAAACAAAGAAGAAAGTGTGAGAAGCGTGTTAATTAACGAGCCAATGGCAAGAGTGATACAATAGAGAAAAGGACGTGGAAGTAATCTTCCATATTTTACACATAGTTAACGATTCCCTTGGGAATCAGTTAGGAGCCTGCGCATAGCATGTTTTTAGTCATTTACATATCTCCTGTATGGACTATTTACATAATTTGTCCCTACAGTTTTCCCGTCTCTCATAACATATTTTGCAGGTGGTTTTGTATGTTGTGTCTGGTTGTAATTACTGGATTTCCATGTTGCATTAGGCAATGTGAATGGTCCCTCGGTTTCGCCTAGTGCTGATGCGCAAGTTGTTAAGTGTTGGTATTTCTCACTGAATTCATAAATCTCTGTAGATTTTTCAAAGGCATCTCTTGGTCCAGCACTGAAAAGAGGGAGGGTGTGGGAGTAATAGGCTAATCAGAGAACGAAACTATTCAGAATTGTTAAAACCTTACTAGTGCCACAGCTTCCATCTCTTATCTGCACAATGCAAAGTTCACTTAAGTGATTTTCCTCAGAAACAGCATAAAAGATAACATTAAGGGAGACAGTGAACAGTGTGCTTTGAGATGATGAGATGGAACAAAAATACAGAGAATGTACAAGAGAAATGTTTAAAGCATGCTTTAAAAAAACAAGCTATTGAAAATTAATTTCAGCTCAGTGAAGTTTATACACGTCCAAGAAAAAGAACAATAAAAGAGGATGAAAAATATGTCCCTGCACACTTCCTTCCCTTTGCCTTCTAAAGCAGGGAGGCAGAGAGAGCAGAGAGCGAGGAGGAAGGAAACCTGAAGCGGAAACTTGACATTTTTTCATTTCCAGCCTGAAACAACCTACTAAGTTGTTTTATTTTTTCTTTTTAATAATAATGACTATTATGTTTCCTTTTACCTCACAATACTCATTTGAATTAAAATCTTGACACAGAACTCTGGCAGGGAAAATTTACAAACAACTTTCGTATTTTTCAGTGCAGAGTCTTCATTTTTTAAACGCATGGTGACTTTAAGATCTCCACATTTGATACTGCTCAGTATTGTGCTGGTGTTAAAAAAATTCCCTTAATTATACACAATAGTGGCAGTGAATGGAGCTCGAGCTCCTGCAGAGCCCCTTCCTGTGTCACCATTGCTCTGACCAAGAGGAGTCCAGAAAACTTTGGGGGAAATGTGTATATTGTTATGTTTCACTATTTGGGTTCTGGTATGGGAGCTGGTAATTAACACCCCGCTCTCGCAAAGATTCGTATAAATGCTGAAGTCTACCCTGTGAGTAATCCAATTAGAACCACGTTATTCTGCCGCACGGAGGGAGCCTTCCCAGAAAGGCTGCCTCGGCGTGAGCGCGGTAATGGAAATGTTATTTCAAAGTGAATTATGCCAGCGTTAAAAAAAAAAAAAAAATCAAAAAATCACAGTGAAAGAATATCAGAGAAAAATTCCTGCAGAACTCGAACCCTTAGAGTGAATTTTCATTCCCAGTGATTGAGGGGACATTCCCAGTGATTGAGGGGACTCCAGTTTATGTGAGGAATGTCAGAAATCATGTGTTGCTTGAAGCGTTAAGGTTTTATACTTGACCTTCGTAGGCAGGTAGTCATCTGTGCCCAGACAGCTCTGCTGTGCCTTTGGATTTGAGGGCTGGGTCTTCAGCATGGATTATTCCTTCAGAACGAACATTGCCTTATGTTGGTATATGCTGCAGGGATACAACAGGGAAAAATATGACTGAAAACCTTGTATCTTCCTGGGTTTTGATTATGGAAGATTAAAATGTCCTCTGGCGTCACGTTCTGCCCTGGCGTATACTCTGTGTAATCTTATCAGCTCCAGGACTTGTCAGAGGTGTAAGTCGTGACAGGGTGTCGGCTCTTCCCTCTTAGCCCCTGCGTTTTGATGAAAGCTTTCTCATCACCAGGGAATATGTTGCCCCCTCAAATACAGAGCCATCTCTGGAGCCTGAATGCCTTCGGGAAAGGGAAGAAAAAGCTTAATTAAACCTCGTGCCTCTCACCGCAGGCAGGATGCTCTCTGTCTAGCGCGTAAGGCTCAATATGGAGCTGGAGGGAGGATTGAGCCATTTTGATGGCTGGTAATTGATATTTGATCTATTTTATTGTCCTCTTCATAGCTGTCCAGATTTTGGGAAGCCTTCAGTGTGCAAATATTGTAAATAATATTGTAGTATGAACTGAAAAAATTGTTCTCACAGGTGGCAACATAATGTTTTCAGCACGGAGAGCTAGACAATACAGCTGTGTTCAGTCCGTGCAGTTGCTGGCAGGTTTGCCTGAGGTTTGGTAAGCCATGTACCGATCCTTTAATTTTCATGTGGATGTTACACCACAATGGTTCTAGCTTAGTCACGTTCACTCACTGCCAGCACGGAGCAAAAGGCTGCGGGCTTGATTTGTAGCATCTCCAAGGCTTTCTGGTAGGCGTGGATTTTCCTGGCTCAGGACAGTCCCCAAACGCTAACGTGCTGTTCAGATTCTGCACACCGACGGGAACGTGGAGCACACTCTGACTGGGCCTGCAATGGAGTAACTTCCCAGAGTATCTGGGATTTTGCATCAGAGAAAGTGTTTTGGAGAGGGACAGCGTTTCGGTAGGTGCCACCCTGCTGTGTGCCTTTTGGTGAGCGTGAAAGACATAAGAATGATAGGCGACCCCAAAAAAGAAAGCAGGACTAGTACAGGCCACCTCCCAGTCTCTTCTCTCTCCACTTCAGCAACTTGTGCATCCAAAACACTAGGAGATACCAAAGTCTTCATATCGAATGAACGCTAGAAATGTCATCACATCTGTTTTGTATGTGTTTTAGGGAGAGAACGACGCAGGAGAAACAGGACATGTGTTAAGGAAGATGGGAATAGCCTTTGCACCTTCATTTTAGCCTACCTATTTATTTTTATAGTTGATTACTAAAGAACTCCCGTCTCTGAAAATATAAAGGCATGATCTGGACCTCTGTGAAAAGAAAGCAAGTGCATTAACTTGATTTTGGAGCTGGACCAGAGGCAAGTTCCGCTCTGGCTCCTGCAGCCCTGACCGCTGCTGGATTTGCCGCTGCAAACCTCAGTTTCTGGGCAACCTCAGTATCTTTTATCCAGAACCTGTGACAAAAACAGATACTGAGCTCAGGCAGTCTGTAGCCTTAACCACATCCTTGTGGATCCGGGCATTCATACCACTGTGTTAAAAACAGCAAGGGCATCCTGATCTCTTCCCCTGCTATTGTAGTCTTCCTGCTCGGTGGCGACAGATACTGAGGCAGATGATCTTTTTATAAGGTAATTTCTGCTCTGTGCCTCTCGCCAGTTGCATTGAGACTTTTCATGTTATTAAAACGCAATTGAACAAGAGCAAGTCTCATGTTGTTAGCAATTTGTCTTCTCCTCATCCAAATGAGCAGCCCGGCCTTTCATCCCCATTATAGCCTCCCCGCTGCAGAGCTGAGCTTTGCTGCACCGTTCGCTGTGCAGTGTATAACAGAACCATATTTTTTCTTTCTCATCTTTCTCCTATCAATATCACTGACATTTACTTTTCTTTACGGTGATGTTGACAGAAAAAATACTATCCCTCCCTCTGCCCTTTCAACAATCCAGCTTTTCCCTTTCCTATGCCTTCCTTAGCCAGGACAGACACTTAAACAATCTCCCTCTCTGGATTGTTCAGTATTCTTTTGTCTCTGTGCATCCTGAATTATTAAGAGCTGATTTACTACATATTTACTGCAGTCTGACCTGGAAGTTTCTCTTCAATTCACTCCGTTCCCCTTCTTTACAGTAGATTTACTGTGACCCTACCAATTTGTCTGAGTTCAAACAGCTAATTGCTCTCTGATGCTAATGCGGAGCCTTGAATTAACTGTTGAGGATTATGGCGTGTCCTGTTTCTCTGGACCATTTTACATTATATTTTGGCACATCGAAAGTGAGCAAGACGGGTGTGAAACAATTAACACAATTAGCAATGACACTACCTAATGGAAGAAGTAAACAAGGAGCTCATTGATTTCATAAGAAATTTGTTATTTATCATACAGGTGAAAGCATGTACATTTTGCTGACTTTCACTGGTGAGGCTAGATGGGTGAATCGAGCAAATAAAAACCAGTCCACTTTTTACTAACAGTGAAAGAATGTTCTCTAGTCACTCAAACTGTCCAAAAGAGAGTTACATGAAACTGAAGTATGCTCCTGTGTCATTAAAACAGGAGGAGCAATTTACAAAATTACATGTGCTAGATATTTATACATGTGCGGCTTGATCCATAATCTGCTGAAATCCTTGCAAAGATTCCCATTGGTTCCAGCTGGATCACACCACAGCTTCACTTTTGCCAAGGCATTGAGAAATACCCTTCTCTTGGGACGGAGGTAAGAAAGCATATAGCTACCTCCAATTTTTTTCTGCATCCCACGCTTTGTGCAAGTCTACATCTCCACGTAAATCAAGCCCCTGGGAGTTTTAAGGATTAGGAATGGTTCTCCATGTTGACTTCACTTATTGCATCCTTTCGCTTCCCTGTCTCAGCCTTTCTGTCACAAAGAACAAAAAAATCCAGGAGGGAACTAGAAGTATTGTAAATACAAATTGGATTTGTGTGTGTGTGTCCACGCGAGTGTGGAAACCCACATACATACGTAGGTATTTGTATACGTGCATCCGTGCACGTGTGCACAGTGACTACCTTTGCTTTCTTTACGGAGACAAGCTCTGCAGAGGCTTTATTTTATGGAGCGAGTTAAACATCCACAGTGCGCTCGCATGGACATTTCCCGCTTCAGATCTGAACAATGGCTTGTTGAAAGAGGAAACGATATCGCTCTTTATCAATCAAAATCAAATGGCACTGAAGGTCACTGTGGGAAAATAATGGCAAGAAAGCCGTGCTTGTGACTTGGGAAGGAAACCTAGAACTGTGAATTAACAGTCTCGTTTGTGTTTACAGTATAATAGAAGGATGCAATGAAGGTATTTGGTGATTTTTATAAAGTTATCAGTTAAAGACCATTAGGGAAGCAACAGACACAGAGCGAAAGGAATTCAAACCAATTGCTGCAGGCAGGGTTGGCTACAGCTTGAGAGTTCATGTAATTGTTTCTTGTTAATGCCTGCAGTTTAGCAATTTGCCTAACTCTCTGTGACATTTCAAATGTCCTCCTTCTGAGAAATTCACCTGCATTGAGCTTATGGATAGGGATACGAATGCAGCTGCAGGAAAATATACCACGAGGCTGAATCTTTAGTGAATTGATACTGAAAACAAGCGAATTAAAAGGAGTGAGACTGTTCTCTGGCTTCTGGCAAGTTGATGTTTTCACTGTTCCAAGCAAAGTGACAAGTCAGTCAAATACCACCAAAGAAATAGTAAAGGTAACCAGAGAAAGTAAGGGTTCTCCTTAGGCGGATTAACCACTGACAATAGTTCAGAGTAACTGCCTATTTACATTACTGATCTATTTGGGAGGTGAAGCCAAGGACATTTTACCCCCTAAGTCCCCGATCCTTACAAAAATAAATAATTCTATAGCATTTAACTGCATACTCTGCAGTCTCACTGACTCCAGTCGGATAACCCGGAGAGCACAAAACTGAGGACACGTGCAAGTCTTCGGATCAGATTTAAATGTATCGCAATCTTGTTTCCAACCGGTCGGTAATGTCCCAGCTAGCAAATGCGCCCGTGCCCTTCTGTACAGCATGCATTTTTTCCATGCTGTTTACATTATCACTTGCTAAATTTATCACAGTGCTCCCCTAACATTGCATGGCTTTCCTGCCTGGCAATTCCAGATATAACAGAGCGCGTACTCCAGCTGGGCACATTTTTAAAGAGAGCCTACCACCCTCTACAGCCACAGTTTGCCAGCAAGTGTCCTACAAGGCACTTCTTGGAAAATACTCATCTGCAAAGTTGGAGAGTGTGTTTACTCTGAGGTAACTGAATGAAGGGACTCATGCAGATCCACAGCGACAAATATCGTCGTGTCCTTCCCGCTGTGTGTTCTCTCATGTAGTTCATATCATCGGCATCTCTTTTTACTTGCCGTGTTTCAGCTGAGAATGAGGAAGGAAGGAGGATGTTTAAGAGGGAAACAACACTTTCCGGAGTAAACGATACCCTCGTGAGTTGCCGTGACCTTTGAAAAAGAGAGTAAAATCTCTTAGCTGCAGATGAAGCCAGCACTGCCTGTATAGCACATGCATCAGGACAAATTTATTTGAAAATAGTAAATGACAGGAAGCCATTTGAGAGCATCTAGATATGAGCACATGCAGCTTAGCTTAGGCAACGCTATGTCTTTATGAAGGCACTTGGCTTTTACATCTGTGTACATAGGATCCTCAGAGTTTGATTCAGGAGAGATTTGAACCCCAGACTGGAAAAAATTAGACTAATTTCCTGATGTCAGACTGCCTGCAATCGTTAGCAGGGTCCGGTCCCTGAACAGCAGGATGAACCGTTGCAAAGATAGGAGCCATTTCTCTGCCTGCGCTTGGTACCCGAGACGATAACTTGAGAGGATAAATTGCCTCAGCCCCATTGCCTTCTGCTAAGCTAGAACTGCCATCTGCGAGTTGGCCTGGGCATGTTTTTTATTCTGGATGTTCATCAGACACCGTAAGTCTGTGTGTGTCAAACATTCAGCATAGATTTCTTCTGCAAGTGGGTGTGTGAGGAATAACTCTCTCTCCTTCTGAATACACCTGCAACAGTCCCATCAGTGGTGTGCTAACAAGGTGCGTAACATTTGCTTGCGTGCTGCTTTATTCTTTAAAAGGCAATCAGAAAAAAGAGCTGTTTACAAATGCTGTGAGTTCAGTAAAGTTTTGCCGTAGATCCTGCCAGCTGCCTGCCACAAGATTAAAGGTAGCTTTATCTCCAGTGTAGATGTTAATGTACACATCTTGGGCCAACGAGGTTGAGCTACAACAGCTGTTAATTAATATATTAAGTCTATTTGAAGGATGGGGGTCAATGTGCATATTTTCCAGGGCCTCTTAGTATTTCCATTCTTTAAAGACCAAAAAGAAAACCAACACAGAGTTGGAGTTCACGGTTTAATTCATTTTCAAAGTGATTTAATCCATTTTCAAACCGAAGGCAGTAGCTGTATCGCTTTCTATCTGATGCATCTTCCTTTTTTCATCCCTCTCTGTCTGTCTTTACCCATTAAAAAAAAAAAAAATTAAAACCCACACTTAGCAAGACTATCTACTTTCAACATAAATATTTCCATATGTACGTCTCACAATAGTCTAACAGGGACAGCAGCTAGTGCTAGCCTTTTTCCATACAGCCAGGAAAGGGCAGAATGTAATTAAATCTGTTTTTAAATGGTGGGTAACTGAAGATAGGATGTAAGAGAATGACAAGAGAGTTGTTGATAGCCAGGAGACTTGGATCTGTGAAAGAGCCTTCTTGCATGAAAAATAAGGAGTAGTTTAGTATCAGTCTTCAAAAGGAATATTATGTGAAGCAGAAAATTCCTGAGAGAGGGAACATTTGTAGGGTTTTTTGGTAGACACAGACTGTGTATCCCCTAAACTTCATCTATAGGTTTAGAAGGGCATATGCTGTGTTCTTTTTGTGTACGTGGTAAGCCTCAGTTTTATTAAATACACGCTGGCAATTAGTGCTATTGAGTTAACTTCAGTTCAGCTCTGAACAAAAACCACTCTCGTGAACGATAGCAAATACCCAAAATGCCTCTTCAGAGGTACAAGGATTAGGCCCTAGTTTCACACTGCGCGTATACCGGTGGGATGTCAGGTACCACACCAGCTGTTTTGTTACCATAACCTTGCTTGCTGCCTTTTTAATTCTGAGAAAATTAGAAAATTATTACTTCTTCCCCAGAAACGCAGGAGCATAATACTGTAATCTGTCTGGCGTCATATAAACATGTTGACCCTCTCCTGGGGCTGCGAGAAAACAAATATTAGTAGCAACTTAGCTTGAACATGATGTCATGTTCAACGCTCAAGTTTGGGTTGACAGCTGGCAGCCCGGAGAGTCACACTGTCATTTTGAGTTGGTAATCTCTAAGTGGTCATACCGGAGATCACGTCCCAGCTCACAGGACCTGGTGATATGTCCCACCGCACCTCTATGCTGGGGGAGATCAGGGCACGCATTGCCTTCATGTAATACCCTGCTTTCTGTAAAGTGGGAAATGCTAACAAGGATGTTGAAAAATAAGCTCTGGTGAATTCTGGCCACAGAGCGTACTTGCCATGCGCTTCAGATGTGGCTTCAGTGACTACACCAATATAGACAGAAGGCATATGGACACTGGGGAAACTGCTTTAAGCCGGTTGCAATTATTCTTCTCGTTTCACAACAGAGAGACAGACTCTCTGGCTCTCTTGTTTGCGTTCTGCTTCCTTCTTTATCATTAAGGATAAAAGCAAGCTCAGAATGACATAGGCAGTCAGAGATCAGAGATGTTATATTGTGAAAACCTCAGCCATCAAACACGCGTGTCCATTAGCCAGAAGCATGACGTGGAGGTAGAGGTTGGGGTGAAGTTATTAAAGCTGTTCTCAGCACCTCATGTACTGTCTGGGACATGCCGCATCAGAAATTATTTCTGATGTCATGACAGTTAAAGTGAGGGAAAAAAAAACTGTGAAATGTGCTACACAAAATGCTTTTTATACTGTCCGTGACTGGTAAAGCTCCTCTCGGTGAAAAAAAGTTCTACTGATATAATGCAAATAATATGTGATGCACTGTGTGCAGAGAATTAAAGGCAATTTAAATCCTTAACATTCCCTTTCAGAGGAGAGGTGAACAAAAAAATGAATGCAGTAAGTCTTCTCTACATGCATCTTTTCTCTCTACTATCTTATAATTAATGTTATTGTCACCTGGTCTAAGCTTTCTTTATGCTCTGTCATCTATACAGTGCCAGTATCTCTCTCCAGGGCCAGTTACTGTGCCGTCTCTGGGCAGGGTAAGAGAAAGAAAGGCAAGAAAAATGGTGAATGCATTAATAGACAGTCTGTTACTGATTTAGTTCAACCTTGAACTATGATTGTTTGAAATGTCAGCATCAGAAGTACATCCACTCGCTCATATATGCAAGACTTTTCTTCAGAATGTGGTCTTATTGGTTTTTTCCTGACAAATTTCATATACACACACATTTAATCACACAATACAAATCCAATAGTGCAATTACCTCCGTGACTTTTACAGAGGCTTCCCGTATTCTGAGGAAGGAGAATAAATAGCAAACCAGCATGAATTACAGAAAGAGAGTTCCATCAAGTGTTTCTGGTGATGTTATAAACAAAATGAACCTCAAGTCACCAGAAACCTGAGCCAAAATTATAGCCCTATGCTTCAAATAAAACCTGGTAAAAAATTAATGTGCGAATGTAAAATTAATAGCATTCATTTTGAAAATGACGCAAAGGAGCATATCTTTAAAATGTGCCTGCCTGCTTCTCCTTTCTTTAGTGTTCAGGAGGCTTTTTGTCAAAGGAACGCGCCTTGAATTTCCTCTTGTAAAAATCAAGCTGGCTGAATGCTCTCTGATTTGGAGACACATTTGTAAACACTTTGAGCAGTTTAAAATTCTGTAGGGTGGCTAGCCCTCTAATCCGTACTCTCCAAATTATTTTAGGCCGGGCTGAGTTCAAGACTATAATCACGGGGCACCAACTGTTCTTGTGGTTGTAACACAAGTGGAAAAAGGAGATTGCACATACCCATAGCATGATATTTAGAAAATGCGTCCATTAAAACCCCATGGGTAGATGAGATTTTCAGATATTTTCAGCTTTCCTTGGACACAGTCAAGCAAAGAGGTAGGAGACTGGACCAAGAAGGGAATTATGGCACTGAGAGAGGTGGCTCGGGACGTGCCGAGGTTTGCACCGGGGAATTTCGGAGCTGCTGCAGCCTGACCTTGCCTGATCCTGCTGCCTCCTCCACAAAAGACAGCAAAGCTGAGTCGTGTCGCTGAGAGGCCACGTTGCGGTTGACTCAGGTGATTTCTTTTTTGACTGCCCACACATGCAATGGCCACATGCGAAATATTTGTTGATCCTCAAGTAGCCTCCAAGCACTGTCCCTCTTTAAAAATTAATTCAGTCCAAACTCATGAATGGGGCTAGGTCGCTACCTCTGCAGGATAAAAACCAACGGGGAAAGAAAGACTAACAATTTGCTGCTTTGAAGCCTGAAAAAAGCCTTTCATCCTTTAGCGTGATGTATCGTAAGTGACATCCGCTCCTTACATTAGCATCTGCAGACTATAATTATCCATGTAATGTAACAGCTGGGGGAGTGTTTTTGTGATGCTTTGGGTTGAAGGACGCTTCGGTAGGCTAAACAGTGCTTACTAATAATAGGACCTCTAAGATGCTACGTGGGTCCCTGTGTAAAAAGGCCCCTTTTCTCTTCTGCCCTGAACCAACCGCGGGCACTGAGAAGCCAGTGTTCTGCCCCCATCCTTCCCTCTGCTCTCTGGTGCCTGGAAATGCCGTCCCACAGTTAATCAAGCTGCCCATTTTTTGTCGTCTCAGAGGGGCCTTTTCCTATTCAGGCTGGGAAGGGAAGCCTGCTTTGTCCTTTTGTCCTTCCCAGTCTTTGCCCCAGGATCTGCAGCGGGGACCGGGCGGCAGGGAGGAGGTGAGTAAGGAAAGCTGGGCCTCCGACAGAGGGAAAAGAAATCAGCTGGCTTTACACCCTTGCAGGCAGAGAGCCTTCTGAGAAAGAGAAAGAGGGTTTCTCAGCCCCCTGCCTGGGCTGTAAGGGCAAGAACAGCTCCTGGGTTTAATTTACTGTACCCATTAGTTACCTGCGGTGGCTTATGCAGAACGGCAGCTACAAAAGAGAAATTCTGAGGTCCACAGAGTTATTATCCCCTAAATGGTCTTCCCTTGTCCTGTATTTACAAACAGTCCATGCTGCCATTGACACAAGTAGGACACTGAATTCAAGGCTTTCCTCTGGGTGTGAAATGTTAAAAAGGGGAGGAATTTAAAAGCCCCTGCTGTCACCTGAGTGCTTTCCATACCGAGCAGCTCTTCATCACCGCCACATTCAAAGGGCTTAACCTTTGTAAAACCTCAGTGGCACAAACTTGCCAGGATTAAACTATTTAAAGCCAAGCTTGCTGGAGCATCTGCAGTTTGCACCTCTTGTCACGTCCACAGGCTGCATGACAGGTTGGAGAAGCTGCAGGAAGAAATGGCAGTGACATGGCCAGAATCAGAACAAGAAGATTAATCACGAGTGTCAGAAATGTCTGTCACCATTAAGGCTGGTGGAGAAACACCCTGCACGTCTGGTCACAGACCCAGAGCACCAGCGTTTCCATCTCCCTGATATCTACCCCTCACCACTCTTTTCCCAGGAACAGCTGCCACAGAAGGCCTGATTTATGTAGCAGTGGGAAGAATGAGCAAGGTGATGATTTACCCTTTCACAACAAACACCAGACCTGGCCAGTTGCTCTGGAGAAGGTAGCTGAAATCTGCCCGATGTGCCCTCTGCATCAGAGGAGAGGAGCGGTGGTGTAAAGATCTCTCTGACAGCACAGAGTTGTGCGAGGAGTGTGATGGAGGAAGGATATCTCTGCCCTGACTGATCTGTTATGGACTCTGCTTCCGTGTCTTCCTTCATGTTAGTTATGGCATATCGATATCACTTGAGTAACGTGAGTCTCAAAATGGAGTCCAATGGCTGATTTTGGTGAGTGACATAGAACATTCCTCGCCCTCCCCCAAGTTTCTGAAGCAAGATAATAGCTAGATGTTTGGGCAAAATGGGATTTTTCCAGTTGGGGTTGTCAGATGGAGTTTGGGTACTGTGGGTTCTCCTGGGCATGTCCAGTTTTCCTCTCTAAGGGAATTTATCCTCTGGGAATAAACTCTTACATTCGCTCATTTACATGGAACTTGTCAGCTTTAGAGATAAAGCAGGCAGGACATTGCTTCCTCTTTGGGATAGGAACAAGCGCTGCTGGCTCGGAGCTGCGCCGGGGCGAGTTTCTCCCTACAGTCCTTCTTACTTTGGAAGAAGACCACAAGGGACTGCTCAGGCCAGGTCTGCAGGGGTGATAATGTATGGAACTGACACAGCTGGGGGTGACAGCACAGCCCCCTCAACAGCTTACATCTTAAGGTCAATACGTTCCCCGCATCCCAGTGCTGGGATCGGCTGCCTGCCCAGTTCTTCCAGCTTTCAGCGCAGCAAGAAGCAGCGGGCTCCCCAGCTTTCCGCCTTCTCAGCTGATACAGAAGAGAGGGGCAGCTTTCCCTGAAACGAAACACCAGCTGTGACAACCATCTATTATGTCTGCTGTTGAGTCACAAATGTCTTTTGTATAGAAACAAGCGGGACGTGAGGATAGCTATTCAAGCATAGCTTTCCCTCCTTGGAACAGCCGTAGGGTGTCTGTACTATTCTGGGGACAACGGTTACTCTGTGTCCTCAATTCTGCACGCTATGGCCAAGGCAGAGAAGGAGGTTTGTCTCTCGGAGAACTGAGGAGTGAGTCAGTGCTGCAGTCAAGGACAGACCCTGGGAGTACTGCATCCTCGTTTCCTTACATAGTATCCCCGAGAATTTTGAAGAAGTCAGGGGTGCAACACGAAACCCTGAGAAAATTAATAAGCAATTTCTGTCATGGCCAATTTTTACAGTACTAGAATTGCAAACTGAGACCTCAGAAGACAAGAGGATTCCAACTGAGCAGGATATCAGTTAAATTAACTTCTCCCCTCAGCCCCTGCACTTGCCAAGTTCCAAGATATTTTACCAAGAAAACAAGAACCAGAGCACACGAGTGTTTTCCATCTAGATTCTGTCTAAGCTAAAGACGCTAAGCAAACCTTTAGGGAACATGAAGAGAAAAGGAAAATTGGCTCAGCCTTCCCATGTATTGCTTTAATAGAAGGGTTTGCAAGGAAATGAAACTTCAGGATATAGCGTTTAATCCCAAGGCCCACAGCAAGCTGTCACTCTGTGTTTTCCCATGGAATTGGGTAAACAGAATACTGCTTGGCCTTTAATAAATGAGAAAACAAACACACGAAGGAGAAATTGATCAGAAGTGACAAGGGCAAGAGTGGAACGATCCAGAGGAATAAATGAAACTGTGAAATTTAATAATAATATTCCCTAAAGATATTGCAAATTCTGTTCTGACTATCGCAGAGGTCCCTTGAATACATCGTTCCAGCGCTTGAACTCCCTTCCATCAAAATTTCCACTGCTCCTACTGTTTCAACTTGCTCAGGACGAGGAAACCATCTTGATACACAACTGGAAGGCGCTTTAAGTAGTTGTTCTCTCCCATTTTCTTTCAAGGTGAGCAGAAATTTGTGTTTTGAGAAGTTTAATTAAAGCTAACCACCTATGGAGAAACGATGGGCTTGTTTGTTTCAGCTGTCCCTAGGGGTATGCCCTTCCCAGCTGAATTAAGTTGCCACTGTGTTTCACTAATGTGCATCTGATGCTTAATGAATTGGGATGTTATTACCATTGGGTAGAGGTGGATTAAAATCGAGTCCAAAGCCTTTTCATTCATTTCGTTAATTATTCTCTGCATTCATTGCACACAGATGAAATGATGAAAGGCTCCCTGTTGTGCGGGATTTGGACATTTCACACTTGGAGCATAAATTGGACTGATTATCCTTACAGCATTATTGTCACATTTGTGAGTTTGGGTGCCAGGAAGCAATAAGCTGTGAACTGCCACATTCCCAGTCTTTCAGCCCCTTGGAATGGGAGGGAAAACCCTTTCTTTTTACGTCCTCCTTCTATTTCGTATCTAGATCGTTTTGGTGCACGAGACCTAAACCAGAGATAGATTTCCCTCTCCTCTCCCCGAACGTACATACAGTCATCGCTCTGAAGCTTCAGAAGCATTCAGATGATGTTTCTAAAAATGAGCTTCCGTTTCCATACTCCTGTACTCACTGGTTTCAAACAGAAGGCAAGATGCTGGAATGCTGTAAGTGCCTTCTTTTGACACTATCTGCTGGGGAACTGAATGCAGGAAATCTCTTGAAACACATCATTTCTCATACAAATTACGAAGTCTGTTAAGTGACTTCCAGAGATTCCGGTTCATGGCTGATTTTCACCCAGGCAGAAAGTCCTGAGTGTTTTGGATTCCCTGTCTTTTAAGCTCGCTGTTCTTGGTCATGGCGTAGAGAAAGTAGAGCAAGATGCTGGTGTCCTGGGGGCACACTGCTGCGCAGTGAGGACAGACGCATCCCTCAGTTGCCGATCCAGTTATCCTGCAAGTGCATTGCTTCGTATTTGCGTAGCATAGCAAAGTCCCTCCTCCGTAAGGACAGGACCTCAGGAAAATCCAACACTGCGCCAAGTGCCAGATCAGAAGTTAACAGTTAGCTCTTTAGCCTGTATTTTTCCAACACTTTTCTGTGTGCGTGCCTATACAAAGAGGGTTAAGATTTACAATATAGACGTGCACTTGGCTCTTACAGGTAATAGAGGCAAGCTGATGAGGTACCTTGAATCCTGGCATTTCAGGAGAACAAATCAAAAAGAAATCTGTGGATGTCATAAAACATGAGACATTTGTGTGAAATATTTCTATTTTGGAGAAAGATTTCAGTATATTCAGCTTAAAAGTTATGCTGTCAAAAATCTCCCAACTGTAACAAAAGGGAAACTAATGAGGAAAGTAAGTCTGGCATAAAACTGAACAAACTGGAGGCATCTCATACATAAACTTGGAATCTGATTTTATTCGTCTCCCAGGGATGTGTGAAATACACTGACAGTTTGCTTAGTCAAATGTCTTGTCTGGCTGATGGCTGCAGCAATAGCACATGAAAGAGACTATGTAAAATAGGGGACTAAAATTATTCTTCAGCTGTGCTCCAGTAACGAAGACAATGTTGAAAGCAACAACATCTGTGTTACGTGGTAGAAGCGGTATAAAAAACGACTGTTAACTTTACACACTGCGAAAACTAGGGATGTGTTAAACAATTGCATCCCTGTTTTGTGATAATGTGACTATGACTATGTTCTTGACAGAAATAAGCTATAATTCCAGAAATAGGAAATAAGAAGCAGAAATAAGCCAAGCCAAATTTCATAGCCTCCCAGAATCTCATAACCATTACCAGTATTGCACAAGTCATTGACTTCAGGGTAATTGCTCCTGGAAAATGTTGGGATCCCCAAAGCAAGAAAATAAATAAATACAAATGATTTTAAAATAGCATCTTCTAATCCTGGAGCTGAGGAGCTCACCTGAATATTTACCCTTCAACTTATTAGGACTGAGTCTTAGGGAGAGGTCTAATGTTTTGTCCAATTGGCAGAATTGGTGCCCTCATTTTCCCTCGTACTGACACTACTTAGAGGCAAAGCCACTGTGCCCCACAAGGGACTTTAAACAAGTTTTGGGGAAAATTGGAGGAAAAAAATGAATGGGATGCACATACTCTTAGCACAAGCCCTTGCATGTTCCTACCAGACCATGTCTGGCCCCTGAGAGCCACAGGCATGCACCAAATGTGTTCATTCTGCTTTTGGGATGAAGTGGCACCATCAACAGCAAGAAGACAGGTTGGCCATGGGAGTATGGAAGTTTTTTTAGAAAGTCCTTTATCTTTTTGCTGCGAAGGCAGTAAGATTTTGTAGCTTGGCTGAGCACGACCTGTTCACTGGTTTTGCTGCTGTATGGTGGTAAGATAAAGCTGATGATGTGGACATACGGACACATCATGCCACTCACCAATTTGCACTCCTAGGACTACAGTGTCTCTCAGCTTGCACCCTACAAGGTACAGCCCAATTCCTCAGGGCGTATGTAACCACATACCAAATTTTGAGAAAAACAACTCAACATGGTCAGTATCCATATCTTTTTAAGTAAAAAATGCTCAGATGGTTTGCTAAAGTGAGGCTGAAACTGCTAGCTATTACCTGCCTGCTAAACGCCTTTCGAAGTGTTGCTGTAATAAAACCTGAAAGTAACAATCACATAGAGCTTTTCTTCTATGGAGACCTCCTTGTCTTCCTGAGCCAGACACGTGTGCTTGGCCTGTTTAGGCTGTATTTATTCAAAGCCACCTAAACTTAGTGTTCATGAACCAAGGCTGTACGCCCTTCCCACCGAGATGAAACCGCTCATGGTAAGATGGGTCCAACGCACACATACATGATACTTTTCTCGATGAAACCGCTCTCAATTACGTTGCACACCGTGGTTGCAGAGCACTCACTGGCCGATGATGAGGTGACAACACGGCAACTTCTTCCTATGAAAAAGGCTGTGCACGAAACTGTAAAAAAACACTCTGGAACAGGACTCCCCGAGCAAGCAAGGTAGTTGGTTAGCTGTATTCTGTAGGTGTTTTGAATCACGTCGGGATTTAGGTCTTCTGTGGGACAGCTGCCAAAATGGACACACGCCCCCGTCCAGGCTGACATACTCCCTCACGGAGTCCCATACTTGATAAGCAGATGTCCTCTGATAAAAAGATGTTGAACTGCAAATGCCTTGTGTTGCCTCCAGAGGGGTGTCTCGCTATCAGCAGTGAGCGAGACCAGAGCTTGCGGGAATACTTGGCAGCTTGTTCAAAAACAAATGCTAACATCAGATACAAAGATTTGAATTGCAGTATTAAACATAACATTTGACTGCAGTGCCTGGAGTTGGAGTCACCGACAAAAGACCTGGTGTTGCTTGTTTATTTTCCCATTAAGAACATCTTGTGGGCATTCTTGCTCTGTTGATGGTTATGAATGTGTTGCCGCTTTGAATGGAGAACGCAGGCATAGGCACTCTTCGTTAGAGAGGAGTGACGTACAGTACGCAGATGCTGTTCGTGACATTTCTTGACCGGGGAAAGGTTCAGTGCTCCTGGAATGAGGCCCCGCATACGTGATACCAAAGCTATCCCAGCGCTTGAGTGAGGAATCCAAACTTCAATGAATGTTTGCTGGTTCATTCACCCTTAATTAGTCGGTATCCACTAAAGCCGTAATACGCTGTAATTCATTGACCCAACAGGAAAGGAAACAAATTGGTTAATTGAGAGAGAGCAATGCAATGCCTGTTCCGGCTGCGGGAGCCGGGGCTGCTGCTCCCCCGAGCAGAATTCCACCCAGAAGGACCGCTGGGCTATCATCCAGTGGATCCCATCCACCCTCTGGCAACATGGGCAGCAAACAGCCTGTTGTGCTGGAAGACTGGAAGACTCCTCCTGCCTTCCCACACCCGCCCCAGACGCACACCAGTTTCCACAGTCTGCCTGCGTGGAAGACCCTGGGTACAATCAACAGATGTTCCCGTTCCCTCGCTGATATCCTTCCTCCCCCAAGACCCCCTTTTGCCCCTCATTCTTCACACCCACCCACCCCCCGCCCCCGTCATTCCCAGGATTTGGGGAGTGAGAAAGAGGGCTGAGCGAAGGGGTCGCTTCACCGCTCGCACGGGGCTGGAGCAGCTGGATTTTTATATCCCAGGCTGGGAGGATTCATGCCCATATCCTGCTTCCAGCTGCTTAGCTGTCAGCTCGGCTCGGCTCTCGTTGCCCTTTACTGGAAATTCTGGCAGAGAAAGCTCTCTCCACAACTCGCTTTTCCTAACAACACACACAGCCCCCAGTTCAGGTGGGTCTGGTGAGATTTCTTGTCTGCCCTTCTTGCTGACCCCGCGGACAGCCAAGGTAGAGCCTTTTCTTTGGTTTTAAAGGAAAAGCTCCATTTTTAAGTTGCCAAAAAATTGCAAACACATTCCAAAAAAAAAAAAAAGGAAGAGAAAGAAATATCTAATAAAACAAAAAGCAAAGAATTTTATGAAAACCTTTTGTTGCATTCACCAGCCTTTCCCGTGATAAAAACATTGCTAGTTTTGTTCTACTTCTTATTAGAGAGCTAAGAATTTGAATACCTGTCGTGAACTCCAGCTTGTCTTTGAATCTGAAATGATTGAAATAGCAGCCACGACACCCAGCTGGAAATGCAGCTACCTCAGAAAGCAGCACCACCAACCTCGAGCCAAGTCTGCTCTATAGCTCTTCTCCAGCAAAGTGGGACTGAAACTATTGCAAGAACGGAGCAGCCCCGTGACATTTCTCTTCAATTTTGCTGCTGGAAATACCAGTTCCCTTTGAAATATCTTCAAGCATTCCTGGGACTCCTGCGATGCTGAAATGCCCAGTGATTTTCCAAGCCAAGCTAGCAAACCCTTAAGAATTTGAAAGTCATTTTTGAATGAGTTTAACTAAGGCTTCATTTGCATTTGTGTCCACCTCAAAGCCTCTTCATCTGTTCATAAGGAAGGATGACACCTTGGCCTGTTAACACGTTCAAGTTATGAACTACCTTGTTTTCATTTTGATGGATATCATACACATTTCTTCAAGTTGGGTAATGTAGAGAGCGAAAGACACAATTTTTCCCATATAGAAGACAAGGCTTGAAGATTCCTTCTCTAGTATAATGTCTCTGCCCAAAATGGTATTAAATTGTTTGGACTTTGGATGAAACCTTCTCAGCTGTAGTGGAAGAAAAAAAGACGTGTATTAGGTCCATTACTTGAAAGAAAAGTTGCATGGTGCTGTTCTGGAGCAAAAACATATAATGATATAATGAAAGTTGGTTTTGGTAGTTCATTAAACAGATACGTGATTACTTGTTGTGCTTTTTTCCCCACCATTTCCTCATCCTGATGCCTAAGTAGGCATCAAGGCCTCTCTATCCACATGCTCTTGCCTCACTTGGAAGTTAAATCAGCTGGGCTTGTTTAAACCTGTACGTCCTTACCAACTTATGACGGTGCATACCGTTACCCTTCATTAATGTCCTACATACTGAACAGCAGTGCGTATATTCAGAATTCTTTGCAACGTTACTGATGTGAATAAAACCCAGCGAGCAGGGCGGTCCGCTGGCCTGAGAATACGCAGCCCTCCACACGGTCGCTCGCGTGCACGTACAAATTCAGAGCCTAGCTGAAAACAAGTTTAAGTGGCATAATTCCGCCTTCACGCATGCAAAGTACATTTTAACAGCCTTTGCGTTAGTTACCACATATGTCTAGCAGCTGGGTGCTGAGAGAGTGGGAAACGCAAACTGTACAGAGAAGCCATAAGGGAGTACTCAGCGAGTATTTTCTCAGTGAACAGCACAAATAAAACTACAAGGAGAAACCACAGTTGCTCTAACACAAAGCCCTATCTCACCACCACACAAGGCCCCCACTAGCCATCCTCTGTACTTGCCTTTTCTTTCACCCCTGATTTTTAATAAGAGATGAGATGCCGTACGCTGATCCATCTCACCATGATTGTAATATAGACTAGATTCCAAAGGGATCTCATAAAAGCACATTATATTGAAATATTCTACCCTGTACAGTTTTGTTTGGTTTGTTTCCTTTCCTGTGGAAATAATCTTCATGTAAAGATGATGTCTATCTATTTTTCATCTTGTTCCCAGACCCTATTTGATTATGTGCCCATCAGCAGGTGTCCTGGTTTCAGCTGGGAAAGAGTTAATTTTTCTTTCTAGTGATTGCTGTGAAAGGAATGTCAGTAATACCTACTGTTTTTAGTTGTTGCTCAGTGATGTTTACACTATTCAAGGACCTTTTTTTAGCTTCCCATAGAAGCATAGACAGAAGGGTGGAATGGCCAATGAGATATTCCATACCATAGACCTCGTGCTCAGTATATAAATGGGGGTTAGCCGGGGAGGGGGGGAACAGGAATCTGGGATCACTGCTCGGGATGGTGCCAGTGCCAACTCACCAGGTGGTGGGAGTGACCCGTGTCATTATTGTTATTGTTTTTCTTTTTCTGATATTGTTTCTGTTAAACTTTATGGGAGGTTTATTCCTCCCTTTCCCCTTTTTTTTTTTCCCTTCCCTTTTCCCCCCACCCTTCTGGAGGGCGGGGGAAGGAGGGGGATGAGCGAGCAGCTGCGTGGGTCTAGTTGCCAGCTGGGCTTAAACCACGACAGCGGGTATGGTCTAAAGCTGGCGGAGGTAGAGCTCCACAGACCGATAATGTTCTTATGTGCTTTGTGAAAGTAAGTGATGACGTTAAAAAGAGAAGTCTAATTTGGTGTAAATTCAGGTATTAGACGATACAGAGAATTCACAAGCCCAGACAGCATTTTCTTAGACCTCAAAGTGGCTCCACCACAAGACTCACATCTGTAGGACAAGCATTCACATTAATTGCCTCAAACACATGGATAGGCAAATTGGGAAACGATGGGGAGCTGAAACCTATCACAGAAATCTTTCCTGAAAGGTTGGTGGTATGCTTATCAGACTATTTTTTTCATATGGTAAAAGATACAGGCATGCATGTCAGCAATAAAACCAAAAATTTTACTGTCATTTAATTCCTGGTGGAGTGGTAGAACGAGCTAGTAAAAAGGCTGAAATTCATTTCCACCTTCATTGTGCGCCATCAGCAGAATTGTTTATTAAGATGGTGGGGCTGTCAGAGAACAGCCTCTTGCAAGAGTGAGTATTTATGAAAGCTGTAATCATGTAGGTGATACCTAATCATCCATGATTATCTAGGCTGGGTAGGGAATTGAATGGGGTCAGTGAAAAACAACTGAGTGTCACCATCGGAAGTAACTTTGGATCAAGCCATCATGTGTTGTTCAGTCTAAATTAAACTGAATTAAATTATAACAGCTTTGGGATTTTTGATAGAAAACCTGAGAAAGCAAGGGCACAGGTTAGTGAAAACACCTGGAGAGAGAAAAACTCTAATTATGTCAATACTAGGAAAACTATCAGGACTTTTTCGGAAAAAAAAAATCAAAACAGGATTTCAAGATAAATCACCTGTATAAAGAAAAAAGAAAGCTATAAAACCCTGTAGGAATAGAGGTTCTGGAATACTGTCTTGAAATGTGTGGTTATATTACCTGTTAGATTTATGTTTAATATTGCCTTATATTTAACAAAATAAAAAATTATAACAAAGCAACTGTAAGAGTCAGCAATTACCCTACGAGAGAAGGGTTGGAGATTGGCTGGCTCAGAGAGATTTCAGAAAATGGACGGTTTAAAGTGACTGACACGTTCTGTGTGTTTGGCTGTGTTAATTGACTCGCTGGATGATTATAAGCACCCAGCGCGATGTTGACACAAGAAAAGGATGAAAGGCGGTATCAACTGGAACTGACTGCTCCAGACCAGGAATAACATCATTACTGAGCTGGTTCCCTGGACCAACCAAAGCACTGGCGTTGCAGGGGCAAAAGAAACCAGCTCGGTGAAAAATAGCCCTAAATACGTTTATTGCAAAGATGCTGCATTTTCTGTCTGCGGGGAGTCCTTGACCTCAGCAGCTGGGCGGGAGGGGGCAGTGCTCCTCGGCCCACCCTTCCAGGTGAGTCTGATTCACTTAATGACCTCAGCTGATTCCAATGATGTGATAATGAGGGGTTGAGCTCATAACGAGCGGCAGAGGGGTTCTCTGGGGGTGCACGTTGGCCTG
>RSEF01000004.1:59577381-59618740 GCA_003993805.1 Himantopus leucocephalus | reverse complement strand
GGGGAAACCCTTGAAGGATTTCTTGCTCTGTAGTTTTCCACGGTTAAAGCTGTGGGTTTGTTTTCATTTGAAGCCTTCTTCCAGCTGCTTTTTGGTATACGCATCTCGGCTGGAGCAGCGTCCTAACTGATGTGCCTGGGGTTGATAAATAAGATGGATAGATATGGAATTCCCGGATTGCAGTTGTGGAAAGGAATTTTATCAGTCAACTCCGCAGCGTGTCACTTGTAAAACTGCGCCTGCGAGGTTAGCTGGTGGTGATGCTGGGGAGGGATGGCTTCGAGCGGGCGGGGGGCTGCCCGGGAGCCCGCTGGGGTCGCGCCGCCGCCCGCCCCGCCGCGAACGGGGAGGGCTGGAGGTGGTGGGGGCAGAGGGAAGGGGAGACGGCCCCTGCGTGGCCACGTTGGAGGGGCAGCTTCTAGACGTTGTCTGCCCTCGGACAACGCTGTAGAAAGGCAGGCTGCCGGCCAAACGGCTTCGGTGAGGGCTGAAGCCGCGGGGAGGTGCAAAACGCACTGGTTTTATAGTGTCTTACTTCGCAGACTGCCTGGCTGACATCTTGACTTGAAATTCTTAAGTAAATAGCACTACTGAGCAGACTAACCTCCAAATGCAGGCAATTGTGACGCAGGTTTCCTTACCAGCTCACTCCAAGCTGTGCCCTTCCCGCTTCCTCTTCCCAGTCTCCCCAGTACAGCTTGCTCTTAGCTGGGCAAACGCTACAGAGCTGTGGCAAGTTCCGTTTCACCTCTAACCGTAGCACATCTGGGTGTTATCTTAGGATTGGCAGGTTTCTGGTGAGCATTTGAAGTGAGGAAGAAAAATAATTACAGTTTTCCTGCTGATAAGTTCCTTTTTGGAAAGCTGCAATTGTTTCCTTGGGAAGTGGTGCTGTGAGTAGGAGACCTGAAGGTGTGTGGTCGTGCAGAGGTGACAGCAAAGNAAAAAAAAAAAAAAGGCGGGGGGGGGAAAGATGCTGAAACTGCAGGATGTTTCTTGCTGTCTGTAATTCATAAAAGTTCAAAGTTTTCTTGTGTGAAAAGAGGATCCACCGTGCATCTGAGACTTGACAAAAGCATAACAAGGCTCAAAAGACACAAACTGCCGTATGCCTTCAGATAAAAACATCTCATGGAGAATGGGGAGAGATTGATAGTGATAAACTGACCTTATGAGGATCCCCATAACTGGAAGGGGTATATTTGAGAAGGACAGAGGGAAGGTACTATGCTGTAGTGTCCAGTTTATGGTTGCAAATATAAGAAGCCACTGAGACAAACAACTTGGTAAGAATCAAAGAGCACCTGCTAAGCTGCAGGTACTTGTGTGTCATATGGAGACCTTCTGCCAAGACAGGTGGGAAGAAAAGCTGAATAGTAAAGCAAACTTTGCTTCATGTGATTCCCTGTGAGGATCAAGAAGAAATCCAGCCCCTCTGTTTAGAGCCTTGTCTAGCCATCCGTATGCTCTGTGGCAGAAATGTGCTGACAGATGGATTAAGAGAAATGGAATATATTATAGCGCTGAATAAGCTCACAGGCTAAGCACTGGGTTTGATCTGATGAATGCAAGATCAGCTTTTAATGCAGATGAGAATACTGATTATACTGTGATTACCATGCTTTGGTATTTCAGTGCACATACATATGTGCATCCAGATGAAGGCCGAAATAAATAATGAAACTCAGAGGGTTATTTAGGCCTTCTATAAGGGATGGCCATGTTTTATTTATTGGGGGGTTGGTTAAAGAACTGTTCTAAAAGGAGGAAAGTATCACGACATAAATGCCTTCGTGCAAAGCCATTCAGTTTCTTTCATTCTTGTGAAGTCTTCCTGCAACTAATGTTTCCTTCCCCCCAGCCGTGAACCACTCCAAATGTGTTCTGCTTTTTGTATGTTAATGGAGGGAGTTTAAATTGGAAATTGCTCCGCTATCAGTTATGTGAGTCGACTTGGGGAAGGAGACAAAGGGACTGAATGCCAAATAACCGCCTGGCTGGGAAGGTGGAGAAGGGGGGTGGTGGTGTGGGGTGGGTGCAAGTCTTTAAAAGGTATCGAGCATTTAGATAAGCACAGCAGGAGAGTTTTGTCTTTACGTTATTGAATGAGTCAGATTGTGTTTGGAGAACATCAAGCTGTCCTGAGCCTGTGGCCTGGGTGCATCCTCGCTTGGAGGGAGGAGGAGGAGGATGCACAGCTCCGTTAAAATCCAGGTGTTGCTGATCCTGGTGCCTGCTGTGTGTGCTGGCTGCCCCTTCTTGCTTCCAAAGGGGCAAGGTGAGGGTAACTNCAAAGGGCAAGGAGAGGGTAACCCTTGCTCCCATTAACACCCTTGATGAAATTAGAGCAGGTGGTTTTCTTCCCTTCTGTAGGAAAACCACTTGCTTCAGTAATTTATTTGTCCTTTGTGAAGAGATGGCTTTACCCTGAGCCAGTCTGGGGCGCAGGGATCGGGAGGTCTGGCGTGGGTTGTCTTGACCTTGTGCAAAAAGCAGCATGCGTTGGTGCCATATTTTAAATGCACTGCAGTGACAGAGGTATATGCTGATGTGCGTTGTTAAGTTGCTATGGTATCTGAATGCCACAGACCATTAGTCAGGTGACAGTTTGTGCCTAGGTACTGCTGTGATTGATGCTCTAATAAATACCTGAGAGGAAAGTGTGGAGAGAGGGAGGGATGGACTGATGGAGATGACCTTACCCTAAGTGTTGCCAAATACCCATGATAGCCATAAAAACCAAGGAGACTGAAAAATTAATTTGTATTCAGCACTGTAAAAAGAGGAACTAGTAAAGTAGAAGCTCCCTATTTTCCATCTCAACATCAATATATCAAGCAGCATGTAAAATCCAGTACAGAAGGACAAATGCCATCCTTCTGCATATGGAGTGCCTTCAGTACACAAAGCCTGTCTGAGGCTTAAGGTGTTAGACTGGGACTCTGGACTCAATGAACTTCTCCCTGTAGACTTTTTATGTCACTGTGGTAGTCATTTATCCTCTCTGTTCCCCTTTCTAAAGGTAATTTACCCATTTCCAGAAGTACAGAGAGTAGAAGTGTCCTATTCATGCTAGAAGTGCATTGACCACCATAATGAATTCAAGTACTGCGCTAGTAGAAGACACTTAAGTTACTAAGATAGGAGGACAAAACAGTGTTTGTCCCTGTCGTGGTGGTTCTGCATTAGACATCTGATGCTAATTGGCCCTCCAAAAAGTGTCGTTTTGTAGCAGGAATGAAAGGACAGGGTTTCTGCTGAGGACTTCTACCCTGGCATGTCCTTGCTGTAAGGAAAGTGCCTGGGGTCCAGGGGATTTCAACAGCTTCTCTGTTAAAAAAAAATATATATATATAATTGCTTGACTCCTCTTTTCTCCCTTAGCCTGGGAAGGGAAACTCTTGAAATGGGTTTGCAAGAAACCAGTATGCTATTGCTCAGCACATATGGTTAGTGTCAGGATGAGAATGGAGAATTTGGCCTGTCTTAACTATATGTAATGAAAGGGAATTGAGGGACACACTGAGGCTGTCTGCTGCAAGCACCTAAATTGAATGTCATGTATNAGGGAATTGAGGGACACACTGAGGCTGTCTGCTGCAAGCAACCTAAACTGAATGTCATGTATCCTCTGCTGCCAAATTTGAGAGAAATGAATGACTGAGGCCAGGGTCGTCCAGGCCAGGTTGTCTTTGAGAAATGGGTATAAATCCAGAGTGTTGGTGCTCAGGAGCNGAGGGACACACTGAGGCTGTCTGCTGCAAGCACCTAAATTGAATGTCATGTATCCTCTGCTGCCAAATTTGAGAGAAATGAATGACTGAGGCCAGGTTGTCTTTGGTGAGAAATGGGTATGAATCCAGAGTGTTGATTCTCCACCCTGCCCTTTTCAGACCACCTCTCCAATGGGGCAGGGAAGATTTTTCCCTAACAAAAGGTGCTCCTGTAAAACTTAGTGATTGATAGAAGGCAGGTATCATTGATGTGTCGTGTTACAACGAATTTATATGTATCCAAGGGGAATGCTAATGACCTTTATCAAAGAATAAAGGTTCACTATGTTGGTATCCTTGCCAAAATATGCAATGTTGGTGATGGTTTGCTTGCTGTCATTGAACAGCTGGGAATACTGGGAAGCCGAATCATCTGTTCCACTCTTGGCTGCTTTGATGCATGTGTCCATTTCCTGGACATGTGTGTTCAACAGTGACTTGATTTGTTTCAGGTGTCATATGTGGAAGGGCTCATGTTTCTAAAACTATTATTTTATAATATATTATAAAATATATATTATAGAATAATACATAATTCATAACACTGCATTGGGACTTGTCTTTTAGCCATATACGTATATCCTTGGCGGTCTGATTTTTGAATTGTTGCATATTTCTGTGAAAGTCATTCATGTTCTGCATTTTGTGGCAAGTACCTTTCACCAAGCTTTGTGTTTATTTTCTGATCAATTCTACACTAAACTAAATGAACAAGTGGCTTTCTCTAGCATGTCCACGCTGCAGGCTCAATTGTGAAATAGAGATTATTTTTCCCTCCATCCAGATTAGGTAAATTGGCCAAAGGCAGAAATCTGGTCACTGCACCATAGGCACTTTTTTCCAGACAGATGTATCCTTTTTCTCTTTATGATCTAGTAAAAGACATACTAGTTTTCATGTAGGCTGTAGTCTAGATGTTTTTATCTGGTCTTGAAGACATCTGCCTGAGTTGGTCTGCTGTATGTCACAATTGCTTTCAGTTTTATCTCTGTCAGCTGTCTTAAGATATAGATACTGCTCAGATGCTGTCTCTGGCTGCATCTTGGACTTGTGCTTTTGCTCTTTCTGTGCTAATGAATTCCTCATTCAGTGCCAAATCCTCTTAGTTTGGGTAAGCAAAAAACCTTCCCCCAGTTTCTTAACAGCATTTGTCCAGGTGCCTTCAGTTAATCTGTTTTTCAGGTTAGTAGTTACAGAGGTTGTATCCTGCTGTGTCCGAGTAACTTGTGCCAATTCTTAAAATGGAATATTTCTATCTCCTCTTTGGCCAAGGTCAATATTTCATAAGACTTGAGAGTCGTGGTAGACTGTCACTTAGATCCTACTATAGAGCACCTAGAATTTCCTAATCTGAAACCAGCTGCATCCTAAAACCTCTTTGAGAGGAGCTTTGAATGCTGGTTGTTGCCTAAGGGGATAGAGTGCTAATCCTGCCATAAACAAGAAGACAATCTGTGTATAATATTCTGCAATTAGTTAGCATGATTAGTCATAAAAACAGTTGATAGAGGGCTCGCATGACTTCTGTGATAGACATGCACATTCTTTAATACTACAAAGAGAAAGAGTGAGAGCGCTGGTTCAAAGGCAGCTTTGCAATAACTTTTGTTAGCGATTCTGCTACTGGTTTTCTTTGAGGACTGGGTATAAAGGTCTATGTTTTCTCTAGTGCTCCTCTGCTTGAGGAGAGCAGAGGATCTGTCAAAAATAATGCTCGTTGCGTGTTTTGTGTCTTGGTGTTCTGAGGAAGGATTGCAGCTTTTGTGCTCTCTCTTGCCCATGTTACATGGAAGCCTCTACAGCATGTTTTCTTCCGGGAGCATCTGTCTTCCTTCTGAATATTACTGAGCCCTGGGTGCCCCAGGCTGGCAAGTTCCTTCCAAAGGAGAAACCATTTAGGCAATTTCCTCTGCAGTCAGGTTGATATGATGCCTTATGCGGTCTCCACCTGTATCTCTTGGCTGCAGAGCATAGGGAGGGAATGTGTCCTGTCCTGTGAAGGCTCTTAGGTAGTTTCAGCATGGAGGATGGCTGCTACTTATTCATCACGTGCTATCACATATAGGCAGACAGGAGATGTGTGGGAGTCCTGAAGGCAGATTTCTGGCCCAGGATCTCTTTTTTTTTTGCCAAGGTCATTTGTGGATAAATGGACAGGTCATGCATTGCTCTTCCCAAAAGGCCACATAATTTTGCATGCTACACATCTGCCAAAGCAGAGACAAGCGCTGTAAAGAGGCATCAGGGATCTCAAAAGGCTCATGGAATAAATGGGATACCTGGACTTATCCCAGGTAGTGTCCAGTGTAGCTGCATGTAGGCCAGGCAAGAGGGGACCTATGCTGTGCATGTGGAGCAGATGGGATACACACGCTGGGAAAGTTCTCAGGCTCACACTAACATAGTTGCAGCTGAAGTAGTCTTATTTTCAAGGATGAGATTCCTGGAAACACAAGAGTGTTCCTTATTGTGAAATATGAGATTTGGAATCCCAGTTCTACTGTGTAAAATCCAGAGGAGGATAAATGGTGAAGCAACCATATCTTAATTCTAATTTAATTTTAGCTGACTGNCTAACATAGTTGCAGCTGAAGTAGTCTTATTTTCGAGGATGAGATTCCTGGAAACACAAGAGTGTTCCTTATTGTGAAATACGAGATTTGGAATCCCAGTTCTACTGTGTGTAAAATCCAGAGGAGGATAAATGGTGAAGCAATCATATCTTAATTCTAATTTAATTTTGGCTGACTANGGATAAATGGTGAAGCAATCATATCTTAATTCTAATTTAATTTTAGCTGACTGTTGGCTTGGTTGCTCACAGACTTGCCAGAAAAATTGCAGGGTAATTTTCTGTTTATCTCAAAAGCACCAGCCAAACCTGGACTGAACTTTTCTCATGTAAAGGAAAAACACTGCTGATCAAAGGCCAAATTTGAATATGACTTTTTTCTTCTTATGGTTGAGTGGTACTAATCATGTAGACTGCTGTTAAGGGGGGGAAAAAACAACATACAGAAGATCTAAATTTGTTCTTAGTTAGATAACAACTTGCATTGGACTATATGTTTATCATATGGGTTTCAGTTTGCTTTCTGGTGACTATGTGTTGGTATGAAATAGCACAGCGGAAGAAGGACTTGCCACAAAGGGACTATTAATGTTTCCCAACTAGCTTTTCCTGTGTTCCCTGCTTAGCCAGAAAAACTGAAGTCCTCTACACGGCCTGCCAGAGGCTGGCGTATTAGGGAACCCGTACGCAAACTGAGGAGATATCAAACTTGGTACTAGATGAAGGCCCTCCCTCTAGGCAGTGCTGTGCACCTCCCTGTGCAGAGCACCTGGTATTCCTCCTCTCCTGGCACTTCTACTCCTTTCCTTGTCTTTCCTGCGTGTGCTAAATCTGGTTTGACAACCGTAGCTGTGGTGAATGAACTGGCATGATCTGTACAGCACTTCTTATTTTTGCTAGGCACTGGCCTTGTGTCCCTGAATGTCAACAACAATCAATGGGATTTTTAGACCATAAACATGGAAACATTTATGGAAATAACCGTATGTGGAATGGGCAGAAGACATAAAGTATTAAGTAAGATTTTTTGCTGTGAAAGTCAGTGGAATAGCTTACATTTTTCTCAGTCTCTTGCAGCAGTCTGAGACTTTCCACGCATATAACCCATTGTCAAGGCTGTTGATGCAATCAGCTTCATCAGATCACGTAACTGTTGTAGAATAATTCAATGTGTCATGAACTGCTACAGTTTTAAGTAATCTATTGCTTAATTTATATCTGACCTCTAAGATGTCAGTTTTTAAAGGGTATGTGGAGGTATTATTTCAGCTCTAAAAACATATTGCCTAACCCAGTTTTATGACTAGGGACTAAAGCAGTAGATATGGGGCTTATTTTCTTTATTTACTAATTGCCTAGCACCCTGTTGCAATTGTACTTTGTTTGTGCTCTATTTAGGATAGTACAGACCATGATAAAGCTGGAGCTTAAAAGTTCATTAAAGTTCTGCTAAAGGCAGGATGCTCAAGCTGGCACTGCCAACTGGTTTAGAAACTGAAATCCACCAGTAGCCAATACAGAGTAAGGTGGTCCTAAAAAAAAATTATTAAATGCGTGTTTGCTCTTCCTCTTGTCTTGTAAATTGTGTAAGCCTGCGTCACTATATATGCTTGTGCAGATGGAGAGGAAACAAGTGTGTTTTCTGCTGTTTTGTGTGCCTAGTGCTGTTTTACAGCTCGGGAAAGATAGCTTAATTGGGGCTGTCTGTGCATGGCATTCCCCATGTTTAGTGTTTTGCCAGCTTGCAGTAAGGAACCGTGGTTTCTTGCCAGATCAAACATCCCAGCAGAATATCAGCTTCCCTAAACACAAATTGTATCGTGTTTTATTGGCCTCTACCATTTTTTTTTTTAAAAAGTGTATACTCCCTAGCATTTTGAATGTTGGTATCATAATTGCTTTGCTGACGAGGACTGGCTTTTATTAGGTCTAGCTGGTGAGTTGTATTTTCTGTGATGAGCAAGACTGTAAAATCTCTGCCAAGCCCAAGTACCATCAGCAATGCCTGTAATCCACTGCCTCCACACGTGATGTGTCTCGCGTTGTTGTCACAAAATCGCTGCAGGCTTTCTGTGGCAGTCCGCATCACCCTAGTGCACTGGACACTGAAGCAGACGAGCTGCGCTCGCATGATTCATGTGGGCAGCTGAGGTGTGGAAAAGGTAACTGTCGGAAACATCACAATGAGTCTTGCAGCAGGAACAAACAGCACCTTTAGTCAGCATGCGTACATCTGGTAGCATGCTGCTAGAAGGAAAATACTGCGTATCAAAATTCAGCATGTTTTAAACTCTCCATTTTATTGCAAGTACCTGCTTTCCAGTGGGAGGGAGGAATCCGTACTCTCCACTGATGCTGGTGACAAATACTAACAAACTGACTACAGTTTGCAAGCCAACCTTTGCTATTGTGGCATCATCTCCAGTTAAGGCAATATGCAGGCTACAGATCTCATTGTGCCATCCTGTTTCTATCCTGTCATCAGGTAGACCTGCTGGTGACCTAGTCTGGGACTCCTCATCAAACACCACTTGGCGAGGTTATTTCCACAGAGCACACAGTGTGCTCTGAATCTTGCTCTTCAAGGTGCTTTAAAGAGCTGTGACCTGTAAATTTGATGACATGTGGCACTAATGCCCAGAGAAGCTGTGGATGCCCTGTGCCTGGCGGTGTTGAAGGCCAGGTTGGATGGGGCTTTGAGCAACCTGGTCTGGTGGGAGGTGTCCCTGCCCATGGCAGGGGGGTGGGAGCTAGAGGATCTTTAAGGTTCCTTCCACCCTAAACCATTCTATGATTCTAATATATGAAGTATACTTTAGATACAGTGTTTGGCTGGGTTTGCATGCCTGTGTGGCTGGTAGGTCTGGTTTTGATCTGTTTACCTACAGAGGATATTTTGACTCTAGATAAAGCTGCAGGAAACAAATGGCCCGTTGCAGAGTATAATGCACTATAAGATGGCACAATATATTCCACACCAAATTTTTGTCACCAGTAAACATGTTGAGCACTCCCATTAACAGACTTATTGGGGTTAATGGATATGCTTAAAACTTGGGAGTCTGTTTTCCCAGGTTACATCCCAATGCTGCTGGGCTGTTTTTTTTTCTTTTCCCCTTCCTCTGGGAGTATATCTGCCCCGTAGCCTGGATCTATCCCCCACTGAGAGTGGGTCTCAAAGGGCTGTTACTGGTGTGGGTAAATATGGCAGAATAAAGCCTTTTTATTTTTTGTATACTCCAGTCCTCAAAGCTTTAAAGTTTGAATCTGCAATTTCCAGCCCAGCTGGCTTTCATGCTTTTCTGTAAGACAGTTTTGCCAAAATGCCAACAATGGCCTCAACTGTTTGTTGGTTTGGCACAGCTGTGTTCACAGTGGTCTTTGCAAAACAACTGCAATATTTAGAAAAATGCACAAGAAACTCGAGATGGTTAATTGTTAAATATTTTTGCGCAAGGCATGGCATTGAAAAGATTTTGCTCTCTTTTTTGGTTTAGCAACTGTGGGAATTTTGGGTCTTAAGTGACAGTTTCTCTTATTACTGTGTTAAAATATTTAAGTCAGCAAAACCAGTCAAAAATCCTATTTTAGTAGTTTTAACAATGGCAAAATGATTTTGGTCAGTCCTACAGTTTCATAGAAACTACAAAGGACTGTTTCTTATTACAAAACTGCTCGTTCATTCAAGTGGAAAGCAGCTTGATCCTGTTTAGCCAAACTGGACTTGCATCTAAAGGGGGGGGAAAAAGAACAAATCGCACATAGGAGGGGTCCTCACACCCAGCCAAAATATGTTTGCCCCCAAAACTTCCTCTTCTTGACCCTATTGTCCTTGCGGAAGCCCCAGGCCTCTCATCTGGGAATTGTTTGAATTGCATCCTCAGTCATTTCAGCATCATTGAAAGAAAGCGCAGATTGATCTTCTCCAAGCTCTGTGGGCTGTGAGTTTTCTCTTCCAAAGGGTTTGCAGAGTGCCAGTCCAGCAGGAGCTGAAGAAAGCCCTGCAATGCCGCTCCTTAGGGCCATATCAAAGGTAGGAGTGAAGCGGGTACCTAGACAGGCATTGAGGTCCTGCTGTGACCACTACCCTCTGGGACGCTTTCAGTCTCCCGAAGGAGGAGATGGTGCTGATGAAGGTGTGAGATGACCTGTTTTGTGCTGTTTGTCCTGCCTTGCTGAGAAATATGTGAGATCCTTTAGCAAGTGAGAGGTTACCTTCATGCTAGATTTAGTCAGTGCTAGGTCTTATTTTTCAATATATTACCACAATGGCCACAGCCACTAGACTAAGCCGTTCTGTGGCAATCTAACAGTTGCTCCAGTCTTATTTCAATTGACTGGTTCACTTTATGCTGTGCGCAGCCATGCTAGATTACTCCTGCCAAGAGAGATGCTGCGCTCTATTGGGACAATTTCTCATCTTGAAGGTCACTTTCACTAAATACCGTGTTTCTGCTCTGCCCTTCAAGTTATCATCTTGGTTTTGACAGCCCCTTGAGTCTTTTGGCTACTGGTGCCAAGCTGTGCTGACTGGGCATCATCTCCTGTGCAAATAGGGGAAATGTCATTAGGTTTCCGAGGCACGCCTCAGTCTGGCTAATTAGGCCTATTCCATAGACTGGAGGACTGTTAATTGGTCATTTCTAATTAGTGTCTTCTGGGGAGGGCTCAGTAATGGTATGAGCTCTAACCAGAACCTTATCCAGGTTTGGGGTTTTCTTCTATAACCTCTGCAACAAACTGGAACAGAATGACGAGTTATTTTAAATATTTATCTTTAAAATAAGCAGAAAGGTCAGCTGAAGGAATTTGACTGAACTGTAAGTGACCACTTTAGGGAATAGAGAGAAAATGACCTCCTTTGCTATGGAGACTGTGCTGAAATGTTGCCAAGCCTTGAAATATTCAGATGATTGGTCAGCTGCCAAAAATTTTTTATTCATGAAATGCCTAGTGTATACAGGCTTGTAGAGCTATTATAGATCTTAATGAGCTACAATAGAGACTTTTGCTTTACAAAAGGCAGGGGAAGCGGCTTGTCCTACCAGATCCTTTGTTTTAGTCCAGTGCTACCAGCATGGGACTGGAGAATCAAGTGCCTTGGGTTGAGTGACTGGCTAACTTGCGGTGTTTGTGTGTGCACAGAAGGGTGTTTGCCATGCAGGCAAGCTATCTGCCACATAACTCATTAGATCACTTGATCAGAGTTTTGCCTGAGCTCCCGTGTCACCAGAGCCAGCCTTATTTAAGGCCATTCTTTGGCTGCTCAATTTTGAATTTGTGATCAATGCCCCCCCAGCTTCTGTCAATTCCCAATCCTGGCTCTCCTGGTTTTTGCACATCTGACAGACTGCAAAGCACTTGATTAGATGGAAAATCATGTCCTGCTGCTCTGTCTCGCACTTTTGGTTTACTCAGCTAAGTAGCTTACTGCCTTACTAGTAATTGCAAGGCAGGCACCACTAATAAGCTACTTGCTTTCCAGAAACCAGGCTCTGCTCTGTGTGTTACCATTCACGTACTTCATGATCACCAGAGCTAAAAGGCTGCTTTTTACCGTTGGTTTTCCATACGTGTTTGATTTGTTTCTCTTGAAGCATTTGCAATTTAACCTTGGTTTTCTGGCATGAAACTGAGAACTGCAGGTGACCCCCTAGTCAGATGTTCAAACCATTCCAGCTCGCTATGGAAAGCCCTTGTCTGAATTTCTGCTGTTTCCTGGTCATTAAGCTAATTCTGAAAAAGAAGCCAGAAAGCTGTCTGATATTTATAGTAGGAGACTTGGTGATTTTTCTGAGAGGGAAACCAAATGGCAGCTTGAGGCTTCCAGGGGCTGAAGGTCAGCTTTACCAAAAGACATCAGATGGGGTACTGTGTTTTGTTCTTTTTTTTTCTCTTTGAGAAACAGGTCAGGACTCTTCAATTTCTCACTCCTCGGCTACATATCACCATAATTTCTCATTTTACAAGAATTAAATAATGTTGTCGGCATGCTGTATGAATTTGTCTGCAAGCCTTCTAGCAAAGTCCAATNTTTTTTTTTTTTTCCTCTTTCTTTGAGAAACAGGTCAGGACTCTTCAGTTCCTCACTCCTTGGCTACATATCACCATAATTTCTCAAGAATTAAATGTTGTTGTCGGCATGCTGTGTGAATTTGTCTGCAAGCCTTCTAGCAAAGTCCAATACGAAACAATGCTACTCTTCATACAACTTAGTAGTTTCTAGGATAATCCTTGCCAAAAGGTTGGAAAAGAGAATGTAGAATAAATACTATTGAACTATGTAAGAGGAACAAAATGCCTCCAAAAATTATATTATCCCAGCATCTGCACAAGACTGTTCCACCAAAGGTACATCAACCTATAAACATCGAATTAATAGGAAAAAAACTTAGCTTTATGCAAGTGCTCTGAAAATGTTTCGGTGAACTTTCCCACAAGCCTTGTGTGTGCTGTATGTCTGCTGTGTAATGTCCATTTTAACAATATGTTAGGGGCTAAAATCTGTTTTCTATTGTTTTAAATAGAACACTAACATATTATTGACTCTACTAACAAAGCAGTTGGCTACTCTGGATGCCTGCAAGGTAGTAAAACTGCTGTGTGGGAGCGCGATTCAAGTTTCCTAAGCAGGGATGACTTTTTTGTGTTTCTAACTGTCCTGAAACAATACTTGTCAATATTTATTTAGAGTAGGTCTCAAGCCTTTAGGACTTCAGCCCAGGTTTTTATGAAAGCGTGAGTTCAATCTGCTGGCGAAGGTGCTGTGTGTGGTTAAATGCTGCCCAAGCAGCAGTCGCAGCTACCTGAATTTGTGCCGTAAAGCCGCAGCAGAGTTCCTTCTGATGTACGAAAGGGTTAGCCTTGTGGTCTTCACTTTATTATGCTTTTTCTTTCTTTTTGCCGGTTCTTCAACACTTTTCCTTTGAAGGCAGAGAGTTAAATTAAACTCTTTGGAAGGCTGGCTTTCCCAGCTGCCTGGCCTGATGCTAATTTGGGGTCAGAGCAGCCTGAGAGGTCAGACCCCCCCATCCCTCCCGGGGGGGCAGCGGGCAGGCTCGGGCTGCGCAGGGGGGATTTGCCGGGCTCCGGCTGACCTCTAGTGGCCACCGTGGGACCGGGGCGAGCCCGGGTGGGCTTCCGAGGGGGCAGCTCCTCACCTTCCTGATCATGGGTGCTTTGTCTCGCTTCTGCAAACCCCTGCAAGAGGTGAAAAATGTGCGTGTAATACATACATGAGATATGTATAATTAAGTATAAATCATCGAATTGTTTTGGTTGGAAGAAACCTTTAAGATCATCAAGTCCAACTGCTAATGTAGCACTGCTAAACTGTGTCCCTCTGCACCACATCTACCCATCTTCTAGATACCTCCAGGGATGGTGACTCCACTGCTTCCCCGGGCAGCCTGTTCCAGTGCTTGACAACCCTTTTGGTGAAGAAATTTTTCCTAATATCCAATCTAAACCTTCCCTGGTGCCACTTGAGGCCATTTCCTTTTGTCCTGTCACCTGTTACTTGGGAAAAAGAGACTGACCCTGATCTCGCTACAACCTCCTTTCAGGTATAATTTGCACACTATATGTATATATGGCCCAGCTCTTGGATGTAGCTGCAGATGTGCAGCTGGTGGGCTCTGCCCCTCAGAAGGGTACAAGGAGAAAAGGCTGCATCTCTGCATCCACAGGCTCAAAGGAGGGGGGGAACACCCACACGAAATGCAGCATGGAAATCTGAATGTCATCTCTGAAGCAGCGGAAGCTTTTGGAGACCAGTTCCTGCTGGTAGCATCTCGGCTGCTCAAAGAAAAGCTGAGTCCCAAGTGAAGCTGTGAGTTTGGGCATAAACCAGCCATGTTAAATGTGGTTCTTCAGCCTCATCCTGATAGAAAACCTGCTCCTTCATTGCTTGCACAAAGAGCCTATGTGGCTTCAAGAGAAACCAAATAGTTTGAGAAATGCACTCAAGGGCCAGGAAGAAAAGAAATGAAGAGGGAGTAAAATAATCGCACTTCTGTAACTCTTTTTCTTTGGCAGGTATGGTTCAGTAAATATCCTCTAGCAAATCTTTGAAACGCAACTTTTTTATCTTCAAGATAATTACTCTCTGTTCTAAAAATCTCCTCTGTTTCTGAGGATATGTCTATTTAAAGTTATGCAGCCGAGAGGAAAAAGTTAGTTCAAAACCTTTTAATGCAACTCCAATTAATAGGTGTGTGTGAAAACTATGTAGCCATAAAAAGAGCAGTATAAAGTGTCTGTGTGCAGTGTGGGTACTTTGGGCTGGTATTGTCCTGGGACCGGTATAATGGTGGTGAAACCAAATCTCAGATCCAAGCAAAACTGAAAATTCAGAACTTCTGTCTGGCAGCCGGGTGGTGCTGTGAAGTCAGTTGTATTTAATTGCATGCTGTAGTTACCTGTAACCGGGACAACCATCCACAACACTAATAAATGGTTCCATTTAGGACTTTTGGAGCCAATTAAGCCTTTATGTTAAAGTTGTAGGGTAAGAGCTTCAGTGGGGGGAAAGTCAGACCTCAAAAGCTGCTGTGCAAGCGGCCACCTTCTGCTGTTGGGGGAGAGCTGGTAAAAAGCTCACGTTTCTCATTTGAAGAGATTAGTTTGTTCTGCCACACGCACACAGGGCTCCTGAGGACTTCAGCTGGAGCTACCTGCACATAAAAGAGAGCGGCTAATGTGGTGAAGGATTTAAATATTTAAGTCTCTTCAACATAATCTCCATTAATTTTTATGGATTAAGGAATTCTCGGTGTTAATGCAGTCGCAGAGGCTTTTGAACTCCTGGTTTGCTAATTGGTGGATAGAAAATAATTCCTTTTGTATGTCCAGATAACTGTGGACTGTTAGCAAATTAAGGAATTACAGTACAAACTCTGCCTGAGGTATTATTTACTGGTCTGCCTTGATAAATGTATAGTAAGCATTGAAGAATTAGGGGGGGGAAATACCTGGAAATGGCTGACAGGCATTAAATGTACAAATTATCAACCCATGTAAGGCAACAAGGTAGGAAGGGATGTTGTCAGTGGTGAACCTGCACTCGCTTCTGAAAATAGCAATTCTTTAAAGTAGTGGATCAAAGGAATGCAATAAAAAACATGAAATCACATTATGAGCTTACCATCTTATGGCAACAGAAGAAAAACCTGGAGAAAACAGTTGCAGGATGGCCTGACAAATGTCTTAAGAAGGCGTTTTAGGAGTCACCTCATCTGCAGGATTCTTGTCAAAAACTGGGATAAGGGCACTTCTTTGATAGTTGCACAAAACTGTGCATGGGGGGGGCTACTCTGGGGCAGCTGCAGTCCTGGGGAAAATAGAAACCATACTCTGTGTGTGTATATATGGTCCTGCTGATTGGGGGTCACTTTTTGTTGGATGTGCTGGTATTTTTTGGAGGGGGGAAAAAAAAAAACGCTGGGCTTGTACACCCCTACTGCAATCAGGGATATGAGCAGTGCAGTACGGAGACCTTTATCAAAAGGTGCTGGGTCACCTCATCGTGCCCTGAGCCCAACCTGTTCGATGAAATGGCTTCAAATACTGTGCTCAAAGGGAAACAAGATGTTGCTCAGTAACGTCTCGGGGGAGTGCAAGTGGTGGAAACTTTCACAGACCCCTCTCTGTCTTGTGTAATGCAATAAGCTCTTAGATGGCGAATTGGGAAATAGTGCCTGAATTTGCCTTATCGCTAATGTGTTACTCGCTGTTGCCAACAGTGGGATGAAATAAATGCTGAACCAGCAGCTGGCAATCTCTCAAATACATATGTTTTTATCTGTTTAAAAATAGCAACTGGGAATTAATGCTTTCCAGGATCAGGAAGGTCCTCTTTCTGGGATTTGTTTAAGATAGTACATTTCTGTTGTAACCACGCATTCTTCCTGTTTCTCCAGTTAGATCCTTCTGGTCCTTGCCTCTTGTTTACTGAAACAAATTTTGTAGACATCTTAGGGAGACATTTGTGTCCTACTTTTCGTAATGCGTTCACTTGGGAGGAAAATCTATTCCTGCCCAAAACTCTGTGGGCTAATTGATGTTTAAAGCTCTCCTTAACAGGGAATCCAGCCATGCACTGGCATAGAGTAAACCCGCTTTCTTCTGCATGGGACTGACTGATCATACTGTTTGGTCTAGGGATATATGCCGTACGGATTGTGCCGTCCCTTCCTCCTAAACAGCATGTTTTAAACTGTGATATTTTTGCCTGCTTATACAGCTGGTGAAAACAGTGCTTTTCCTGGAAGTCAAAAATCTTCTCATGAATTTGTGCAATGGTTGCACATAGGCATAAGAAATATTCTCCTTGCTTTTCCTCTGGTACCTAGGGAATGTACGGGGGTGGGTGTGTGTGTGGGGGGGGTAGTCAGGGTCAGCACAGCAAGTGCAAAAAAGTTGGAGATGATCTGTCTGCAGTTACTCATGGCAGACTGGACCCAGGAACTGGACATTTGTTTTACAGTTGCGTATGGATTATTAACACTATGATGAATTTAATCTAGCTGCTTTTTCATCTGTCTGTTCTGTGACAAACAACCATGATTTCTGCTTCCTTTCCATTTTCTGGCATAGGCTGCTGCATGGAAATAAGCAAAATAACAATGTGGTGGGACTTAACCTAGTAAGAAATGCCACAATTATCTATACGAAGGCTGTTTCCTCTGTGCACTCTCAGTACCTACATAGATACCAATGCCCTTTCCCAGTTCTTTTGATGGTGGGTTTTCAACATTTAAACAAAATGAGGAAAACAAACTTAAGGTATCCCATGTCTTTATAAATAAAGGCATACCACCTTTGTTATTTAACTTGGCTAAATGACAATCATCAGTGAAGCAGAATATTTTAACAGGTATTTAACTTTAGTTGCAGAAGTAATTGTAGATGCTATGCTGCTGGATTCACAATGAAAGCAGTAGATGAACATAGTCTTAGAGCAATTAACGCTTCTCACTGCAACTGAAGCAGCTCCGCAATGTGCTGGTAGACATACTGTGTGTATGCAGAGTAGTCTTTTTTTGTGACTCCAGCTGCAGCTGGGAACTTCTTAAGAGCAGACACTGGTCCATTTTTCCAGTAGATATTTGAACCTATTCAGACCATTCCTGTTCTATTTCTGACTGACCTCAGAGTCTACTGAAAGGCTTTTTCTTTAACCTTTGCAGGCCTAAGACCTCCAGCAGATGACCTTTGCTGGATTTAGCAGCTGGCTGTCCATGAGGCTGTTGCCTCCAGCCATCCAAAGGGACTGAGGTGTCCCTGCCCTGATGGCTGTGAGGTGTAAGTCTGCCCCCACATCTGCGAGGGATTTGCAGTAGATGAGCAGAGCACTTCTGAATTTTTTTGGGGTGGGGAAAGTTCTACTTAAAGGTTCTACAGTACCTTCCCTTTCCCATGTTTCAAGAATTCTTCCCCCCCCCCAATCTTTTTGTGAAATGGCTTTTCTCCATCCATTCTTAGAACTTGTTTCATAAATTTTAGACTTTTTACAAGGGCATGTAGTAATAGGACAAGGGGGAATGGCTTTAAACTGGAAGAGGGTAGATCTAGATTAAATATCAGGAGGAAACTTTTCACTCTGCGGGTGGTGAGACACGGGCCCAGGTTGCCCAGAGAAGCTGTGGATGCCCCATCCCTGGAGGTGTTCAAGGCCAGGCTGGATGGGGCTGTGAGCAACCTGGTCTAGTAGGAGGTGTCCCTGCCCATGGCAGGGGGGTTGGAACTAGGTGATCTTCAAGGTGCCTTCCAACCTAAACCGTTCTTTGAAATTCCCATAGAGTCAAGTCAATGCTTAAACACTAAGCATGGCAATAACTAGGCATGTAGCTTTATTAATAGTTACAAAGGAGCTTTAATTTTGTCATAATATTTTTCAAACACAGCTAGCCTAGAGTTCAACTCAATGAAGTCAGCCAAAAGTTTCTAATAGGGCTAGCAGATTTGTTTCCATTGTCTTTAGCTGGCTTTGGACTAGCCTCAGAGTGGACACGAGGATAATACTGCATCAGCAGCAAACTGGTACAACCTTCTCCTAATCCAGGGTACTTTCAGTGTGTATCACTAGTCTTCAGCCTCAAATATTTTAAGGTGAATATTTTTGATAGGCTTTTTCCCCAAAGCGTGGAATGTGAAAGACTTATTACTCATCCAATAAACAACTGAGAACCTTCCCTAAACTAAATGACATTGCAAATGAACCTCCAGGAAAACAATTTTTACACTGAAAACTGTGAATAACCTGAATGGAATTTGGACAAAAGCTGTGGGAATCATCAGGAAGGCTGGAAAGACTTATCAAGGCAGATTATTACGGCTTAGTGGAGCGATAACTAAGGAAAGACGTGACTGTTACACAAACAGTGGAAGTAGATAAAGGCTAAGGAAGTGGGCTGCTCATTGTAGGAGGGACAAGTCAAGGAAACAACAATCTTGAGTTATACTGGTTATTTTTTTTTGACACAAAGACTTAAAGGCAGAAGTGTTTATATGGAAGTTGTGCAATTTACAGGGTTTGAGTGCTCTAGGACTACTGCAGGTGGTGTAAAGCTAGATCATAGCTAGGCAAGATACTGTAGTATTTGTCATTCTCTGAAGCAAATGCATTGTATAAAAAAAAAATCTTATTCAGAAGGTGGTGGCTTAGTCTATGGAAAGTATACTCCCTCATCTCTCCACATTAATACCTTGTGAATTCATTGCTTCCTTTAAGCTGTGCTCTGGACTCTGCCATTGTCACGGGGAGAAAACTAATGAGACTTCAGTCTCATCTGACAACTTTGTGATTAATCACAAGAGAGGGTCTGGAGTGAAGACCATGGGTGCAGATATGCCCAGGCTACTGGAAGTGTGGGACTGTAGACCCCAGTGAATGGGAATGAAATCAGTAGATCGCACTGAAGGGGAAGGAAACAATTCCATGGTAAATAGGCTTTTTAAATTGGACACTTCAGGGCTTTAAGTCTGAACACTGTTTTAGACCTCTCAACCTACCCTAACACTTTGGGGGATTCACTGATCTGCTGTTCTCAGAAATGCTGTCTCGTGTGCCTTCCCCTCTCTTCTGCTCCTGAATAGCATTGGAATTCTGCCTTCAGTGAAAATAGGGATTTTTATTGCTGAAATCAGCTCACCAGTGTAAGATCAAGCAATAAAAGATTAAAATAAAGGGGGGTAGGGGGTGTTAAAAATGGCAACTGTGTTTTTCTGATTATTTTCTGGAACTTCATGCTCTCAAATCTTGGAATAAGAAATAATTTTTGATTTATGTAAATGATTTCATTCTTTACCAAGCCTATACTTACCATTCAATGGTGTTGAACTGCTGTGAGATGCAAAATCTTTCAGTAATTATAAGAAAAATGCTTCAAGTCTGTGCTTTCTTTAAAAGCTATTTTTCTTCAGATTAGAATTTTCTGCTTGGCTTATTTGAGGATCTGTAGAGAACAAGCTTTTTTCCCCACTACCTTCTTTAAAGGCTTAACTTTCAAAAATGCACTAGACCAGCCAGTGCCCCAGTTTCAATTTTCTTGTTTTACCTTGAAAACTACTGCAAATCTTTTCTGGTATTGTTATGCATAAAAGATAATGGCACATTAATAATGCAAGCTTAGATACTTCTTATATGCTGTAAAGAATAGGAATCTATTAAAGAAACAATGGTATTGTTTTCTTTTCATACTACTTCCCTTTCTAATACCATCTATTGTGTTCCATAAGAGACTGAAATAACAATTTTCATTCTTAGTATACTTACAGCAGCCAGGTTGAACACTAAGTGTAGCATTAAGGCTATTTTTTAAAAGTTCCTCAGAAATGAGGCAGTTTAACTGTGGTTGAAAATGCAGGTAGGAGTCTATTTGATGCTTAACCAGGAAGGATTATATACAGAATTAATGCTTTTCAGGTATGAGTTCAGGGAGTTGTGAATCCATGACAATGTTGTTGCGTTGTTATATACAGATTTGTTACTTTCTCATAGCTGTTTTATTTCTATAAAATGAGATAATTCATGCTCATCACTGGTCTGGGAAGCTAATCTGTTCCTGAGTAGCCTGATAATAACAGGAGGCGACTGAAAGGAAACTATGCACTCCTCTTTTTCTCATGGTTCAGTACATCAGTTTGGCGGGTGGGGTGGTGCAGAATTCTTGGTTTATGCCAAATTTGGAAAATTAAATCAACCAAGAATCCAAAAATCAAACATCTAAGTGTACACAGGAAACCTTAAATGCTGTTGTTTCCATTCATGGAACTCTTTCCATACCTCTGTATCACAATTTTTTGTGTCCATCGAAGCTAACTTTGAGTAAAAAAACCAGCCTTGCAACTTAAAATTAATGCAAAAATTTTGTGATGCATAGTGCACTTCAGGTATTAGAGATTAATGGGTACCTAGGAAAAGAAAGATCAGCACTATAATAACAGGGAGAAAACAGACGTGTTGATCTTCAGAAGCTTTTTTACGTAGAGGTGAGGTGCATTTGTTTCCTTGAGGATTAAAATATGAGATGTTCAAGAACAGGAGCAAAATGTGTATAAAACAAAACCTGCCCACATGAATGGATTCTGTATGAAGAAATTAAATTCTCAGCAAGACTCAAATGTCTTGTGCTTGTGTGGGTTTGCCACAGTGGGAAGTCTGGTAGTCAGATCAAAATTCTTGAAGCTGTGCAAACATACAGGCAAAACTGAAAGCATATATCCCCTAACTGAAATTCTCTGAGGTTTTAGAACAGCTCCCAAATGGAAGAAGAATACAGAAGTAACTGAACTGGGTTCACCATGGGGAGTTTGGTGTCCATATTCCGCCTCCTTCTGGTCCTGGACAAGGCGGGCTGGGGAAGGGAAGGAGTGGCTGTTGTATATGAGGAATTTACAGCAGTGCCATGCAATTTCAAGGCCTATGGGTTAGAAACAATTAGCTCGAAGCCCTGATTAATCCCACGCCTTAAAAATCCCAGTTATATACAGCTGTAAGGAGGAGAGAACCGAGGTATCGCTAGGGCAAGTAATACTTGAATATATTTTTGTCATTGTAGAAAGATTAATTTGCTTTTGTACCAATTGTTTTTCTTTTAAATGCAATGCTTTGATTCTTTGCTGCAGAATAATTGTTTATGTGACAGTTGTATGGTTGTGGCGCATATGTCTGTATATGCACACAGATGTGTAAGTAGGCACACAAACACAGCTAATTAGTCCACATTAAATAATTTATTTCCTGTGATCTATCTCTACAACAAATAACTTCATGTAGATAATGCTTTTTCTCTTCAGAAATCAGGTCTGACTGTCAACTCTTTAGAGTTTTTCCTAATATTGACTGACTTTTTCCCCAAGATTAAGATCCTGTGGTCTCTATACCAAAAGGTCATTAGCTCTTTAACCTTCTATTCCAAAACAGGCTTCTGTTCCCAACATGTGGGCAGCATCACAGCCCAAATGTTTGTTACACTGACAAGTTTAACTCCACGAGCAGTTGTAGACTTGCAGTATTTCTGAGTCCTGCCTGCTTTGTTACTCAAATACAGGTTTGGAGGTCCATCTTTTTAAAGATTCAGAGTTTTGAATAGCTGACCAAGTGAACTGGGGTTTTGGCAGTGATAATGGTCCCTGTAAAAACCTCAGATGGAATTTTAGTTATCTCTAAAATTAGAGTTGCCAAAGAGAAAACCATACTGAGGTCACTTCAGTATCTTCCTCCCAAAGACAACTCTGGGACCAAAAGAGTGGCTTAAGCTGTTTGCCAGTTCTTACTCAGTATAATTCATGCAGGGTTAAATGTTACAGCTTCCCCTAGTACAATAATACTTGGGGATGAAGATGAATTAGGGATGCACGCCTGGCACTTCCATTTATTGACTGTTCTCTCTAGGAGTTGCAACTCAACCGCAAAAGCCTTGCTTGTATCTGAAACTTGGCAAATGCATCCTGAATCCCACGGAAATTAGTTAATGTAAACTCCTAAGACTAGAATTAGTTGGCAGTTTCTAACCCTCTGGCCATCCACTAAATAATTTTATAAACAAAACCTAAAACACAGCATTCCAGATGTTTGTTTGTACTCAGCTGGGGGGGAGAAGGGATTTGCTATTTTAAATGAAATTAGAGGAAATTTTTGCTTTTGGAAGTGGGAAGCGAGTTTACTGTAACTGCTCGTTTTCATTCAAACGGAGCTTATTAGCGTTTGAACACTTGTTCCGGCAGGCCGGAGCTGCAACAACAGTGGTTTAAACGCAGTTTAGCTTGTCGTGCTGGATTTGGGCTGTGACTAGAGTGTTTGGTGACTCCAAATACGGTCTCCTGCATTTTGTTGCTGCAGTGAGGCCTTGTTTGTGTTCCAGCTCTGTCAGCAAAACACAGTAAGCCTAAACATGTAAACAAGTGACGGTAAATTTCTACATCTAGAGTGGTTTTGCTAGTTCTTGTCTCTTTCGTTAACAGCTTTTCTACCCCTCGCTACTTCACTGTCTTTGCTTTCTTCTGTCTAATCTTCAGTGAAAACTGCTTGTTTTCCCATTCACTTCTCTTGCCTCAACCTTATGTCTGTGTTATGTTTCTCTGTCAAAACTGAAGGTGCCAAAAAGTAGCTTGGGCCTCTGTTCTGGCTTGGCAGATGATCTGAAGAGGGTTTCGAATTAGGAGTTGGGTCGATCTGGTGGATCCTTGCTGCTCCTAGGGAAGAGCAGCCCTCCCTGGAGAGCAGTGCTGGCTCAGAGCACCTGTGCTGGGGTGGCTGATGGCTGCCGTGGCCCTTGCTCTTCTCTGCTGTTTTTTTAGGTAACAATAACATTAGCCAGTAGCCTGGACCCTGAGGAGCAAACCTGTGGAGTGTAGAGGATGGTGCTGAAGTCTTGGTGTAGCCCTTCTGGGGCTTTGTCAGGCTGATGTCCCATGAGCTGAAGGCCTGTTTGCTGCTGGTGTGATCCCAAAACCCACCTTTGGTTTTGTCATTGGCTTGTGAGACCGTCTTGAAGGGATGGGACCCCCCTGCTTCCAACACCTGCTTGCTCTGTAGGTTACCTCTGTTCTGGGGGGCGAAAAAGGAATGAGGTTTTCCATCTCTTCCTAAATCTTGCTTCCCTCTGAGAATAGACTTTTCTAATCCAACCCACCATTTAACTCTTTTGCTTATTAAGACACAGTTTTTTCCTGACGGATAGTTCAGTAGGAAAGCTGGAGTCTTTGAGCAGTCTGGATATCTTTCCCACTCCTGTGCTAATACTGATCTAGAAGTGCAACTAAACAATGCAAGCCTGCAGAGTATTGGTTTTTTTTTTCCTATCACCAAATATAGTCCATTGTATTATGTCTGTTAGCCTTGGTTTTGACCTTAACAGGTCAAACAGGTGGGTCTCAGGAATATTTTGCTTTCATTTTCAGCCCTGAAGCTCTAGGGTTGGGAATGCAGAGACCACTGTGAACAAACATCAGTGAAACGACCCTGACAAACATGCCATCTTTTTGATCTGTTGCTTGCTTATAAGAAGTTTGTTTCTTGTTTACCATCTCTAAAATAAATACAGGATGATTGCTGAGTCTCTGTCTTAGCTTTCCCCTTCAAGCTCATCAGGCTGTTCTCAGTTCTTACCCAATCACCTTTGGTAAGAAAGATGAGGGTGGAAATTTAAAGAAGATCAAGGTGAGGAAGAACTGCAGAGGTGTTGGAGGAGCTGAGTTGGAAACCTCGGTGCAAGGATGAAAGGAAGGTGGGGTTGTGTGGCTGACTTCAGGAGAGGACCCCTGGGTGGGGGGGATGCTGGGGAGAAGATGACAGAACAAATGAGTCTGAAGGGGCACTTGTGAGCGGTTAAAACACTGGACTGTGTGGTAGGATATGTTTGTGTTCAGGGAGCTGGTGGATGTGAGGCTTTATACAATGAGCGCCCAGCCTGCTGTTTAAAGGCTTACATGACACTTGAATATCAAAAATACTTGAATCTCTCTTTCTGCTAATGTAAGCAGCTTGTTGTGATGTAGCTTTTTAACTCTGCTTTTCTGTGAACAAACAGCTGGACAAGAATGGTCCTTGTTAATTTGCAGGAGCTCCTGTTTAATGGTGTCTGCATCAGAGTCAAAGCCAACTGCTTTACAATCATCCGTGCAAAGCAAAAAAAAGCTATTATTCAGCTATACCTTGAGAACCAGAGAGCAGACTAAAAGCAATTCCTTTCTAGCTTTAATATGCAAGGATGACATTTTTATGAAGCTCTGTAAATACAAATGACTTCTAAGCTTTAATTTTGCAGCAATAGAGTTTTTCGGAAGAAAGAATAGCCTTTTGTTTTAGGTGTTCGCTTAACATCCTGTGAAACAACTTTTTGGAATGATGGCAGAGGAGGATGAGTAAAGCTTTTTTTTAGTGGGCAGTGGCCAAGGGTTTGACTAGTGATGGAACAGTCAAAGTTACCTTTCTATGATGTAACTACTGATGTTTGACTGATTTGCTCTTCTGTAAGTCTGAAGCCAACTCTTGGTGTTACTAAAGACCATAAATTACAAAATGCATGTGCTACTAATGCTGTCTGCATTCAAAATACCTAGTTTATTATTTATTCTGTAAAACAATGTGTATTGTACTAGAAAACTTCAAGTTCTACGTAAGTATTAAACTACAAAAAGAACTGCTCACTTAAAAAAACCTGTTACTAAGCATTTAAAAAGCTAAACCACTGGGGGAAAGAAGATTAAAAAAAGAGGGAAGATGCTTATATAAAGACCCTGAAATGCTTCCTGGGCCTCCTAATCTTAAAACCAGCCAAGGGACACAACTCCCAGTGCAGCAGAGGTGCCTGCGGGGGCAGAGCCGAGGTGTGGATGCCATCTAGTGGGGTCTGATCACTGGGGACTGGAACAGGAGTTGCACATTTCGAGGTGGTGCCTTGATTCTTTTAGATGTTGCACAGCCCCAAATTTAGATTATTTTCCACTTCAACAGTCCTAGATGCCCTCTGACTTAAGGCACTGGGTTTCCTTGCTGACACTGTATTAGTAAAACTACACCATGTTTTGGATCGCTGTTGCGGGCTGCTATAGTACTTGAGAAGGCACTGTGAAGTCACTATAAAGCCTGTTGCCTGGTAGGTGTTTTACAGAAATCAGGAAATCTTGCCACATAAGGGAGAGTTCATTTTTTTTGTTAAAAGGAAGCAATCCCAGGTTTCAAATGAAATAAGGCATTTATTCATTTTGGGGTCATTTTTCCCACACTACACTATACCTTTAAAAAAAACCCAGCAGTACATTCTTGAGGACTTCTGCTAGAATTTAGTAGTGTTTGGACTGGCTTATTTTCTTTTATGAAGGCTCTCATGAGAGCAGGACAGTGTCTTCTGGTCCCATAGAGTATTCCAGAACAGCTGAGAAATTGCTTTGGGGCCACATGGAAAAGCTGCAGACTCCAGGTCAGAGGGGGGTATTCACCAAAATACCTGGAGAAGACTGTACCCAAAGCACTGCGACTCATCTGAGCAGTGTGTGTGCAGGCAGGGAGGGAAGGAGTGTGGAGGGGTTTCTCACCAGATAAAGGGTAAATAAGGAATAATTTCAGGAGTTAAAGATTTCTCCCTCTGTGCATTTTAAGGCAGCTCGTGCCTAGTGGACCAAAGATCAGGTCCTGATTCTTCTGTGCATAGAATCAAGTGCAGCTGCTGGTGGTATTCCCAGGGACAGCTTTTAGGTGTCCACACAGTCCCTCACTGGGATCAGGGTCCTGTTTCCTCATCAAGGGGCTCTTCAGCCACTACTACTGCTCTGCTGCTTTAATACAGATGACTTGCATTAATTGCTCAAAAAGGTACTGTTCCTTTCAAAAGTTGTATCCTTCTTCCAAAGCCCTTTGGGGCTGTGAACTTTTCCTGGTCAGGCCAGAGGCAAAATAACAAATTTGGCTGTGACTGAATTGGTTTAGAAGGCACTCCACACCCCCAACCTTTCTTACGTAGGGGAGAAGGTGGAACACTGAGAGGTTAATTCAGAGGGTATAAAGAAATGTCATCCCCTTTCCAGAAAACATCTGCTAAAGAGGAGATCCTTGAAAGGATAAGTGTTGGCACTTCTAGATTGTTACATTATGATCTGGGAAGATGGGGCCAAGAGGCATGTGCGTGTCAAAATAAAAAAAATTTAAAAAATAAAATATCCTTGCTAATGATGTGCCCACCACTCCCAGCCCAAAGATGGGAGCCTGGCATTCTCCTACTGGGAGCAAGAAACAAAATAACAGAAGGAAGCTGTCTGATTTGCAAGGGATGCTGGCATCTGCTAGCATTTTGATCAAAAATGTTATTCAAGGTGGTTTCTGGCTGAGACGCTGCTGCTTCTTTGGTGTCTTGGAGGCTGGGGACTGTATGTGGAGCTTTGCAGCTTGTGGTCCCTAATGGCTGATGTTCCTGTCCTTCTGGCTTTGACACACTGATGCAAAAAATATGTGAGTGATGTAAGAAAACTTTCAGTCACACCTTGGACTGCATTTGAACCTGCTGTTTTGGTAATGAAGTGCTAAATGATTATGTCGCTAAACTATGACGCCACTAGAGGGCACAAAAGTACTGTTTCAGATAATTTTTAAGTATTGCCACTGTAACAAAAGGGAAAACCGGTACGTCATTAAGGAAATCCAGTACCATCTGCCTTTTCAATTCCTTTGGCACAGCAGTCATCCCAAAGCATAAATACTGCTTTTTTTTGAGGTATGAATAAAAAGCTATCAAAGTGAGTTTCACTGGGTGAAAACCCTATGTCAAACACTGGATTTGTGATCCTTAAACAAGTGAAATCTAGAGACTACTGTGATGTCCCTTGGCTGTGAAATTTGAGGAGTTCAGCAGACAAACAGCCTGGCAAAGTTGGGGGTTTTTTTTCGGATTTTGAGGGGGGAGAGTTCCCCTCAAGTGACATGGGAGCAGTAACTTCATCAGGAGGTAGTTGAATAAAAGCTACATCCTGTAAGTGGGTTCTGACAGCAACTGAGCCTAGAGAATGGCCCTGCCTAAAGGACAAAGAGCAGAAGATAACCTCTCAGGGTGAGGTATGGGGTAGTATGGGAAAGATGAGGGAGCAAAGTGTGGAGCCCTCTGCCTTGTTAAGGGAGGACTACATGAATTTCATAGATGATCTACATCAATACCTCATCACAAGAGTGTGATCTTCCACTCTGTTATCTGCAGATTAGCTTTGGTGTGCTCCTATGTGTTTTACTCCAGTCTTTATGCTGCAGTGAAATGCATCAGTGGTGGCTGAGCCAAAGAATAAAAATGCTTTTGCGGAGATGTATTGGGCACGGTGGTAGGATTGCTCTCTTTCCTATGCAGCTGGACAAAAAACTTCATCAAGTCCTGTTGCACTGGAACACTTGTTTTCCACTTTTTTCTGGAAAGTCTGGTGGCATGGTTGTTTTTCAAACTGTTCATTGAAATTCACTAACCTCAAAAATCCGAGTTGTGTGGGTGTTTGGTTTAAAATGGAAAAGCTTCCAGATCCTATGCTCAATTCAGACCAGGAATTCTGTGTTGGATGACAAGAAAATTCAACCAGCTCTGTCTAGTTCCTGAAGCCCTTAATCAAGTGACAGGCAATTCTAGACATTGGGTTGGAATTTGCTATGACAGGCAAAGCATACAATTATTTTTGTCATTTCCCTCTGCTCTTGAACTTCCCTGTCTCAGACTTGCCCATGGTCTCTGAATTTACTTTCCTGTAGCTTGAGCTTTTGCTGAATAGAGGTCATGGGTTCCAACTGTCAAATGCCACACAAGGTTGGCAATCAGCAATCATTTGTGTTGGTTCTCANGGCAATCGGCAATCATTTGTGTTGGTTCTCACACTTTGGCGAAACTACTTGGCTGATCTTGGTAATCCAATCCTCCACTTACTTTATTTCTGGGAAAGAATGGAACTTGTCCAAATTGACCCTTGTTGTAAATATGACAAAGACGGCTTCATAGATCAAGTTCTAATGAAAAATTAGACTGAAACTAGTGATTTCACACTTTCTTGGTCAAAAGATATTTGAGCAAAGAAGTGAAGTTAAACTCAGGCATGGATATCTACCAGTCTCAATGGCTGCCTATGGTCATCTTCAAATTATGTCACTATTTTAATTCCTTTGTTTATGCATTGCATATTGATAGATCCAAAGCCTTACACGGCCAGTCTTTCTCTAAAGAGTTAAGGTGCTTGTTTCTTAAAATGCTACCTTTACTCTATTAAAAAATATATATATTTTAGTAAGACTTTTATGGTCAATCTGCATCTTCAAGGGTTTTAGTGTTCTGTAAAGAAGATTCCTTGATGTTGCAGGGTAATATTGCAGGAGTAACTGCAGTTAAAGAAATGGAGCTGTGCTGTCTGAAAAGCTGAATGCCATAAAACGAAGTATAGTTACGTGTTCAAACCTAAACCACGGCTGCACAGGCAGTACCAACTGGTTGGCATCTGTTACGATTAAGGAGGCAGCTATTATGATTCAGAAAGCTTTGTAGTCTGTGAAATAACTCTGAAGATGCATAGAAATGGTTAATTTCTGGAGGTTTTGCTCACTCTGCTGGTACTGAGCAACTTAAGAAGAAAGCAGTGTAAGGCAGTGAAAACAAAATAACACCTCCGTTCCACCTGTGTCAGGCTCCCTTTGGGGACTCATTAATGCCTCCTCTGTGTCATCAAAGGGAACAGTCATCAGTCCCCCTAGTGGGGACCCAATCTTATGTGCCACGTGTGTATCGTGGGGGATGATGCATGCTACACCTGCCTCTGCAGGCCACGAACAACCAGATCCAAACTTCAGTTTTGACTCTAATGAGGAAGGCTTTGGTTTAGGCTCTCTTCCTCCTTCCCAAAAGCATTGATACCCATCCGAGAAACTCAGGACAGTTATGGTGCTCTGCCTTTAATTGGGATCTCTAACTGCAGCTCCTTCCCATCTCTCTTGAATGTGTTTTTTCCTGGCTACTGTCTTAAGTGACACGCATGCTATGCTCGTGGGGTGGACTTGTTTTCTACTTTGTGCCCATCACTATTGAGAAGTAAGCATCTATGTATATCTGAGTACATTAAAACCAGTTGCAAGATATACATTATTAAAAATATCAGTGTCTTAACTAGGCAGCCACCTTTGCAGTTTTACAGTGCTCATGTGGCTTGTGCATGTGTTTGGGTGTTTACCAATACCTCTCCAATAGCTAATGCATCTCTTTCTGTAGGTGACACTTAAGAAATAACAAAAAACCCCATAGATATTGTAATGGCTTTATATGGAAAAATCTTTTGATGCATTTCTTCAATGCAGTCTGACCTGTCACATGTTGCTTAAGTTTTCTTGTATTTTATTGCTATACCTGTCTCTCACTTTGTATAGTTTCAGCTATTTCAAATACTACTTTTTCTTCTTCAAATGCAAACTAGCAGCTGTCTGCTGGTAAGCACAGTAGCACATCCAGGTTAAGAACACTTCATTCAAATAATAACATAGTTCTGCTGCTGGAGAAAAAGCTTTTCTGTGGTTCCGTACTGCGGCAATGCTGTGGGACGTATGCTTGCCCCCACCTGCGGCCATCCCATGAATTTTGGGGCAGATACCTTACAGAGGTGGCAGTATGTGTTAAAGTAAGTCCCACAGATGACAGGTTAGTGGCTTGTGGAGGCACTGGCCTCCCTGGGGGGCATTTTCTTGATTAAGCCTGGTGGCAGATTTAAGGCAGACTGGTTGCCAGTGGGAGGCAGGTGATTGTGCAGCATCTAATTACAGGTTTTCCACTTTGCAGGGTAACCTAGTGTCACGCATAAACCTGTCAAAATTCCTCCAAGATAGAAAATATGATGGAAAGTCAAGCTGACCAGCAGCAGAGGAGGCAGATTGCTTACAATCCTGTTTAGGTGAAAGGGGTGTCTTCTGCAGCTTGTTCGTGGCATATTCTTTTTCCTCTCCTTTTGCTTGGCTTTAACTGCCTTGAAATAAATGTTTAGCAGAACGTAGCGCAGTGCTGTAGATACCAAGAAATAAAATGACACTTTCAAAGAGGCTTCTGATGTAAGGGAAATACTTTTTTATTGTTCTGGTAGTGCAAATGGCTCCCTGTACAGAATAAGGCTAGAAAGGAATTTTCAGCAAATTATATGCTATGATTCAAAATTGAGCTTCTTTTAACTCTATAAGGCTGAAGACTCCCTAGATTTCACTTCTGAGATGGCTTCATTTCTCCCTGAAGCCAGACTAACGTAATCAAGAGCTATTTAAGGAGGTAGAAGCAGGTAACATCTTTCAAGTTTGTCTGAGACCTGTAATGCAGAGTTCAGCCAGTGAGATGTCTGACCAAGGAAAAGAAGCCATGAAAAGGTGCGTGGGGGAATCTAGTACTAGGAATTAGGCTATGGCAATTACAATTAGAGAGGAAAACCTAAGGAAATGCTGCAGTAAGACAGTACTGAGTAATAGTTTCAACAGCACAACAGTTGTGCTAAAGACTTAATAGACTGGGGTGGATTTTCCACCCTCCATCTAGAACAAAGTCAGGCAAACTGGGCAGGTACAAGACTCCCAAAGGTGATGCTAATCAGTTATAATGAAGAATACTAGTCCTCTGGCCTAGTGGCCACACTTCATGTGAATACATCCCAAAAAGGCAACTCATGCTCTTCAAATCTAGCTACCGTACCTCCAGACTGGGTTTGCTAAACTGGAAGAACAGCAGGGCATGATATTTTTTCATGGAAATGCTGTTGTAGGTGTATCTCACCATTGACACTGGGATTTTCCTGTTGGTCTCATGAAAGCAAGACAGTATAGAACTGAATGACGCATTTTCTTGTATAAGACCATAGTGCTAAGTGTAAACTAGTAATTCCTTATGCCTTACAAAAGTTGCTTCAGGACATAGATAGTATCCTATCTCCTCTGCATGGGTGTGAGAATAGAAGGGGATCAGGAAGGAACCTGTGAAATGCAGGGATGTAAAATAACTTTGTATGGTCTCTTCTGAGCTTCCTAGAGCTTTCCTTTCGCCAGACTCTAAAACTTTGATCTCTTTTTGCCTTTGACTTCAGCAAAATGGAGCTTCCATCGTTGCTTCTGGTATTTGGCTATAGGCCTTATACAACTCTTTCTAAATTTGTATGTGTTAGTAACAGATAAAAAGAATAAAAATTATAGTCTCTATTGCTTTTTAATGATTTTTTTAATAGAGCAAATATTCCTTGTTTGGGGAAATCCAATGAGAGATTTCAAATGCTCCCTTGCTTTGGCTACTTTAGTTATAATACAAGAGCTTCTCTCTTCACACTACTGTATTTCAACACCTGATCTTGATCTAAACCAGAAAGAGAAATAACGAAAAAGAAAATATTTACTTGGCCATAGCATTAGAAACAGAATAAATCTCTTTGTGGGCAAATTCCTCGTTTTGATGGGGCGCTGTGCTCGAACATCCACCCAGTCAATGCAGGATGAAAACATTCTGATACCACTGAAAGAAAAATGGACTTTGTCTAGTGTCTCTGTGGTTTTGTTTAATCCCAAGGAAGTTGTTTAAAGCCTTTGCACCCAGCTCTGTTAATTAGTAAAATAGAGACCTCTTAAAGGGGAGATGAACGTGCTGTGTTCAGGAATGACATGAATTTGTGGTGTAGGATTTTGTGAAATATCTTCAGGTGAAATAATACTGTGTGGCCCTGTATCATACAAATTAGTTTGTGTTTGCAAAGCTTATAAAACTGGCTGTTTTCATCGTGTTATGTGATTTTATTTGACAGTGTGGAGTCCACCAGAATAGTTTTTAGACAGCCAGTGGTTAAGTAACCTTTGGAAATGGGATATGGCCTCCTAAAACAAAGCTGCACAGGTTAAAATAAGAAATAACACAAAAATTAACTTAAGCTTGTTATGTTTTGGGAGCATACCAGGAGTTCTTGGTTTTGTTTTAGGTTCTTGGGTTTTCTTTAAATTCCTTTTTATTTTCCTGTTTTTAGGGCTAATAGCATCAGTGTTGTGCTAGCAGTCAGGAGGATTTTGTGTTACTTTCAACTTGCAAAACAATTTCAAGTGCCTAAACCCCCACAGAGGGGAGGTTAGGTTTTTCAGGGTGGTTTTTCTTCCCTCTCAAAACTCAGAGCAATTTGAAGAGATGAGCATCTCGGAGAAAATTCACTGTCATATTTACACTTCAGCACCTCTACCCACATACCTTTTGGGATATTCTTAGCAGAAACGATCATTTATTAAAGGGAAGGACCTAGGAAGGTACATAGGGTGGAGAGAAAAATTTCTCTAACAAAAACTGGTCAGTCAAGTTTTGATACCGTGTAAGCAGCTAAAACTCTGTTAATGACAGTATAGTGGCAACTACTTATTTGTTTTGATGTCAGTCTGCAGGTGCTGGGGGTTCTTTCTGGCAAAATGAAAACGCTTTGATGTTAAAAATGGTGTTAAGATATTCAACTCTAACCCCCCTCCTGCCTCGCTTTTGCTAATTTAGTGATCCATTGAAGCAGATCATATCATTGATGGGCTTCAGCCAGTAAACAGCCAGTCATTACTCTGGGGGATTCTCTTGCTTACTACTTTGTTTACTTCTAATTTATTGGTTCAGCACAGTGGTTTTCGGGTCTCTCTGGGTTTATGCTCATAGTTCTCATTGATGTTAGCATGGCTGATATTTATTAAAGCTACCTGTGTGCTGTATTGTAGCCACTGTGTAACAAAACTGTCACGGTGATGCAGAATGGTGCAGTTCCCTCCCTAACTTAGTGTTATAAACCAACATGTGCAGATTTCAATGTCAAAATCTGTTCTGAAGCACACTAATAAAAGTGGCTGCGTTTTGAAAAGATGAACAGCAGAGAGGGTCAAGCCAAGGCTTATTTCTTAAAGGTGCTATTAAGCCCCCAACTCTGATCATTCAGATGTGANAGCCAAGGCTTATTTCTTAAAGGTGCTATTAAGCCCCGAACTCTGATCATTCAGATGTGATTCTGAAATCGCAGATTTCCCTTGTGGCCAGGGTGGATGTCTCAGATGTGGTCCCATGTGTGAGCAAGGTGAAGGGGGGGTTGCCTGTACCAGCGGGGTCCGCAGAGGAGTGGCGAGGAGCATCTGGATGACCTCTGGTTCACACGGCAGTGGTGCACCCTCGCCTTCCCTGCCGTGGCACTTCACCCGCTAGCGAGTGATTTATGTGATCTGATTTGCTGCTGTCAGTTACCTCTGATTTGCGAACAAGCTGGAATGAGCCTCGGGGAGAGGGCGGGAAGGTGACAGAGGGACTCTTGAAAGAAAGGTTACATACCTCCCCACTCTGAAAGGCTAAACGTATAATCTTCCATAGGAGCTCTATAATTTCTATCTTGCCTGGTCATCTGGTAGGAAGAAAAACTGCTAACTGATGACAGCCTTGAAACAAGCAATTGCAGAGGTTTCTTTTTTTTTTTTCTACCTGCAGGTAGAAATCGTAGGAAAGGGGAGGGTATGAGGAAGGAGCAGTTTGTGTCTCTGGCATGTGGAATTAGTCACTGCTGGCAAAGCAGCGATTGAAATGTTACGGGAAGAGAGCTGCTCATAATAGAAACAATACAGGAGCCTCTATTTTTACACAAATTTGAAAATAAACAGGTAACTTATTTTCTTCTTTCTGATGACTCATTTGAAAAGTTTATGGGTTTTGTGAAGGCATTCAGATGGGACCTCACTGGTCATGTAATTGCTCAGTCAGATTGCTCCTGAGAGCAGCCCCTGATAAGGGGCCCTACTCACTTCTCCATGGAAGGCGCTTGGGATGTCCCAAGACTGCCCAGGCCCCTCTACGTTTCCCCGAATGTCGGTGCCTCTAAGTGTGAGCCTTGCAGCATCCATGGGTAAAACCCTTCAGGTATGTGCTGTATCAAGGCTCAACCCAGACATGCCCATGTCCTCTTGTATGAGGGGCACCCTGCCTGACCCTTAGCATTATCTGTAGGTCTTTTGTAGCACAAAGTGATGGTAGTTGTAGGACTCCTGCGTTATTTGCTGTGCTTAATGAATGTCAAGAGCTGAAGCCATTCCCTAAGGCAGCAAGTCAAAGGACAGGAGATGGGCCTGGTTGTCAGGTGACACGTAATTTCTTCCTGGTGAGATCTAAACTCTCTATCCATGTTTACTTTTCTTACACAGGCTGTATGCAAGGGCTGGCCCTCTCAGCCAAGTCTGAGGGCACCCTGGAGCATGTCCAAGCTCCCAGCTGCAGAGCAGAGTGCCTCTCAAGAACCTTCAAACAGGGCCTAATCCGCATTTCCCCTTTTGGAGCCTCCTGTGAGGCTTGCTCTTCTGAGAACTCTGTTAAAGATGTGTCTCATAGCCACTTCGTTGTTTAAGTAATGAAGGCTATGGAGCTTGTGTTGCAAGGGGGGAAACCTCAGCTTAGCACCCTCATTAACCCCCTGGCCCACCTAGCCCCAATCCTCCCACTCCTGCTCTACTTCATCCTTGCATTGCATGCTGTCGCGATATCAGGTTGGCCACAACTGCAGTTCAAAAGCAAGTTCAAGGAAAAGATCCTGCTGGGGAAATTAAACATGATATTCCCTCACAGACAGGCATGCCGCATGCTATGAACTGCTTTTTTCATGTAAGTGTTCCTTCGGTTCTTTTTTTTAAAGAAAAGAACTGCCATATCTAACCGTTCATAACACGTGGGCAGAGGTGTCGGAGCCTGGCAGCATGCGTGTTTGTTGTGGCGTGCTGCTAAGCTTGCTCCTGCAGCCTGTGAAAGCATTAATAAAATGGCATTCAGTGCCAAAGAACAAATGTTGAACCCCCAAACTCAGGCTATGGTTTTATAGCAAATACCAGACAGGCTAGGTTTTCTTATCGCCTACGGAAAAGTGTAAAGTATCCAGCTGTTCTTCCTGTACCTGTCACATGAAGTATGAGTAGGTCTACACAAGCGAAGACTGTGGACAGATTAAATCAATAGTTGCAAGCAGAATATAAGGTTCTGGCATTTAATAAAACTACCAACGGAGCTGAATATGTAGTTATCCTTCATTAATGAAGAACCAAAGAAACACGCTGAGTGATGTGCTATCTTTTTAATCATATTAGTCCACATGAGATTTGGACAGAGCTATTTATTATCCATCCTGTTTTCATAACTGAGGTTTCCAGCTCAAGCAGAGGGACAGAGGATGCCAAGTTTCTCTTTGTTTTTTTTTCTTCCTAACTTTGGCTTGAAGCAGCTGTTAATAACACTCAAAAAATCAGTATTACTCCTCAAAAGCTTACACTTCACTGGCAGGGTCTGTAAAGCAGCCAAAATTATCACTTTTCACTGGGATCAGCACTGGGAGGCTTGGAGCATGTTAGGATGGAAATCTTCAGTCTGTCTTACAAACCAAAATGGCAACCAACATGCCCGAGGGCTGAACGTGTTTGGCAGTAGAAGTGAATCAGCTATAAGTTGCAGAAATGAGGATAATCTCTAGCATCTCTTACAGGTCAATAGCAGTGATGAGCAGTATTCAAAACTCAGTCCTACCCATGTCCTTTGCCCCCTCTCTTTGGACAGGTGCCCTGGGACAGCATGGTAGGACCTCACATCATGATTCTTTGCTCATATCTGAAACCCAATGAAGCGTTGGCACCCAGCAGCAGCCCTGGTTTTGGCCCATGAACACCCAGACCTGCAGTGGTACCCAGACACCTACTGCTGTATGGCCAGCCCACTGCCACCATCCTCCAGCTCTCCATCGCTGGGAGAAAAGCCCTGCTGTAGGCAGTGCAACTGCAACAGGTCTGTCCCCCACTGGTGACCCTGTGTAAACGAAGGTGTCTGCACAAGTTTTACTTACTTTCAACTGTTCCCCAAAAATAGGGATTAATGCAAAAAATTGGGTTTTTGCGAGGTGTTTATCATGTCTATCTGCTATAGATAGGTTTAATATTGTCTAATACAAGCTTTTTCAGAAGAGGGATGTTCTATAGAAAAAGCTTGTTTTGGAAATCTAGAATATCTGGATGACTCACTTGTTATTCTCAACCTTTGTCTTAAATCAGTGTAAGCCAGCAAAGATCTCTTTAAATTGGTTTAGCTGTTCTCATATAGCTTATTTTCTAATATTTCCTTGCAACTTGAGGATAAGATTTTTTCCGCCTACAAAAAATTTGGGCAGTATGTAGAGGGTTGGGGGTTTTTTTGATACTCGCTTTAGAGTATTGTTTGAGCTGAAACTCTGAGGAACCTGACCACAATCCTTTGAAGAAATTTGAAAAGAAAACTGCAGTGGTAAATGTCAGTGCTACTGTTGTCACTAGGAGCTATATAGCATGTGTATGTCCAAGTAATTGAAATATTAAAATATATTTTTATTTAGCTATGATTATTTGCGACCCAGGAAAATTATGGCAATTGTACATGTGCAAGATTCGAATGGAAAAGCTGGCCCAGCTGTGGCTACAGCAAACATCCCACCATGCTTAGGTGAACAAAATCTCACCGTACTGTAAGGCATTATCAAAGATACAGTACGTAAACAATGGATCAAAGTCCTGCGAGCGTTCCCAGGCTGGGGAGTAGGAAATCCCTGCTTTCTTCCATTTCAAATGAACTCTAGACAAAAAAGTTGCAATTATCTAGGCAGCTTTAAGGGGATGAGTGAGCAGTTACTTTAGAAACAGCACGGGTGTTAAACATACACAGTTCAGGTGTTGCCTTCTGGCAGTTTTTGTGTGTTCTTTATTATTAATCTTTGTAATTTAATAGGCATAAATAGAGATCATAATTACCTTAAACAAAAATGCTTTTAAAGTTTTGTCTGGCACATTATTTTGCACTGTTCTTGAGACTGTAAACCATACAGAGAGAACTGTAACCTCAGTGGGAAATACAATACTTGGTACCTTTTATTGTGCAGTAGTTAGTTTCACTGCTGAGGTAACGGCCGAAGCTATGAGAACCTCCACAAAACTCATTTTGGGCTATTTTAGTGATAGCCAGCGTTCAGACTATTTGGAAATCGTTTCTTATTCTGACAGTCGGTAGCATATGTAAGTATTTTATGGAGTGGTCCAGTGGGATCTGGGGGAATTTATGAGATGCTATGTGCCATAAAACTAGCCCGCTAATTCATAAATAACCTTCTGAGCAAATAGGAATGAGGGAAACCTTTGCCTAAACCTGGAAGAAAAACACAAAATACACCGTAGCAGCATGTGTCGACTCACCCCTTCCCTCTGCCCTGCCTGCTGCTGGGTGATGCTGACGTGCCCGGGCTCAAATGTTGCCTGTGGACCCCTTGGATAGTCCAGCCCAAGTCTTGAGGGTGCTTTACGGAACAAATTTAAGACTCGGCATCTCTCCTGAGGGACTGAGGCTGTAAAGGCTTACCATTTCAGAGCCTCCAATTTGCTCAATGTGGATACAGCCACTGAGTCACCCGCTGTAACCACCCCGCCAGCACAAGGTGCCTGCAGGATCAAGGCTTGGCATAGGTCACATCGTGTCAAGAGATGCAGGAGAAGTGGTGGCAAGAATAAGAAAAAGAGGAAAAATGCGCTTTCTGCACAGTTGCTGAAATTGTGCCTGTTGCAATTGGTCTGAGGGGAGGAACTTAGGGTTTTCATGTGCTCCTGAAATTCTTCATTTATTAATTTGCTGCTGCTGTTTCTAATAGCTGAGCACTCTGGGGGGTGTGGAGGAAGCTCCAGGAGGCAAGTCATAAACAGAACAAAGCACCCAAAATGGGGCCAGTCCCTTTCTCCCTTCCTTTTATTTTCTTCCTGCCAGTGATGGCAACTCTTCAGAAGGAAAAACCCGTATCCGATGAGTCCCCCACCACTTTTAGGATTTCCTTTTCACAGCTGGCCAAGGTGTGGGTTTTTTTCTCCCTCTCTGCACACCCTTCATGAGGAGGAAAATGCATTGCAAGGTTTGAAAGCCCAGGGCGCAGGGTTGGTACTTCCCCCTCTCACCTTCCTGCATCTATTAACCTTCCCAACACCAGGAGTTGCTTCCTTAGATGTTTGGGGAGCAGCTCAGGCCAAAAGGAAGAGAGGAGGAGCGTGGGTTTAATTTGGTTTATTGTTTATGGTAGGTTGCCTAATTTTAGGTGAATGGCCATTTGTTATATTAGCTGATGTGTATTTTGATATTGTAATTTGAATTACAGGAGTTCTCCAGTGCCAAGATTAGCATCATAAAATGAAATAAAATAAAAAGGGTTAAAAAAAACAATCAGCCAGTCCAATTAAAACTGTGGCTGTCTGGAGCCATGGAAAAATGTAGCATAAACAGAGCTGCAAGATCTGCAGGGTGGAGCTGGCATTGGCAGTGAGGTGTACAGGTATATACCTGTCTCTCCGATTTGGCCCAAACAACCTCTGGTGTGCTCCTTTTTGGGATCAGAGAACAAAAGTCAGGCAATCACCGCTGAACTGTGGGAGAAGCCAATTTGCGGAGAAAAAGTACCTGTTCAAACAGTCCCCACTTTACTGAAACATCTCCTGTCTAAAGACTTTTAGCTCCTGTGCTTATCAGTTTATTGTCATGCTTTCTGGCAATTAGTGATCCGCTTCACCCCTTGCAAGCTCACATCACCACTGAGCTGAACTGACAAGATAAACTCGGTGCTTAAAATTCCATTTCCAGTAATAGAAATGTACCCCATCCTGTCATTTTTTTTCTAAGCTGATTTTTAAGTTATACGAAATACCACCATATTAGATTAAGCCTGGAAGGCACGCATTTAAAGGGAGAAACCTGTATTTCTGAACAGTATGACAGCTTATCGTTTTCACGTTGTAGAATTTCCAAAATAGCTATTTTCTAATTGCCCTACCCGCTTTACCTTTTGACTTTGGCACTCAGTTTTCAACTTTTAATGTCTTTCACAATTTTTTTTCCTGTATCTGTTATTGCACTTTGCATAATTAAGCCTGGAATCAGTAAACCACTTACCACTGTAAGCTTGTACTGGGGTTCTCTTGAAATCAGTGGCTATAAAGATCTTGCTCAAGTGCTTTGTTAAATCATAATCAAAAAATCTTTGCCCTTCTGTCTTTCTTTAGGGGCAGGGTGTTTCCTGTGCCTGGTTTGCTTCCTAGACCTCATGTCAATATGGGCGAGCAGGGTTTGCTCACTGGCAGTCTTGTCTTCTGGTGTACTTCTAGAAAACCAAGTCAAAAGGAAGAGGTCCTTGGACCAGATAAAATTCTGTTGGCGTTCAGTGTTCCTGGATGACCACATTGGCTCAGCTGGAAACAAAGCTGATTTACAGGGTGGGGAAGTGTCCTGCACTCCTAACTACCTGAAAAGAGACCACTGCAAGATGGGTCTTCCCATCCTGCAGCAGAACAGAAAGGCTGCTGGGATTGTAGCAAGACAGGTCCTTGCATAAAATATGGCGTGTGCTGTTTTTTAATTAGCTACAGGGTGAGAGAGTTTATTGCATGATCCAGCTTCATAGGTAGCCTGATGTAGCTGCCTCCTTGGGAGCTAGTGCTGTAGTGTCCTTCCTCTGAAGCGCATACATCTACAGGGCAGCCCGTGGTGGTGTGTCTTCGACAAAACCTGCAGAAATGAGCAAAGTTGGGAGAACCCTTGTGTCTGGAGCAGTCTTGGAGGCCTATGGAGAGCCTGAACTGAGGCTCTGTTGCTTCTTGAAAATGTGTGATCCAGCAGCACGCTGGATCTAATGGAGAGATAGAGCATCATCAAAGCTCAGCACCTGTCAGTCCCTTCTCAAAACTTGTCTTCCTTACACTCCCCTTTATCGCTTTTCTATACGTTGCCCTGAGAAATGAGTGCTCATGAAAAAAAGACATAATTATTCTCTTTCTTATTTGAATTTGCTGTACGAACCAAGTCAGCAAACACACAAATGCTCTTAGAAAAAGTCTTTCATGTGGGTAACAGTGGACTTTTTTTTTTAAAAAGGGCAGTCTGCCAAAGGGTGTCCAATATAAGCTCTTGTAGACAGCAGTTCTTCTACACAGAGCTGAGTTGACAGCTTTCCTCCTGAGATAATCACAATCTTCATTCTTCTGGGACAAAATTGCTTCTGACAGTATAAAACCCAGGACATCTTTGATGTAAAATGTGACTCAAACACATGAATGGGTGAGACTATGGAGTCATCCCATTCAAGAGAAAATGTGAGTAGTGGAAGTGAGATCAGAGGTGCCAGCTGAATTAATCAAACTAGTAAAATGCAAGGCAGTATCAGTCCATAAAGCTGCCTAATAAATCTGAGTGCACAGCGCTTTGACAGGGAGCGTCTTTGGACACTAAGCTGGGTGTCAGACTGGGAACGGGTGCGCTGTATATGTAGTCCTGTCCTGTTGGTATATGCATGGTGCGCTGCATTAAATGCTGTGAATGTCTATTTTTTTTTTTAAAGCCTGTCGGAATCTCTAGAGCTTGTTGATGCAGCGTAATACCCAGTGGGGTGTTTTTCTCCCTCTCTTTCTCTTTTCCTTCCCCTCATCCGGGATGAGGACTCCAGGAGCTGCTGTCTCGAGTTGCGGGGGGGAACCTGGCAGGTTCTGCTCTGTTCCTGCAGCCTGCCCTGCAGGTGGCAGGGGGGTGGTGGGTACACATGCCCCTAAATATCAGCCACTTTGAGCTTGTAAAGGTAATTGTGGATTTCTCCAGGAAATGACCTGGAGTGTCAAGATGAGCATCAACGAGCAAATGTTTTGCAGGGGTAAAAGTAACAAACACTGCTATGTTTTCTTAGATTTTTTAAAAAAAAGGGAAGTGCTGCTGGGTTGCTCTGTCAGGGAATGTGTGTGGGTGATGGGACCATCATCAGGGGACTGTTCAGGAAGGTTGTCCCTGCTCTAGCCTGGCTGAAGGAAGGCCCCACTCCTGGAAAGCAAGTCCTGCAGAGGAGGGTTTGTTTGTGGGGTTTTTTTTTTTTGGGTGTCTCCTTCCTCAACTCCATCCACAGACCCATGGCCGCATGCCACTGCTTGGCCTGCTGAGCCACAAATTTAGGAATAACATAGATCCTGTGCAAGTCACTAGAGCTA
>RSEF01000004.1:59560522-59577281 GCA_003993805.1 Himantopus leucocephalus | reverse complement strand
GTCCTGCCCATGTAATGTGTGGCAATGCATTGTAGCAGGGCCTTGTCATCAACGGTATGACTCCAAGGAGAACTTGTTCCCATACGCCTGACAATCCCAGTGCGAGGTGTAAAGCTTGATGAAGAAACCTAAGAGGATGTAGTTCGGTACAGGACACTGTTTGCATCATCTGCGTGCATGCTGTGAAGGGGAGGGCTGAGTAGCTCTCCCATACCTGTGTGAGCACAGCTTTGTTTCTACAAAGCTCAGCAGGTCTGGGGACAAATGAAGGTGCAGTTAAACAAAATTGTGGCATCTAGCCCAGGAATATTAACAGCAATAACATGTCTGTAAGCCTGCAGTTGAGCATTGTTTGCTTTAAAAGACTTGGTGATAGTCGAATATTTCAAACCAGAAACGCAGAAGGAGAAGACACGTTTCTGCTCCCTGAGATTTTAAGCAACAAGAAAGCTGTCACTCGTGGGAGGGCAATGAAAGCTTCATTTAATTTACCATCCCCCTCTGCTCCCCGTGGAACAGCCAGCCATGGGTGGGTGAGTGGGAGAGGTGGTGGGTCAGCAGGTGGCACCAGTGCCCCAGCGATGCACAGCCTGCCGTGTCCTCTGCCTCCATCGTCCCCTAAAACACCCTCTCTGCCTTCATTTTTTTAGATTGCGTGTGGTGTCAGCCAGCTGCCATGCACTTCACTTTCTGAGCAAGGGAACTCAAGGAACAGCTTCAAATTTGGGGTGTGCCTGTAGACCTTAAAGTCAGGAAGGCTAGGTCTCTCCTTTCTGCTCACCTTACAGCAGGAATGAAATATCAGCACACAAACCTAGAAAAGATTTCAGATGCTTTTCCATGTTGTTTTGTTTTAATGCTCACTCTTCTTTGTGCTAGTCTGTGCTTAGCCTTGCTTTTCGTAGCATCCCTGCAAGACCTATCTAGAAAGGTAATGGAGATGGAGGATAAACCAGATGGAGAAAAGTCACTCAGACTGCGGAGGTGCACACAGATTTCCCTGTTCCTGTCAATATTTCTGCAGCAGGTTTCAAAGTCCTGCTGATTTCCCCAAGAAATGGCTGCTCCTTAAGCTTGCTTAGTGCCTTGCTTGCTTCTTTGCCTTTCGGTCTGCAGCAGCATAGTAGAGGGTCCCTGTTCTCTCTGCTCTCCGCAAGTACAAAGCAGCCCCTGTCTCTATGGTTCAGCACAGCATCTAAGTGTGCAAGTAATTTCATCCCCATTCAGCAAAACACTTAGCCACATGCTTACCTTTTAATTATGTACTTAAACCAAAGACTTATGAACTTGTGTAATGCTCTTATTCTGGTCTTACGCTGGACAGCACAGAACTTAACGAGATGCTTAAAGTTCAATAAGTACTCAATGATTTCCTGGATCAGGACCTAAATAGAAGATTGCTCCACCTGATATTTAAAATTAGATTATGTTTAATTTTGAAGTCGGGTCACTTCCCTTGAAGTCACAGCGATTTGCCATAAATAGTTCTTGGAGGCAGTGCCCTTGGGGTCTAATCCAGGCCCCTTTGATCAGACTCCTGTTGACGTCAGTGGATTTACATCAGGTCCTGGGTCCCTGTGGAGGAGAAGGAAGGAAGGAGGCAGCTGAGATCACACCCTGTTGCCTGACTGCCCCTCTGAGTGACGCTGGTGAGAGCCAGCAATGAAGGTTCATCAGCCTCCTCTCCCACAGATGGGAGAAGATTGCAGGACAGCAAGAAGCCAGGGTGCCTGGAAATCATGCATGCCACCCATCTCCTCTTTCACCCCTGTACCCCAAATAAAGTTATGGAGCGAAGAAGGTGAATCAAAGGATGTCCACTTCATTTGTGCAGGCAGAATGTGCTGGTCAGCCGTGCATTGCATTTGCTGTTGGGAGTAGGCAGGACTGACTTACTGCCTGCAAGCTTTAAAACAAGATGGTGACTTCTGTGTCGGAAGTCCAGAGAGCTGAGTGCTGCCTCTATAATGTGAGTCTGTAGCTGTGGTCCTCCAGCACATAGGGGTTTGGTTTTTTTTAAGAGCTTTTAGCTCTTTTTTTTTTTTTTAAAGAGGTGAAATGGATAAATCAACAAATAAACTGAATTAGAACATAGTCATAAATTTGTACAGATTTACATGCCTCTAGACAGTAATATATCCACTCACTTCAGGGGGGAAGGAAAAAATTAAGAGTTTATGTTTTGGTTTTAAGTGTCTGAATAGGATACTGGAACCATCTTAAAACAGACTAAGTATGGCTCAGTGAGGAATTCACACATACTAGTGTGCTCAAATGTTAGGGGTTTTTTTTCTTCATGCAAAACATCTATCATCAGAAAGGGGAAACTGTCTCATTTAATTTGCATTCCAGGTTACTAAGGAATTCTTTAGTTTGTTGCAGTAAGCCTGTGCAGTGTTTTGCTTAGCTACAGGAGCCAGAGGCAGATTGTATAATTCCCATTTCCTGATTATATGACATACATAAGTGAAGGGGCAAAACTTGGATAGCTCAGTTTACAATTGGATGCAGAGTTTAAAGAGCTGTTCTCACAATTACAGCTGTGAAGGGAGAGTGTCTTCAAAGACAAGCCTGTTATCGCCTCCTGTCCCGATGCTCTCTTGAAGGCTCTCTTCATTTGCATCTCTGGTTTGTCATATAATGAGGTTGAAATGTAGCTATATTTTATTAACATGGATATGTTTGCGGCATACTTTAAGTTGCAGTTGGTGCATGATGCAATCTAGTTCTTTATCTCGCAGTTCTGCAGCACTGGGGAAGTGCAGGGGCTCTTCACTGGGACCAGTCTCTGGAAAGTCTCAGGTGTAGATCTCCTGGGATCACTCTTCTGACAGGTCCAGTGTACTCTCTGCCTTTTGTGGCAGTGTCAGTCATGCAACACCCTTTTCCATGCAGTTTTACCTTCAGTCCATTCCTTAGATTTCCCTTCCTTTTGTATGAGACACTTCCTTTCCTGTCCTCCTTTCTACTTTTTCTTACTTCTGACCCTTCTTCTCCCCCTCTCTTTCCTTGGGTCTTTCTGACCGCCTTCAGCATTGCCTCCCTCACCTCTTTGTCTATGCCTTGCTCTGCAAGAAGAGATATATTCCCTTCTTCCACAGACTTCAAAAGCCATTTGCAACCCCCTCTTGCCCCAGGCCCCCGCTCGTTGCATGTCAGGCACCGAAAGATCAAATCTGAGCATCACCCATCCCCTCAGCCTGGTAAAGGTGCCAGTCCTAAAACAGATTTTCCCATCCTCCTTAGCTGCCACCAGCAAGAAGGAAGCAGCTACTTTCTCTGCAGTTTTTTGTCCTGGCTGCCTGAAAGGCTGCCTTTCCCTCTTTGCTTCTGCCAAAGTAAGCACCGGCTCTGCTGCTGGTGGTTATCCTAGCAGTGGAGAGCTGAGCCTGCTCTGCTCCCAGCATCTCTACCTCGCCATTTCTCCAGCTGCTTTGTCCCTTTGTCTACTGGAGACAAAAAACAGAGGACTCTTGTAGTGTGAGTGAAGTAACTTCATCCGTTAAAAGTTTACGTCTGTTTTTCTGTTGAAAAGACTTATTTTCTGTGTTCATAATTCTCCCCCTGCCCCAAGTATTTTAATTACCAGAGCATCAGTTGTCGGCTGCTTGTACAAAACATATGCTTGGGTAGTGTGCACATATGACCTGAAATCCCCTCTTGAACTTTGATGGACATTGTTTGGAGATGTCATACTGCAGTTTCTCATTGTGAGTCTCAAACACAGATTTTTTACATCTCTGTTCTCCTGCGAAATCCAGAATGGGGCNTTCTCCTGCAAAATCCAGAATGGGGCTGACAGTACAGAGCGTTGAGGTATGAGGAAAGAGGGCTGAGATGGAAGCTCATGTCCAAACAACCCACAGCTTTTTGAAAATGCTCAATGTGAGGGCTGGATCCAAATGTCACAGCTCAGGCCCATCTCCATCAGAGAGCAAGNCTGACAGTACAGAGCGTTGAGGTATGAGGAAAGAGGGCTGAGATAGAAGCTCATGTCCAAACAACCTGCAGCTTTGAAAATGCTCAATGTGAGGGCTGGATCCAAATGTCACGGCTCAGGCCCATCTCCATCAGAGTAAGAGAAATTAAACACCCTGTTCTTTCAGCTGACCAAGATGATATGATATTTTGTAATCATAACAAAGCAGTGTGGCCAAACTATATCTTGGCTGTTCTTTATCCCTGTATGTAGTACAGAAAGACAAAAATCAGATGGGATGAGCAAATTTTAGGCTGTAAGGCAAACGCAGATGTCTCTTCCCAAGAGAGGAGCTCCTTGCAGCTGGTGGCTGTGTGTCATTTACTGTGGAGCCACACCAGCTCTATGAGAGGGGAAAGGGTCCTGTTCCTCAGCATCCTGGCCAAGCATCGGCCGGGGCCACCTTCTGGGCTCTAAGTAGCTGTGCCCTTTGTTTCCTTAACTTTTCCCCTTAGCTTATTTATAATCCACTTTGCAATCAAGCCTGTAGCAAACTGCAGGAAGGCATAAATTACAAGTGTGGCATAGAACAGCCTTTCCTGAAGTGCAGATGCTGTTCTGTTTGCCCTCCCCAAACAGGGCACTTGGTTAAATATGGTTTGTGAAGACTTGCCTGTCCGATGTTCAAGCATAGGAGTTAATCTGCCTTGAAAGCACAGGGCGCTGGTCCCCTTCTGCAGACCAGAAATTCAAAATACGGGCCAGCAGTTCCGGATTCTGCGAAAGGATGGAGGCACCCCCAAAAGGTGTTATTTAAAATACATCCTTCAGCTGGACAGACAGGGAGCTGTAGAAGAAAAGTTCTGCAGTTGCTTCGCAGCCTTACTGTTTGTATCTTGGGCCTTGCTGTGTGTTTCAGTTTGGGGCTCCAAAATGTGCTAGAAAACATAGAGGAAATACTTTGTCTAGTGCATCCTACGGCGTAAAGTAACTATCCCACTGCTGCGAAGCAGAGCGAGGTGGTTCTGCTCTACTAAGGCCCCATATTTTATCAGATGTTGATTTATGAGGTGCTTGGGGCACAACAGTGGGGGAGGGATGCTGGAAGGTGGGTGTAAGGGGCCACCTGAGTTACCAGTTGCAATGAGAGCAGGTGACACCAGGGGCTGGCGATGGAGCCAGTCCCACCACTGGTGGACAGAGGCATGGCTGTAGGAAGAGATGTTGTGGAGGTTGCCCGAGTCAGCCCTAGCTCGTGCTTGGCTTCGCGGTGGTGCTCCCCTTGTCAATGCTGGCACCTTGCCTCCCTGCCTTCCTTCCCCTCCCGAGTCTCGCCTTGTGGCTCCTGTGCTGTGTATAGAAGGAGGTTCTGTTTCTTGTTCTTTTGCAATACTAGTAGCACTTGGTTTAAATTTAATTTTCTTCTCTCCAACAAGCGTGTTTTTGGCAGTGCCTTCTTTGCCCTTCAGCTGTTTTAAATGTTTATTTCTCATTTTGCACATGTTTGACAAAGGCAGCACTTACACAATTCCTCTCTGAATAATTTCCTTTCTCCCTAGAGCCAATAAAGTATAAAGAGATTACAAAATGAGACACTGCACTTCTGTGTTAAGCATCTAGGTTGCCCATCTTGTTTCTCTACTCTAGAAAACAGTGCTGGGATATGAAACCTTGAGAGGACCTATGGTCCAGCCACCTGGTGCTGTTCAGCCAACTCCTTCGAAATGTCATTTTTGTACACTCCCATTTCTCCTGACACACAAACTCAGCTTTGAGGGGAAAAGAAACTTGACCCAACTGTATCTGAACTGCCAGTTTACAGCCCATACTTACCTTTCTTCTTGTTCTCGAAGGCCTTGAGATGTAGTTAAATAATATGTGCCCACCCAAAATGGCGTGGGCTGAAATAGCGCTGTGTGGGACGTTAACGGGGCAGTCACAATTTCCAATATGGCCATTGACGAGTGCACATACACAGAGTGCACAGTGATTTACCAGTGAGATAAAATGTCTCAAGACTCTTCTGCTTTTAGACAGACAACAACTTTGTGCATGGGCATAGATTCCTCTGAGAAAACCATAAGCCTTCCTTATCTCATCCAAACAAGTCGCTGGTGACTAAATGACCAAGTATTTTCTTTAAGTTCTGTATTATTTATATTTAATCTGCCAGTTACACAAAGAAACAGATTTGGAACAAACCCCACTCTACAGGAAAAGGTTTTAACAGAGAAAACCTGAGTATTTAGGGTAAAATAATCTCCAGATTTGTTCGAAGTTTAATCCAAGATTAAAGCTGACTGGGGGGGGAAGCAATTATTTTAATTTTTCTTAATTTGTTAGAAATGATAGCAATGAAATATTGGAAGGAATAGGCCATCTTTCCATCCCATCATTCCCATCTCCGCCCACACACTAATATTTTAGGTTGACCCCGTAAGTCAATCTGGAATTCAGTGTCATAACAATAACACAACAACTCCTCACAATGCTTCTCAGGTTGCATTTAAAACCCCTGAAGAGAGGGCTGCTTCCTTTTCCACTGCCAACTTTACAAACTGTAAAAGGAGTCATTGTATAAGTTATCTCGGGAACTGTATGGACTACTGGGGCCACGTCTATGCAACAGACTTAATTCACTCAAATTCTTTGTAAATTTGGCAAAATTGTTCTAGTTTGGAATTCTAGCCTGAGCCAATAAGTCACATTACAATAAACTACTGCCTTTTTCCTGTCCACAAATTGAGTTAGATGCACCCACCATTGATTGCTACTTTAATTTCTTTGGAGTGGAAATCTTCTTCTTCCCAGTCATGAATATGTTGAAATTTGCAGCTACTTTGTTTGTCACATTACAAATAAGGGCTGAAATCCTGCCATTGGCAAAACACTCCTGCAGTTCACTAGACTCAGGTTTTCCCCCATGGGATGCTTTCGTTCTTCTGCCATCTATCTTAACTAATTGCTATAATGAGATTTGCAAAGGGCAAGCTTAAAAATCAACTGTAAAGTCCAAAGTGAGCTGTTACCTGAAATTCACTTTCTGTGAGTGTTCTCATGAAGAAGGCTGGAGTGCTGAAATGTACAGGGGAAAATGACCACAACAGGCCTGCAAACATCATTAAGTCCAAACTCGGTTTGGAGTTCAAATTACCTTGCAAAGAAGGATTATTTTTTTCTCTTCCAATATTATTTCAGCTCTGCAAACTTCATACTGCAAAACTGCCCATACAAAAAATTAAAAATAAAAAAAAAATAACGTATGGGTGATGTGACAGAGTTTGCCAGACACTCTGTGCAACTGGGAAACCTGGCCAAGAGGAGACTGAGCCTCTCCTTACACTGAGATTCAGCATCTGCTTTTATCTGGAATATGTGAAGACCTTCAGCTAGGCAGCTGCGCTCCACGGTAGAGACCGTAAGCCTGGCATAAATTTCCATTTTAATGATGCAATCTTTTATTAGGGTATTTATCAACTCCAGAACAAAAGCATTTACCCTGTGCTAAACACCTGCAGCTCAAACCTGCCTGGCAATTGTTGTCTTGGCCTACCAGGTCCTTCATTTTTGCAACAGGAATGTTTGGCTCCAATTTAACGATTTCTTCCATGAGCCCTGAGCTGGCAGACAGGAAAAAAAGGTCGTGTTCCTTGGCAGGCTCCGTGGGCATCTTCTTGAAGCTCTGCATCGCACCGTGCTGCGTCACTGCAGCACAAATCACCGTGATGGATCTGTGGCAGGAGCCTGGGAGAGGAGTGGTGCGTTCCCTGCTCAGCTAACAGATTCCTCTGCTAGATCAGAAATAAAGATACTCGGGCGACCAGACCAAAATCGTCTGCTGAATGAGTGCTTTGTCAGCAGCTCTTTACTTGTCTCTTATGTTTGCGCTCTGGCTTTGCCAAGCCGGTAGTAGATCTGAGGACCTCGAGTAAAGGAGAAATCACTGAAGCAGAAGGGTCAAATAAATATACAAAGCAAAGATATCTTCAGCTGTAAATCTGTGAGTCAGAATTGCTCCTTTTACTAGAAATTGCACTCCAAATTCTCCATTCTATCAAAGTAATGGGGTAACATTCACCTCCTGTGTTATTCAGTGACCCTGAAGCAATACACGGAGGTGTCACAGCTAAGTAAGAAAAAGTTGAGCTTTGCTGGATGTCATGGCTCATGGCTTTGATGTTTCATTTGTTCATATCACGCACATCCTAGGTTACCAAATGATTTATGGACCAACCTGAAAATCAGCATGAACATCTTTGCTCCTTCCCATCCTCTCTTCTGTCTGCAGGAAAGCACGATGGAAGTGTTTGTGTTTGGGGCAGAACTGGNAGTGTTTGTGTTTGGGGCAGAACTGTCAACAGAGCAAGCAGTAATACACAGGTGCAGAAGTTGATATTTCTAGAAAGCTCTGAAGGGTGAGAAGCTTGTCTGATGATAAAACTTGGGCAGGGGGATTTCTTTTTTTAATTGGGAAAGGTGTAGAACTCAAGTTGTTAAATCCTGGTCATTGGTATCACAGGATTTGTATCATTCTTGGAAAGAGTTACCCCATCCGTTCTCATTCTGCAACATAAATATGGCAGCAGTGGCTTCCTTCACTTTTCCTACTGTATTCTCAAGTTTTCTTCCAATATTAAGTTTAGATTGGGACTTCAGATTCCTCCTTCTAAATCTGTGGGTATGTTGTGAAGATTGAATTGAGGTAACATGTGGCTTGGCTTCTGGGAACAAATTTGAAATGCTGGAAATGACGAAGCTCTGGAATAACGTGCTCTAAGGAGAGTGAGTAGAAGATGCTCCACTTAGGCCCCTTACAAATCAGTTGGACAAAACACTTGGAACCACCCTGGCATACCCTGAGGCTGTGAAAACATCTAATTGTCTGTATAAGCAAAATACTTCACGATGGAGCAGTATTCACATTTATTCATATCCAGACTTTGGTTCTCCCTTTTCAAAATGAATAAGAATACCAGTGCCCACTGAGTTCCAGCAATTAAGTTTTGTCATACCTATATTTATGGAAGACTTAGGTTTTATGGTGCACCACAAATATCAGATGCTGCTAGGTAGATATATTTTTTAAAAAAATCTTAGTAGCTATTTGAAAAAGCATATCTTCTTGTTGAAGAGACACGTAGTTAAAACACTGTGTGTCAGCTAGTTTGTTCTTGGAAAGGAAAGCGTCTCGCTCCAGTGAGCTGCCGTTAGTAGCAGTAGTGTTCTTTGCCCTGAACTCTTACGGCACAGTACAAAGGATTGTATTTACACAAACCCCCGGTCTCATGGGCAGCCCCTCTGGTTTCCAAATTCTGCAATGGCAAAGTCAGTTCTAGCTGTGTGAATATAGAGCAGAGCTGGTCTGATACTGTCGCAATAGTGAAGTATGATACTTGCAGAAATCTGTGAAAAATTGGACTTGCTGCAGGCAAAAGCTGAGCTGCCCTCCAAAGTCAGCCAGACCTTCAGCAGGATGGTGTGGTGGTGACCACGTTTACCCCCTGAAGCACCCTGAGAAATGGCAGCCCCTGCTTTGCTCCTAGGGAGCCCAGGGCTGGCAAGTGGGACATGACCAGGGGCTGTGTGGGACAGCTCACAGACCTCGGTTCCTCCTTTGGCCGTTGGGTTTCTCCTCCTTGGCCAAGTGGAATCCATTGTGGTGGTGAGCATTGTCATACTGTGGTTGGACTGGCAGCAAACCAGTTTCCCCCGTTTTTAACTTTGTCTTTGCAAGCACTCTCTGTGTTTATAATTCAGATAATACTTGTAATGAAATGTCAAATGTGGAAAAGTGGAAAAACTTTCTTTAAATTCCTCAGGTTTCTTCTTCACCTGAAATAAGTGATGGGCTTGACCCTGACTTGCACAAAAAGCTAGCTGTCCAAGAAGGTTTTTTTTTTTGTCACCAGAGAGTTTAGTATGAAAATATTTGCCCACCGATGTGCAGAAGTTTCTGCATTTCTGAAAGCAAATAATGTATTTCAGTAAACATTTGCTATTGAAAAATGAATGCTAAGTTAATTCAGATTCCTCACACTTGAATTTGTGAGAAAAATCGACAGTTTTAAAGTGTTAGGATTTGTGAGGACCATCACAATTTTCTTTTGGCAACATCTTACAGCTCTTTGTGGTAGACTGGCCTAAAAATTATTGCTTATTATAAGTTTAATAAAGCTGCTGTGCAGCTTGTTTTCTTTACATTTGCAAACTAGCTGTGTCTTTTACGTGGATTTTCCATCTGGCCTTAAAAGTTTTGGTAGCGTTAGGTTATGGTTTTCATATTCCTCCTTTCTTGCTGAGGAAGTTTTGCACAAGCCATTCCTCTTCTGTGTAGGCATAGCAGGTGCAAGATGGTTATTCAATTGAAATTCTAGTGTATATGTATTTAATTTTCCAGTTCTCCATCATTCTGTTTCCCCTGTCTCATTGTAGCTCTGTAATTGATTTTCCTGTCAGTTCCATTGCTGCCTTGGACTTCCAGTAGTGGCATCTGCTCCTAACATGCTTACACACAGCTATTAAATACAGCACCCCCATGTCAACTTATCTGGTTGTACTTGTTGGAACAGCTCTGTGGCGTCTATTCAAGGGTGTAAGGAATTGCTTTTGCAATCACGGCTTGGCAAAGAGTAAACCAGGAAAGGATGCCCAGACGAGAATGAGTCTGTCAGACGCATTTTCTTCTTGCTTTTAATGCTGAATTTATTTTGTCAGCTTCTCGAGGAAGTGGAACATACGGATGTTTGATACTTAGCTGGAAACTGAAATTCATTTATGTTCCTGAGGTAAAAAAATCAAACTAAGTCTGCTTCACTTCTTACCATCCTCTGCATCTTCTGCTGGCCAAACCCCAGTCTGGTCAGGGAAACACGGTACCCCCTTGTCCTGATAAAGCCACCTGGATTTGAAGGTTACTGGAAGAGCCTGGATATTTAATTGAAATAAAATACTCTAGCGCTGTGAGACTAAATGACCCTGCTGGCCCCTTGCGCTGAAATGATGTTAGCGTTATTGAATATACACGTTTCCTCCCTTCCACCAGAGACGTGCTCACTGAATCGCCTCAGGGACTTTCTCCCTGTCTCTCACATTTTCTGTTGCCTTTTGCCCTCTCCCTTGTATCTTTCCAAGGATTATTAGCTTTCCAGGACAAGGTTTAGTTACTTTTTCCGCTCTTCTTGTAGGACATCTCGTGCGCTTTTGGGACCTTTGCAAGTAAATAGTCAAGGTCAACGGTGCTCTGTTACCTTCTGCGTGTAGATAGCAGGGCTGAGCAGGGCTCACTGTGTTTATGGTGGGACACTTGTTGGGAAGGCAGATGGGGGTCCTCTGGGTTTCTGCTGGATCTCTGCAAGCTTCTTTGGGTTGTACGTACAGCTGAGCTACCGTTATGTGCCACCCAAACAAAGTGGCCAGTATATGCTTAGGTCTTTATAACCTCAGCCTGGTGTCAGTGCATATCAGCAAACCAGTGTGGCTCCTGGAGGTGGCAGGGCTTTTCATCAGCTGGTTCCCAGGCAGAAAATGTTTCTGAGGGAGGTAGGAAAGCGAAAAAGATGGCAGTTCCTACAGGAAGAAGGCCTTGCTCAAGGCTGAGCTCCTTCAAACTGGTAGTGCTCTGTTCAGTCCCAGTAATTCTGGCTCATAACTCTAAAATAAAACACTTCTTTGTCTGCTTCCTATGCCAGGGCCCAAGTTGCTGGTTGAAACTGATACAGTAAATCATAATATTAGGAAAAATATCCTGTTCCATATATACTTCTCTTTTAATGGCATATGATTAGGAACCAAATAGGAAAAAAAGATCATATTTCCAATCCCTTATCTGCAAAGGTCTTCACTCAGTTAAAATGACTAACATTTCCATATGGACTCCAGCTGCTGAATGCATAACTGAAACAAAGATATAGGACATAAATAACCAGCAAGATCGTTTACTAAAATGCAAGCCACTAACATCTAAAATTGGTCATGGGATAAACCCTACAAAAAAAAAAAGTGTGTGTGTGGGGGGGAAGTAGCACAGGAAGTTTCAGAAAGAGATTTAAGAAACAGGTTCTTCTAACATTTGTCTGCTAGAGTTTTTCCAGCTAGGTGATGCTGCAGGAGTTCCCACAGCACCTGCCTTCAGCAGAAGGGTGGGGAACCCATCACATACCAAGAAATAGAGAAAGCTGAGTACCGGAGCCTGCACCACTCTCTCAAAGTCTTGCTCAAAGAGCTCAGCAGCTTGCAACACGCAATTCAAAAATTCAAATCAAGTAGGGACACGGCGGCTTTGTCAGGAATGTTTTCTCATATCCTTTTGTGAAACCTAAATGCTTTCCAGATTTGGAGACTCCTGCCCTCGGAAGAGGACACCTAAGTAAATTCTAGCATTTTTAACCAGCAACTTTTCACAGCATTAGCTGTGCAAACGCAACTCCAATTTGAGTTAGGAGAATGTATGGAGATGCATTGGGTTTATTGACTATTTTATTTGAATCCCTTTTCAGTTACAGAATCCTTATATTTCCATATTCTATCATTGCAGAGTTGATGTTGAATGGTATAAAATCTTTTGATTAAAAGCTGCAGATATACCTTTCCAGGATAACTGCTACATAACTTATAAAGCTATATAAATCATATTTTCACTTTCGTATTTCATAAATGGAAAAATTCATCCTTTCTACTGTCCTTCTTAAAAATTTAAATATTTCAGATTAGTTTCATTCTTTCCCAAATCTAAGCATGGTTAAAAGTTTAAATAAAAACTTCTTGCTGCCACACGCTGCTTGCCTGTTTTAGAATGAGAGACTGACTCCAGCACCTATGTGGCAACTGATGCTTTAATTGTAACCACTGCATAAAGCATTCAGGATCTGCAAATAGCAGAAAAGTTTGTTTAGAGATATATAGGAAATGTAGTATTTGTCAGTGCTATAAGGTAGTCTTCGAACAACAGATGACTTCAGGCAACCATGATTACGCTGTAGAAGAGAATATATTTACTGTAGTGAGAGTGAGTTACATTTCCAAGGTCAATGTTTTCCTTTGTGCTCTGTACAGAACCTGAAGAAATCTTTTGTGCACGCCCTGTAATTTAAAATTTGAAAGAAATGTTGACAGCAAGAAATGCATTTCTGCTGCCTGCTGGTTTTGCATGTCAGTTAATCTCTTTTAGCAATACGAAGTGTTTAAGGTGAGTGTCAGGCTCATTTTAGACCCTTCAACTTCAGTTAAGGAAGTCTTCGCTGTTTGTTTTGGGTTTGACTGGTTTAATTAATTTACTTGGTCACTTGTTTGGAAATAAAATCAATACTTTTAAGGAACAGGCTGACACGCACAATTAACAAAGTGCCAAAAAAATAGATCGCTAACTACTGAAAGGGCATGCAGCTTTTCTGGAAGAAGAGACGTGTGTGTGCCTTGGCTTTAAAACACGTTCTCCTGACAAGTTTTTGATCCAGAAGGAATAAACATTACTTCATAACTGGCAGATCCACGTCATGATTATCTTTGAGAAATCACCTCTCCAGTCCCGCCGCAGAAGAGCGTGGCTGGGCAGATGGAGAGCTGCGAGAGCCTTTGATGAGAGGCCGATAGATGCTTATCCTTGCGGTGACAGCCAGATTTATAAGCATCGTATAGACAGACCTGAGGAAGCCTTCATCGCTGGTAGATCAAGAAGGGCAGCTCTGTTTTGCTCCCAGAGCAAGATGACTGAAGGCAGTACAATGAGCCGAGTTCTGCGACATGCTGAGCAAAGCCTTCCCTGTTGAGTAATTAAGAGAATGTGCAAAGAATATGTTTTTCTCTGTGAGATTAAGGGATCGGAGTCAAGGCGTGCATGGGACAGACTTTCCTGCCGCAGCCATCAGCCTGAGTCAGTCTTGCAAAACCGCAAACACGGCCACGTCTTCCCAGCGCTCGGTGCGACCGCGTTCCTCCCGAGGTGAAACCCCTCAGGTTTTGGGATGGTTTTGGGTTGCAAAATAGCGACAGGCCTTTCCCTGAGAAAGCTGTCTCCTTGTTACTGCCAGGCATGGTCTGTGTGCTGTCAGCCCCGACGCAATGACAGACCACAAAAGCCGCTGTGAGGCCTGGAGAAGAGGTTGTCCCCCAGATACTGGTTATCAGACTGATTCCGGGCACCCTCCACAACCTCCCGCTTCACAAGTGACCAGGATGGCACATATATGACATTCCTGTGTGTGAATATACATACACATATCTATATGCACAAACACACATACATACAAATACATTAGTTCTGGTTATTTAGCTGCTAATTGTATGATTAGCGAAGGACAATGTGTTAAATGAATCCCTTGTGTTAAGCACGTTGTTTTTCATGAAGTTGTACCAGCGATAATTAGGGCCCCCCTGTTCATTTCTCCCAGCTTTCCTATCGGATTAGGGAGAGAAAAGAACTTCCCAGCCCAATTAAGCATTCCAGCTGGGAAAAGCGTGAATTTCGGAGGCCATTCTTTTCTCAAATTTGGCTGTCTCCTCCTTAATTATTATAAATACATTAGTTACAGTAGTTTGTTTTGGAAGGTAAACAGAAATAAAACATTATGAAAAGTGATACAGTTGCGGAGACCACAACTATGTCTAACTCTGTCTGTGGATTCCCATAAATGTCAATATTTTCATTAGGCGACTGGTGTTCTTACTGAAGTGGCCAGCAGTGTTCCAGTAATTCATTATTTTGTCTCTTGTTCTCCTTTGAATATGAGCTACTGCCTGCTGTTTGTGCATCTAGTCCAATCTGGTGGATTGCTCCCAGCATCTGAAATACCCTCACATCGAGATCAGAAAATAAATGAAATTATTATCCCCCAGTCACAAGAAACTGTGCTAGGAAAGGATTTCCAAACAGAGCTTGTTTGTGCCACCTAGAAAGCAGCCTTAGCACTAGCTGTGATCGATAGCGACAACTTAAATCCATTGAGATCCCACCCATCGCATTCGGTAGGCGGTAGAGTTGCCTGAGTTGTAGGCATCCCAAATTCAGGGAGGCTGGATGTGTACATCTGCAGGAAAAGATGGTAGGAGATTGCCCCAGGCAGGGCAGGGAGCTCGGGGGAGATCTGCTCCTGGAGTCCCATTCAGCAGCAGCGCCCGCTTCAGTTCCTTTGGGAAAGGTGCCTTGCGGCACCCTGGAAACTCACATCGAAGTTGCCTGAGTGACCCCCCGACCTCAACTGCTGGAGGTGTTTATGAGCATGAATTCAATTGTTCTTCATGCATTTTTTTTGAATGCAAGAGCTAGTTTCACTGACATCAATCTATCCATGGTTTTGGCATCTAAGGGGGTTACAAGGCAGAAGTTTTCTTACAAATGTAAGATTTTAAAAGTGTATTTCCATGATTAAGAAAAGCCTACTGTTAAAAAATAATTCTCTTTCCCTTCAAGCTGTAATCAGTTATAAATTCAGGAGTTCCATGCAGTGTCACTATTCCTAGGAACCTGTAGACTCAAGTAACATCCCAAAAAAGCATAATGCAGTCTAAATAAAATGTCCTGGGCCAGGAAAAAGGTCTAGAAAAATTTGTTTATACAGTACCTGCAAAGCTTGAAATCTATTCCTGTAACAATACGTAAATAGTAGTGGAGCCTTATATTAATTAGGATCAATATTGTATGTATACGTCATGATGTCTTGTCATGTTGGGAGATAGCTGGGTGGATAGTTGGGTTCATCAATTGATCCATCATACAAGACTGACAGACTGTGTCACCGTGTTTCAGCTGCTGCAGGCAGTGCTCTCGTGCGTCCTCTGAGCACGTTTGATGGAGGCGTGCAGTCAGCCCCGCGCATCCTTTCCTCTGGTTACCCTGGGGCATCTCTAGTGGCGCGGATGGTTGCCTTCGTTCTTGCCATGTGTCCCAAATGCACCCATTTCATTTGCCGGGCGTACAGAGCTATTGAGCTCCTCGATAGCTCCTGACATTCATTACAAATCCATTCCATTTCATATTTTCATTCCATGTAGCGTTTCTGGGGCGTTTTATTTCAAAACCTTTGTTGCCTGCGTGCCTCTGGGGGACATCCAGGTTTCATATCATACGTTCAGGTGGAAATAACATTTGAGTTGAAGATTCATAGTTTGGTCTATGAGTTGCTGATTTGGCCTTTAAAATGGAGACTTTCAACAACCGAATCTTGTTTAAACTGGTAAATGCCGCTGCCGCCCTGCCAATTTGTGACCTTGTTTCCTTCTGGATATCCCCATTGGCTTGCACGTTGCTGCCAAGGTATGTAAATTGACCTATAGGTATTCCCTTGCCCTCTAAAGTAGTTCTTCAGCTGGGAGTTGCTGGGGCTCTCAACAGATGGAATTTAGAAAACTGACTATGAATCCCATCTGTCCGGGATTAAAAATAACGTGTTGTGATTACATGGGGAAATGTTGTTACCTTCGTACCCTATAGCTTCTGCCACCGTGCAGCTGGTTGTCGAGATTTCTATCTCTTCGATACCTGTGCGTGCTCCTAGCTCTCCTCCTCTGCTGCCAGCTGAATGGGAAATACATGCAGCAACCCTAGCTGCGTTTCTTCCATCTTGCCGAATTTAGGCTAGTGGTATTAATAAGATGGTGGTCAAAACTATTCTAGTTTCCTTGCAAAGTTATTTGCTGATTTTTCTGATTTTTTTTTCTCCAACTTAAAAATAAGAAAAAGCTAGGCAAGCAGGAGTAAAAAAGAAGAGAACGAAAAAAACGTGTATTTCTTGTAGTCAGATGCGAACTAGAGGTAGTGTTTGTACGTCAGGCTGAATTTGTCGCCTCTGAGTATCCGATACAAATGTCTTGGTGTCCTTTGTCTGCAAAACAGCCTTTCACCCACCA